>AP028444.1:8412318-9012318 GCA_036509395.1 Antheraea yamamai | reverse complement strand
CAAAAATCAAGAATTATTTACGCTTCCAACCATTGTCAACACCAGAAGAGGCTATTGAAGCGTATAAAAAAGCATGCTTCCGAAGTCATCACGGAGGAGTCACATTAACGTTTTCAAAATTGGTTTACTCGTATGGAAAAGTGCATGAAACTAAGGGAGAATAGGAGAAGATAGGAGCGATAATAAATTCGTTTTTGACCATACATAATATTGTTTTCTTATTCATTCCAGAAATACCCGTTGTGCTCTATCTTTTATATATATATAATAAGAATGTAAATCTAACGTTTCTGTACTTTTTCGATTTTTGTAAAAAAAAAATTGCAGGTGTCTAGGAATAAGTAATAAAATACATTTCAATCCATTTTTAGAAACAGCTGTCTGTCTGTCTATCTATCTGCCTGTATGTCTGTTTGTATGAACACGCATCACTGCTAAAGTACCGGGTTCACAATAAAACCTCAAATCATAAATGATAAAGCATATTTTCGGTAGTAACTTAGTCTTTGTTTTATTAAAATCGGTCCACTGTATGATAAGTTATTGTAATTTCAATGATGGCTCGAGTTAAGTACGAGAGGAGAGTAGTAATCTATACTAATTTGGTTGAACGCTCTAATCTCAAGAAAATGCGATTTGAAACATTCCTTCACTGTTAAATAGCTCATTTATCTATATATATTTGTTAAAAAGATAAACCGGATCGAGTTTCTTGCCGGTTCTACTCGATGCCTGGGCTGTTTTCCGAAACGGTGGTAGTTTTGACGTTCATAAGTGCCTTCTTAGGGCCTAAATTGAAGAAAGTGTTTTTGATTTGATTATCCAGGAATGCTATATATAATCAATGCTAAGACCAATAGGAGCGAAGCACCAATGAAGAATGTTTCAAAATCGTTTTTTTTCCTTGAAGACACGGCGGCGTAAGTACGAAAAGAAAAGTAGATAAGTAAACGGACTTAGTACATCCAGATGACTTTACTAATCGCTGTTTTTTACATGAGGTTCCACGCGAACGAAGTTACGGCACAGCTGGTGTATAATATAAATTATTATTAAAATTCAATAAAGTGCCTAAACATCTGCTTATTTCCTCATTCGATCCATTCGTTCAGTTGTTTCATTAACACTTTACCCTACTTGGGAAATACGAGTTAGTTATAACGCCTCTCCATCTCCAATACATATATTACATAACGTAAATAGATAGAAAATCCTTTCTCCATCATAAGTGAAAGTCTATGTAATAAGAAACGCCTGTGTTTACAAGACGTTAGCCAAGACTGTTTACTTTGTAGATTGCTTCGGCCATATTTGCGACAAACCTAATCAATGTGGACAAAATACTCAGTCTTACATATTACGTCGAATGTGTATTACGTTATATGAGATCAGGACACTTAATGCCTCCATTATCGAGTGATTGCGGAAAATGTATTCCCAATACATTCCTGTTTATAATATTACGTGGTTGTTATTGAAAGGAATTGTTGTCCATCAATATGGATAAAATGATAGAGATCTTACGTTGACCGCATAAAAAAGTCATGGACAAATTTCGGAGATTTTTTATTTTAGTTTAGCTTTAAACATTTAAGTCTTATTTAAAAAATTAACACGATATTTTCATTTAGTATGTAGTTATTGGAATTTAAAAAATCACGTTCTTTTGTTAGTACACCACGTCCAGTAATGTGTGAAGGGCGACAACAAATACAACTTTTTGTAGGAATTTCTAACAAGTATAATTTCGTAGTATACTACTTACTACTTCATTAGAATACGTCGATTTTCTCCACTTTATATATAAATACTAGCGTTTTTCCGCGACTTCGCTGGGATTAATATAGATTTGACTAATCTCTCTCGAACAGCACTTTTTTGATGAAAGGTCCTTTTCTGTATTCCTGACAGCGTGTATACAAAAAATAATGCTGATCTGTTGTGTAGTTAAGGCTTGACAGTGTATCAAAGAAATAAACAAACAAATTTACACTTGCATTTATAATATTACTAGCTATTGCTCGCGACTTCGGTAATGTAGATTTAATCTGTCCTTCAGAAACAGTACAATTTTCCTAAGTAAAAGATACCCTACGTGCTCTTCTGTAGCTATGACAACGTGAAAACAAAAAATCATGATGATGGGTTGCGTAGTTAAGGCGTGAAAGCGTAACAAATAAACACACATTCGCATTTAAAATATTAGTAACGATAACAATAACACAGATTCTCGAAATGATACTAAGGCAGTATTAAAATTTATGGCATAGTTTGCAAGAAATAAGGAACACATCCAAACACGAAAACCAACTATGTTTTATAATATTTATATAGATATAGTCAAAATCATTATATAATATACTAGCCTTTGCCCGCGACTTCGCCCGCGTGGAATTGTTACTTTGGGCTAACGTTAACACGCAGCAGAAGCTCTCAAGGGGAAAAAACCGATTTTGACACATTTTTCATTGGAATCCGCTCCTATTGGTTTTAGCGTGATGATATATAACCTTCCTCGATAAACGGGCTATCTAACACTGAAATAATTTTTCAAATCGGACTTGTAGCTCTAAATATTACCCATTACACCCTCAGAAACGCACAAACTTTACCTCTTTATAATATTAGTATAAATGATAGATAAGATAACTTTATTATGTATATAAATAATCAATGTCATATAAAAACAGAATACAAAAAAGGATTGTGTGGTTTTATGAAACCACGGTAAAAGTGAAACTTTTTTTCACACTATAGACATTTAACTAATAATAGTCTATACACTACACGGTCAGCTGCTGCGAACATAGGCGCCGCCATATTGGCCTTGGCTGCTCTGACGAGCGCCTTTCACTTTATCCCTACTCCGCGGCCGACCATCACGCGACATGCAACACACAGACGAAAAAGTTTGAGACGATGTAATAAAAGTTTCACTTTAATTATTATTAAACTCAAATAGCAATCACGTTTCATTTTCAAAGAAATCTAATAACTTATTGCTTTCAAATAACGTTCTGGCACTCGAGATTCACTGTCTTGAATAAAACAATGTTTTATTCAAAAAAAGAACATAAAGGTTCACATCCACAGTTAAGTGTTTTTCACGATCCAGACGCACTCGGTAGAAAATTGATATAAACCTGTTGTGGGGGCCCGTGCCGTTTACTCAGGTGACGACTGTGACTTATTTGTTTTATTTTCACACGAACGAATATTCCCCTAACCGTACAAAGGTTAGAGTCTGTATTACAATGACATCGAAAATAATGGAAGCCAGAAAAATGCACCCTGCATAGGTCTTGAGTATAAATGTTGTTCGCGAGGAGAAAACAAGTAGTGCGAAGTAACTCGTGCGCTTGACAGACTGTGTATGCTAACACATTTTAAATATTAAAGGTATGTTATGCTCAGGTGATACCTTTTTATTTAAGAATCATAAATAAATATAGTGCTCGTCTGAGTTCTTCTCTTTGTTGTACTGGAATAAATAATACTAAAAGTGGTCATATTTGTTAAAGGCTTAGATTAAATGGGTTTACTATTTGAAGTAAAGTGATACTTCTTATAATTCTGATCTGCAATCTCTTTATGTGACGAAAAATGGTGGGGGTAAACACTGTGTCTGATAGAGCATTGAAAACACCACTCTCGCCCGATCACCGAAGTTAAGCTACGTTGGGCGCGGTCAGGACTTGGATGAGTGACCGCCTGGATTTTGACTTTTTATTGTATTTTTTAAATTAAAATGTTTCCTTATAATACAAAGATTTCACTTCTATCGTCTCTTTAATTTACACCCTATTTTTAACGATTTAATACTAATAAATTAACTATAAAATATCAGGATATAACATATGATTAAAGTTATGTACAATTTATTAAGTAAAACTAATGTTCACATAAATTACATAAGTCTCATAAAGATATTCTTTGTAATATGTAAATAAATTAATCCTATTCTAAACAAACCCCACTTAGATAAACAACAGTATAGAAAACAATTAATTTCAATACCGCAACCAGAGTAATTGAATAGAAGGACATCTGAGATCAAAATTCTGTTCGCATCATCCAATGTGTCCGAGTAACGAAGACAAATCAAAGTCCGGGTGACCTGAGCGGCGTGTTTCGGATGGACACCCTTCTAAGACACGAGACAGAAAGCCATTAAGTCAAGATGGTAGTATTTATCTTGCCTGTCCCCTTTTACCAGGTGACGTGGACACTTCGATTAAGCTCTCGGCACAAAATTTCCTTTGCAAAGATAGACTTACAAAAATTCCGTTAAGTATGTAAAGTTAGTTTTTTAGTTACACTAAATTTTATTGTACATAGATTTTTTTTTATCATAGGAGGCAAACGAACATGTGGGTCACCTGATGTTAAGTGATCACCACCGTCCATAGACACTTGCAACACCAAAGTCGCAAATGCGTTGCTAGCTTGTGTTTGGGGGAGAGTGTAGTGAAGAATGGTGGAGGGGGAGGGGAGGTGGGTATACAGCGCTCTCACTGACCGAACGAAACGCAACAATGAAAGCACTGTTACTTCACGTCGGTTTTCTGTGAGATACTACCCCAGGTGTGCCGACCCATTCATGCTGAAACCAGTAATAGCTTCAACGTGGCTTTACCACCTACAATTATATACTATATAAATAAATATAAATGATATAAACATAGCAGATAATGTATGAAAATTACATCATATTGTATATTACTTTATATTTATTGTTTGTTATGTAGTTTTAAGGGTACGGAATTTTTCCTGAGCTACGATTCATTCATTTGACGCAAACAATACTCAGAAAGAATATGGCATAAATAAAATGTTGTTTTCTCATTTCATTCACCACTAGTATAGATATCACTTGAAATAACACTATTTCTATGTTATCTCGATTTTTATTTAATTGCAGAACTAACTATATCCATAATTTATATTGAGTATATTAAAACATCAAATTTTAGTAGTCCGGGGAAGCTGTTAAAACCATGCTAGATCAATAGCGTAGTCATTTCGAGAAAAAAATCAAATTATTCATATTAGACTTAATACCCATGGAAAACACAATAAGCGACCGTACTGCCTTGTAGATGTGACGAATATTAATGTAAATGATGCCATAAATTACAATTCTTGAGGTGTAATAGATGATAGACATAGTGCTATATTACGTAAACAACTGACATACCTTTCTCTTGCTAAATTGCTACTAAGTAATGATTACACTATTATATTTAAGCCTCTCATTGACATCATGGAACAATTTTGTACACAGTGCAATCCAAAGTTAGGTTAAGAAGTGAGATGAATTACAAGAAAGAGATATTACTATTAGGCATCATTCTAACCAAACAATAACCAAAGGCTTAAACGACAACTAGATGTCCATATTAACTACCTAAAGTTAAAAGATTGTGTTACTAAAAAGAGATGTATTCGAAATAGTGTTAATAAGACATAGATTATATCAAAGTATGCGTGCCTTAGTTGTTCGCGTGCAAAAGACGTTAATGTTCATACTAATGTATGTAAATAGCTTTACCTATTCACTGGAATAGTTTGCACGAAGGTATCGGTAAGGCGAACGTTTCATATATATGATTACATTTATCGCAACTTATTAGACTATTTTTAACGTTTTATGAGTTATTTATTCAGTTAGAATATAATATCTAGTCAACATATACACGTGATCAACATAAATTATGAATATAGGCAAGCATTACGTGCTATTTTTATCTGCAAATTATAAAATAATAAGCACGGTTAAGTTTCTTATAGGTTTCTCGAAAAAGCGAATATAATTTCCAAACCAACGGAAGTTTGAACCTTTGAGAATTATAGATATCTTCTTAGAGGCTATATAATCAAGTTTTAGGGCGACAAAGAGTCAGCGATAGCAAGTTTTGGACATTGCGTCGATCGTGGTAGCTTCGAGTTATGGAATGCACTGGAATTTTTGGTGAAGAAAAACATCTCTATGTAATCGTAGCACGGTGGTAGGCAAAGTTTTTGTACTGGCCGACTGATTAGCTATCGCCCTCAGGCTAAAAATCTGTCACTAAACCTCTGTAGGTGTATTCCGGCAGCCTCGGTTGAAAAACAGTCCTTCTCTAGGTCTAACATGTTACCGTATTAAGCCACATCGTCATTTAATATCGAGTTACTTACTATTTAAAAGTAATATACGACACAATTACTCATAATTCAAGATATAAGTGGATGTTACTTATAATTTTTTATCATTATTACTTATTCTATGACAATATTGTTAGTCTTTTAGATAGGTGGTAGATCCACGCTTAAGCTAATACTGGTTTCAGCATGAATGGGTCGGCTCGCCTGGGGTAGTACCACCCGACCCACAGAAAACCGACGTGAAGTAACAGTGCTTGCATTGTTGCGTTTCGTTCGGTCAGTGAGAGCGCCGGATAAGCCACCTCCCTCCCCCTACTCGCCCTTCCCCACTCCCCTCTCCCCTCCCACAAACACAGGGAGGCAATGCACTTGCGACTCTTCTGGTATTGCAAATGTCTATGGACGGTGGTGATCACTTAACATCAGGTGATCCACGTGTTGGTTTACCTCCAAAAACAGAAAAGTCTTTTTCAAATTACAATACTAAACCCTTAATCTTATAATTGGATTTATTGAAAAGTTTGTTGTTTTTTAATCCTCTCTAATTGTTCTAAGTTTCTTCTTTGATTCGTTTTTAAGTTTATTCTTAGTCTAAACTATTCTTTTATCGTATATGACTCAAAGAAGTTCAAGGTTCAGTAGTTTATCAGTCGACTAAAGTACAACAATGACTGTAAAATTAGCACAATTTCTAATGTTAGTCATAGGCAATTACGACTACCTCAGTTTGCGTGCTACTACGTAAAACGTAGTAAATGAGTCTGTTTAAGGCTAGTATACATCTGTTTTCTTGATTTTTATTTTTGTAAAAAAAGTCACTGTTGTGGATATAATAATATTTTTGTAATTTTAATATATCGTATAAAGTTTTGTAAAACTGCGAGAAAGCATATTATGTAACTGTAGGCTTTAGGAAAAATCTTGAAATTTTCAAGTAAATAATTCATAACAATTTTATGGCAAATTGTAAGAGCCCCATAACTGGGCCGAAGGACTCCTTTTGGAGGATGGTATAAACATTAACACGCCAGCCCACAAGGTATTAGCGCTTTTAAACTCAGAGAAATCGATAGATATCTTTACAACATACACATTCTCAGATTCGGTATTCCTTACAATATTTCCTATACAGTTAACAAAAACGTTACCCATTGAAATTGTTAATGTGCAAAAATTCCGAAAAAAATCGTTATAATATAATACGACATACGGGTTAGAACTTGTAGACATCTAATCGATATTCTGCCGGTTAAACCACTCGACAAACACAACTAAATCATAAAAGATTAAAATGAATAAATTTATATTTAATCGAATTACATCGAGCACATAAAATGAGACGCAATATGCGAATACTCTATGTGAAATCCCCTTAAGTCACGACGAAATATCCTAATTCGAAAATGAGTCAGTCCGACTTCGACCGACAACCTTCGGCGGTTATAAATTACGCTTTTTGCATAATATCGATTGCTTCATGGGAAAAGTTATTAATATACGTGAATAACGCTTTCTATTATCGTAGTACTTTATTTATAATCGTATATATCCGATATCCTTGAAAACGTACGTAGTTTCTGCATGTGTTATAAATATATACTAGGTTTTGTAAATAACTGAACGGAAAGAATGGGCCCTTTTAAGAAGGAAACCACCTGGTTACAATGAATACTTAATTCCTGAATTTACATATTTGATTCTGTAAATCTCTGTTAATTGATTTTACATTTGAAAATGACTATTATTGTAGGAAGGTTTTGGGTATTGAATTTTTTAATGGAATGTTATTCGACTCTTTGGGTTTGTATGCTGAATTCACTTAAATTTAATTATTTCTTTCAGAATCTAACTGCGACAAAAGGGGAGTAAAATGTACTTGTATAATTTACTTAGAAATATATATTACACTAGTAACCGGTTACAAATTTAAGTATCGTTACTAATGTTATAAATGCGAAAATGAATATTTATATGTATTTATCTGTTTGTTTGTTACGCTTTTACGCCTTAACAACTATACCGATGGTTATGACATTTTGCATAGACACTATGAAGGAAATAGAGAAAGGAATACCTTTAATCCACAATAAAATACTGTTCCCAAGGATAGGATAAATTTACGTTATCGCAAGCAAAAACTAGCTAAATATCTTAACATATAAAAATCCAGTGTCATGTTTGTCCACGATGAACTCTGATGAAACTACACAACCGATCTTTCAAAATTGGCATTTATGTATATTTGGACCAACTAGTTGAGGGATAAGATAATTTATATTTCGATTAAATATTGGTAATTACAAATGAAATGATTGTCAATGTTGATTATTTTTAATAATTGTTGACAGAAAACTGTAGAGAAATCTCATAGATGGCGCCACATTTTAATTTTAAAAAGCGACTACCGTAATTTTAATTTAATATGTAATAATTGAGCCACAGTAACGCGTGGCCGGGTCAGTTATTAATACATATTATAATTATTTAGATTGAAAAGCAGCATTCTGAAAAATTTATACTCACTATTTTTAGAAAGAGTATTAATTTAAGAGGCTATTCCATCCAAACACAACGTCTTTCCTATAATATTAGGTGACAGTTTTTTTTTTAATCATATTATTTATTAAAAAAGGAGACGAGAAAGTTACATTAATGGAAAATGTGTGTTTAATAGTACTGTAATTTAGAATAAACACAGGTGCACAAATCCACGGTAGACCTTATTAGCTAGCGAGCTATATAGCCTTTTTATCGTCGAAATATTTTAAGAATAGTGCTAAAGGTATAAATCGGAATACAAAAGTATACCATACAATTAAGATTACAGTTGAATGTAACATATTACATAGAATATAAATATTTATCATCTGAATTGTTTTATAGTGTAACGGCAACGTAGTATGTAACCATTTTTCCCCATAAATTGAACCGGATTCGTGATTCAAAGCATTAGAATCACTGCAGAAACATCTCTGTCCGTCGGTCACATTGAGTCATAGGCCTTTTCCTAGTACAAATGAATGGTCTACGAACATAATTATGACTTAAATACATTGTAATGTGTATTTTCGTTATTCACCGCGAACTGCCTACCGTATTGCGTACACGTATGTGTTACAATAATATCCTGGGTTACAACAATCATTTCGGTGAAGAATGACCCATCATCAATTTAAACATTACATGTTAGTTTTCAATTAAGGCTTATCTTTCCACATTTTATTCTGGAATATTGCATCACTATTTTTATTATTTTATCAGTTGTTACCCGCGAATTTATCCGCATGGAACTTTATTCAGTGTAACAATGCGCGTGGGGCGCGTGATACTGGATACTGCTTCATTAGTTTATTATACGTCATTTGCATGCAACACTATTTTTTTTCTAAAATAAAAGTAGTTTAAGTTACTCCTCACAACATGAGCTATCTGCCAGTGAAAGTTTCGTGAAAATCGACCTAACAGTTTTGAAGATTCACCGGAACAAACAAAAAGAGACAAAAATTTGAAAAATGTTTTTTGTTAAACGTACCGTATATACATTCCTATCCGTTTAGTAAAATTCTGCTAATTTGTCATTACAAACAGACACTTTAAGACAATTTAAATTATTTGTGTATAAATAATGAAGTAATGGAGTAATACTACACAATAACACATCTTTCACCAATACTTTGAACATCACCTTGTAAGAAACAATAATAACTTTTTGTACATGGTAGAGCTACGCTGAAGCTATTAATGGTTTCAGCATGAATGGGTCGGCTCGCCCGGGGTAGTACCACCCAACCCACAGAAAACGACGTGAAGTAACAGTGCTTGCATTGTTGCGTTTCGTTCAGTCAGTGCGAGCGCCGGAGGACCACCTCCCCTCCTCTTCCCCCATCCCTTACTCCCCCTCTCCCCCAAGACAGGTTGGCAACGCACTTGCGACTCCCCTGGTGTTGCAAGTGTCTATGGACGGTGGTGATCACTTAACATCAGGTGACCTGTCCGTTTGCCTCCTATGATATAAAGAACCTAGCTGTCGCCTTCTACGACAAAACTGTCGTATTCAAGCAAGTAGAACCTCTAATACCACTTTAATTATTCAAATTTATTAACGGAATAAACCATGCAAACCAGCCAAATAAGCTTCTAGTTATTGCAAGATAAGTATTCCGTACCCTCTATAAACCATAAAACATTTGATAAAAAATATACATTCATCATCTGCAATGGTGCTGGGTTTGATCTCTTGCTTGGATCAGTGAGATTTATGATATAGTGTTACCGAGTTTATACGGGCATATCTAGTGGGATGAAAATGTGTTGGTTTTTGAAGTTCTCAGCATTGGTATCGTCGGATCTAATTATTTCGTATTAAATATGAACCTCTCCGCAATTTAATATATCAATGAAATATAAACCATGAATGAGGGAATCAGTGGTTCTTCCTAAATTACAAATCATACGTGTACATATAGTTTCTAGTGGATTTTTAAAGAAGGTAATAAATAATTTAAATACACTGATACATACTTAAAGACATTATATTGAAATAATTGAAATATTGCTTTACTTTGAGACACTAAAATGCACATGTATAAAAAAAATAACATCTGTGTTTACATTGTTCTTTGTTTATTTTATTTATTTGTATGTAAGACATATAAGAAGTCTATTATAATTTCAAAATGCGCAAAATGAAATGTATTTTTAATGTCTTAGTAATTAAAAATACAATTTAAGGAATAACGGTATGTTTACAATTGCATAATGATATATATAACTACTAGCCGGTCAGGCGGACGTTGTCCTACTTTGATAATAAAAAAAATCCTAAATGTCAACCGCACCGCCACCTACTGGGTCCAATTGTGAATCTAAACCGTTCTCGGATTCACTGGAACACGCACAAAAAATGTCATCAAAATCGGCCCAACAGTTTAGGAGTTCAGTGACATACACACGTACTGACGACATTTATATATATGTATAGTATATCTAGACATAATTAATTAAATTTTTTTTTTTTTTCTTTTTTACCAAATATTTGTGGGAATAAACAACTCTTATTTTTTATATATAAGTCAACAGTGTTTTTTATAATCCTGCGGTGCGTGTGCCAAAGTTATCATATGTATATGACCAATAACAAAAATAGTTGAGTATTTATATAGCCTGACAACATAGCATAAAAAACATTATCACTAGAGCAAGTTATATAGATTAATATTTTTGTTATATTCTACCGTAATTAAAATTGTTATAGAATACTAACAACTACCCGAGACTTCGTCTGTTTGTTTTTCGGTATATCATTACATAGTATAAAATAAAGTCCCCTACCGCGTCTGTCTGTCTGTCTGTTCGCGATAAACTCAAAAACTACTGAACGGATTTTCATGCGGTTTTTACCAGTGGATAGAATGATTAATGAGGAACGTTTTAGTGTATAGTTTGTCATGGATTTTTTCATAATTAGGGCAGGACAACGTCTGCCGGGACCGCTAGTTCAGTATAAAAAGTAACTAATGCCCCTCCTCAAGTCTAGTAACATTCTTCAGAGACTTCTTCGTAAAAAGCAACAAAAGTACAGACATTCACATTTGTAAACGAGCGTGGATAAAATACAGTCTATCTCACTTAGGAAAACTAATAATAGCTTCGTATTAATGCAATAATTTTTGGAATCGGGTTATCAATTTCTGAAATGACCTCTTTCTAAGTTACAAGATTATAAATACAAGTACTCATCCAGTGGTCGACCTTCGACCACTAAGAAAAAAGCATTCCATTTTTTATTGACAATGCTCGTCAATAGCTACGAAAAAAAAGAATGAAGAAATTCGGATGAGAAACAGAGGAGGGAGATGTTATTAATTGTTCTCCCACTGCCGATTTATATATAGATAATTGTAGAGACATATAGGAAAAAACTATAGATTATATATTTGCTGTAAGCGATGAAGCCGCCTAACAACTGGTACATGAATAGTGTAAATATGCTTTGTGAGCGTGTTTGTTTTTCTGTGATGTGTAATAAGGTATTATTATAATAGGTGAAGTGTAATTATTATTCATTGTGGCGTTGTTATAAGGGACCTTTGTTTTCGCGTAGTTTTCAGTGTTTATTTAAAATTAGGATATTTTGCGGTATCTTTTTCATACTTAATAGATTTTAGCGTCTGACTACAAACTACTGTTAAATGATGATGTGATATAAACCTGGAGGAGGATTGGCTCTCAAATGTAGTTACCAGAACACACCTATGGACACCGGGGATAGATATATCTCTCTGTTGATTGTTAATCCTTACCAATATTATAAACGGGAATGAGAATTTGCTTGTTACGCTTTCACATCTTAACTACTAAACAGATAAGAACATAGTATAACTTTCGTCAGACAAAACCAAACTGCTCCTGAAAGGCATACCAAACATACCTTGACGCGATCGAAAACGCAAGCGAAAGCTAGTCATATATATTGTTAAAATTCCAATAGTTCTCAAGTAACGATAGTTTTGTTTAAATTAAGAACAATAGGAACCCGCTAAAATAACGTTCCTTGATTAGATGATTTTATATGCGATGTTGTACAAACAAATACACAATTAAAGTTATTTCAGTACACTAACGCTCTGATCTTATGACCTAGAAAATATATCCTACAAAAGATTAACTTAAACTCCAAACGAAGTACTTTGTCATTGCAAAAGTATGCAAATTGTAAACATAAATTTAATGAACTGAATAATGTTTTATGAGTCACCAACGGAGTAGCAGAACTACGAAATACACTGAGAAAGAAATTATAAGGAAGAGGTTAATACAAAGAACGTACAAAATTATTTTACTCGTAGTTTCAATTATTTGAATTTGTTTACATACCTTATTTACTATTTATACTACTATAAAAATGCATATAAATATGCATATAAATATATCAGATTTATAATCTACAATATAGCCTGATCGATTACCATGACAGTTGGCACTTCTAAGTGTTTTATAAGAGAAGGTTTTGTACTATCTACTCTAATATTATAAATGTGTGTTTGTTTGACATACTTTGACGCATTGACACGTCAATCGATTATCGTGAAATGTTGCATACAAATTGTCAGTTGTATAAAAAGGGACATAGTGCAACTTTCAGACAGAAAAAATACTGTTCCTGGTGGATAAGTCAAATTTAAATAAATCAGAACGAAGTTGCAGGCAGAAACTAGTTTGACTTGCCACTAGTGGCATTTCAATATTATAATTTCCGTACTATTCAACTGATCGAAATGAATATTTATATGCGTAACTATGTAACCATGAATACTATTTAGACAATACCCCTTTTCTTGACTTCAACTATTAGGTACAAATAAATATTAACTAAAATAAATAATAAAAAAACACCTTGCATATCACCAAATCCACCCCTACAGTTAGGACTGCATTCTAAAATACCCTTGTCACTCTCTTCGAGCTATTTCGTTGTCTTTTATTCAATTCTTTGTGGATTTCAACTGCTGGTTATATATTTATTTATATGTAATAGTAACTTTAGTTATTTTCAAAAGCCTTCTTATATATTTACCATACAATAATTACACCTAAATCTAGTAGTATTAAGAATGATATGGAAATACCTTATTACATTTTAAATCCTTTTAGTTACATCAAATGTTTTGTATTATCTATATTTAAAACCAGCTGATCCCGGAACTTCGTCTGTACTGTTTATTATCCTAATAATATGCACAGAAGAAAAAACCTAAATAGAACTGAAAGCAGAAATATACTTTATATACAAACTTTCTATAGTCCTTTGTAGTGCTTATTAAAATCGTAATTTGTTAAAACTTTAATAAATTTATATTAAGCGATGTTATTGTTTTTTAGATACGAGACAAGTATCTAAGAAGTAAAACTAAAAAGATTTGGCCTTAAATCTATTCAGTAGTTTTTGCTTGTTTTATTTATAAAAGAATAAGATAGTTCCCTTTAGTTGTTGTTAAAAACTTATTAAATAATTAATATTCAATAGATGCAAATAAAAATATAATAATAATAAAACAAAACAAATTAAAAAAAAATCAAATCATACATCACAACATGACAAACAGCGACCCTACTGAGGTGAGATAAGGGTAAGAAGAGGAAGAATATTTATTTATTTATTTATTTATTAGGAAAACTAACAGCTATAATGTACAATACATAGTTATTAGAATAGAAAACATCAAGCCATTTATAAGTCTTCGTCGATATAAAACAGAATACAATTACTTGCATTATATGGTATTAGGTAAACATTATAAAAAAAAAGATATTCAAGAATATTAACAGTCTATTACTATTTGCAATCGCCATCATTAAAGAACGTCCTTGTTAAAAACGTTATCGCTTTATTTACGGTAGTATTAAATAGGTCAAAATCACCTATCACCTATCACCTACCTATATATAGGTATACCCCTTTACCCCCCCCATCCCCCCCCCCCCATTAACCCTCTTTTTCCTTTATTCTTTTATTTTTTTTTTTTGTTATTTCACCCCAAAAAATAATAATAAAAAAAAAAAAAACCCAAGTCCAAACCCCCTTTAAATCTTCTAAAATAAAGAGAAACTTTTTCCTTCCCCAATTCTTTGGGACCCATTAAAACCCCCAAAAAATTTTTTTTTTAAAACCCCCCCCAAAAAAAAAAAACCCTGAGGGGCCCCCCACCCCCCCCCCCCAAAAAAAAAAAAAAAAAAAAATAAAACTAAAATATATATATTTTTAATAACATAAAAAAAAAAAAAAAAATAAACCTCTTCTTCTAATAATAAAAAAAAAAAAAAAAAAAAAAAAAATAACTTAACCCTCCTCGAAAGAAAACCCCCCGGCCTCCCCCCCCCCCCCCCCCACGGGCGCGCAGACACACCCAGTCAGTAATCAATTATATCGATACTAGAATGTTTTATTATATTTTGGATTTATTTGTTACATTAAATGGTTTTGTCTTATCTATATTCAGAATGTCATATACGGTGTGGTGATTATACGATTATTTTTGGGTCCACACTTTCATAGTATAGTTTTTTAGTTATCAAACTGAGATCAAAATTCAAACTTAATGTTATAAATACACCGTTGTATTTCATTATAATTGTTAATATTCCTTGTTCATTATAAAGTCATCTACTATGATGTTCTTTCCTTATTTATTCACATCTAGAATTAACGATTGGGCGGAAAATACTCGGAAAAATTATTAAGTTTTATAGAACTCTAAAAAATCACAAGGGCATAAGTCAAACAATAATACATTATGTTATAAAACCTGTTTTCCTTACCTACACCGCGTACAAGAAACAGCTACACAAGCAGGTTTGCATCAATTGTTATAAGTGCATGTGTAACAATAGAGTGTATATGTTTATGTTGAACAATGCCACAATAAACAATGGGGTCAGTGGCGCGGTTAGGTGGTAAAAGGCTTGAGGTACCTTGTGGCTATAATCACAGTTAGAGACATATGGAATGAATATAATATAAAGATTATAATTATTAATACCAAAAAAAAATACTACAGAAACAGTCTTCCTTATAGCTTATGATACTTCCACAGTTAAGACGAATCTAACAACATGCCAAATGTCAAAATCTATAAATTAGTTACTGCTGCAGAGCGTGACAATGCAATAGGTATCGAAAAATGCCTTTATTTTTCTTACCCTGTTAAAATCGCGTAGAATTGTCCAATAGGATCATTAGTAAACTTACAATCTTATCTTATCTTATCTTATATATATATATATATATAAGAGATTCCCACCTATATATTGACTCATCACGATATCTCTGGAACCATAAGGCGTAGCGACTTGAAATATAGTAGGAATATTCCTTTCGCCGAGTAGAGGTCAGCTAAGAACGGATTTTACGAAATTCCACCCACAAGGGGGGTTGCGGGGGGGTAATCAGGGCGGGACAACGTCAGCCGGGCCCGCTAGTAATAGAATATTTGTACCTATGGATTACAGACGATTTTCGCTTTAACAATATTACTATTAGTGAAATGTATATAAGTATATTATCTTATATTACACAGGTATAATGGATATAGTTTTAAACGAGAGTGCCCACTTAATGAAATTATCCCCGGGCCAATCTTCTCCTTGAAATCACGAGAGCTTGCGTGTTTATAACGAAATTTTTTTAAGTCAAAGGAAGTAGTGCGATTATCCGATGCATATTTGGAGCTCAAACCCAATTTGAACTCATTTTATTTTAATGCTTTCTACCGATTCATAGTAATGATTTAAGCGTATCATTTATAATTAATTAATTATTTCAATATTTTCATTTATTTCAAAACCTATCTCATATGCAATTTGACCTCAGGCATTCACATTATCTGTAGGTGATTTTAAATACGATATAAATTTAATATTCTACCCCCTTTTATTTTCACCAATAAGTCGTTCGTCGTTTGTTTTTATTTCCATTATTTTTTCCATTCCATTTTTAAAATGCACGCCAGTAGTCAATGCGGTGGAGTGTGAATGTCGCATACAAATAGCACATTGAGTGAATAATCACAATTAAAATGGCCATCAAGATGAGATTCCTACGTGGGTCATTACAGCCCAACTGACTTTTAAATACTGGGAGAATAAAAACCGTTTATGGATGGAAAAATTCAAACGACATTCTAATTCTGTATTCCGTGAACGTGCTGCTGAATCGTAAAATCACATAGCGGACATAATATGTAATGCGGTAGTAAAACCTCTTTTATCCCTTATAAACTTTTGCTCGCGGCTTTGTTCGACTAGATGTAGACTTGACCTATCCTTCGGAAACAGTAAATTTTTCTGAATAAAAGGTACCCTATGTCCTCTTTCGTACTCCTGACAATGTTTATAAAAAATCTCATGATGAATAGTTGTGTAGTTTAGGAATGAAACCGTAACCAACAAATAAGCAACAAAAAAAATTGTTTGTCTGTAAAGTCGGTTTACGGACGATAATTTTACATGATAACGACTTGAACGCATCGGCCTATGGAGTGGAAGAGAGATAGATGCATCACAAGCCGAACGCTTAGGCCGATCGCGCTTCTTTATCGCTTGTTCCGCGCTCTCGCTTGCACGCTCAGCTGAGGCGGAACGTGACTATGAGTCATGCGTTTTCGTTCGTGCAGCCGGTGTTAATCGATTTAAAAGACGTTATGACGTTAAAATCACATTCGCATTTAGTTAGTCTCATTATATTTTTAACCGAGCAGGGCTAAATGATTTGAATGTACTTGAACTCTACGATAAATTAAAGATAATTAAGTATGAAACTTTTGTAACCGTCTGCATAGTGGTAATGATTTAGAGAGATACCGATAGCTTACTGTGGTCTTAAGTGAAAAACTGGATTATGATTCGGCTGATCTCGGAATGTGACACGCCTAATATCTAATGTCTGGTTGTTGCGATCTAACTTAACACGTTCCACATACAAGACTAAGACTATATTATTCGTGGAAAGCTACTAATGCAATTTATTTTCTCACTAAGGATAACTACAATTTTTTTAAATAAATATCATACAAAATCTACTATATGCAATACTAGCGGGCCCGGCTGACATTGTCCCGCCCTGATTATCCCCCCGCAACCCCCCTTGTGGGTGGAATTTCGTAAAATCCGTTCTTAGCTGACCTATACTCGGCGAAAGGAATATTCCTACCATATTTCAAGTCGCTACGCCTTATGGTTCCTGAGATATCGTGATGAGTCAATATATAGGTGGGAATCTCTTCTTATATATATATAGATAAAGAAGATAATAATAAAACTAAACTAATTAAATAAGCTTCAATTGTAACTGTTGCACGTATAAATCGAATGTTATATAGGTTACATGAGATTTTTATTTTCAGATTCAAGTACTTACAGTGCACAGCACTCAGATTCCAATTAACTGTATACAGATTTTCCACGTCGACTACCGTAATCCGAAGCAGTGTAATGGAGCGAAAATACATACCCTATTTTTTGCCTCATTCAAAACACTACTTTGATTATTTTCGTCTTATTCGAAACATATCGTATGCTATCAATGTATTTTTATTACATTTACGTGCTTTTAATATTATTACTGATATATTTGTATTCAGTTAATTGGAGAAATGCATTCTTATTAATAGTCTTTAACAATAAGAGTAGTCTATTAGAAGTTAAATTATGTTGTTATAAAATAAAAATTAATAAAGATTTAATTTTTTTCTGCAAAATCTTGATCCGCGATTTTTTCCGAGTTCGTTTATTGTAGCGGTTTAGGTGTAGTGCAGTTTATAACGATTAACTGTAAGACTAAGTGACTAGATTTTGTTATACCGATATAGTAACTTGGGTAACTTACTTGGGTATATTTAAAAAAATGATGAGAAACAGATATTTACATTTACATAGATAGATATTTCTTATGTTCTCCTAGTTATTTACTAAAGTTAAATGAACCATAAATTCCAAGGCTTCCATTGTTGTTTTCCTTTATAATTGTATTTCAAGGTCCACAATTACGTATTTCGCAAGATGAAAGCGATAGCAGAAATTACTAAACGTCGAGAGTAAATGAACAGTTCATTTTATATTTCTAAAATTATTTTAAAACATTTTGAAATCTTTCTTACTAACATTATAAATGCGAACATAAGTTTATTTGTAGCACTATCACGATTTAATTACTGAACCGATCATGATGAATTATTGCATACACGTTGTGAGGGCTACAGAAAAGTAAATTTATTTTTAAAAAGTTTTTACAAAGTTTATTCAAATGTACTGTTCTCGAGAGATAGACATATACACTAACGCGAGTAAAGACGAGAGCAAAACCTAGTATATTATTAAGATGCATTTGATACTGACATTTTTGAACGCTTTTTTTAAATAATTTATTTACTAGCAGTGCCCGCGACTTCGTCTGCGTGGAAGCTCATATAAAAAACTGTGATTAATAAAGTCATCTGAATGTATTGAGTCCATTTATTTGTCTACTTTTCTCTCGTACTTATGCCGCATCGTCATTAAAATTACAATAACTTGTGATAGAGTGGACGGATTTTAATGAAACAAACACTAAGTTACTCCCGAGGATATGCTTTATAATTTAAAGGGCTTATTGTGAACCCAGTACTTTAGCAGTGATGCGTGTTCATACAAACAGACAGACAGAGAGATATTACTAAAAATGATTGAATTGTAGTCTATTACTTATTCCTAGACACCTGCAACTATTTTTTTCACGAAAATCGAAAAAGTACTGACACGTTAGTTTTATATTCTTATTATATGTATAGAAGAAGAAGAAAAAGAAGATAGATATCGATGTATAGAAGAAGATGTATAGATGTTTATTGTATTTGTATCACAGATAAATTATGACATTTATAAACGATTTATGAGCCATATACCTTTGCAATAACGTGCCTAATTTACTGACATCTTTATTTATCTACTCTCGCACATCCGAGGGCGGTAATGATATATTGGTGTAATATACGGCGATTAACTTGCAGTTCCTTTGAAGCCCCTTGGAGTGCATGTGCAAAAACTTCGTAGAAGTATTGCGGTCTTGCACGCGATCATTTATTACGCCGGGAGTAAATTAAGCGGTCATGCATTTCGCTTGAGGTATATTTGTACTGGATTTCTGAATCTTATTTCGGTATTATTCATGAAGAAATAATAAATATTATGTCCTGTTATCTAATATTTGTTTAATAATATTTATGAACCATTTACATAAATAATGAAACAATGATAATCAATAAGTAGAATAAAAAAAGATGTTACCTACGTCTGTCTGCATATGTGCATACTTCTACTGTAATACGCAACGGTATTCGATAAGGTTATCTGAATAATTTCTTGTATAAGATTTGTGTTAGTGATGGTATATTTCTACCTCTTCTCTCTGCAGTGTTTTTTATATATATTATGTGTCATTAAAGAATAGAAGCTACTTCCAAGGCTATTCTGACTAATATCATATTAAGTTATATTCAATTAAATATTCCAGTTACATTTGACTTTTAATTTAGATCAAAATTACTTTTACAGCATATAATTACAGTGAATATTTTCGAAAATATCACAGATTTAAAATTACGCCCAACAAAAATAAGTTGTATCTTAGAAAACTTCTTTGACTCTTATGACCATTCAATTTCAGGACACCCAAAAATAGATCAAATAGTACGTTAAGGTATCCAAATCTGTTAGGCAATTACGACGCAAATTAGTACTTTGCATACATCTGCGCAAAGCCGGGGAGTCGATAATGTAATAAATATATGATATAACACTGATAAGTAACAAGGTGACAGATGCCGGTAACAAGGCTAAAACAATAAATATTACGCTTGTATTACATACACATAATTTGTTGAATATGAAATCGGTAAAATACGTTCTGTTTATAACAGAAATTATTATTTTACTTATCAGTGAACGAAATATTTGAATAGGCATTTTGATAATATTTAAATGACACCGGTGTCGACACAGTTATATCCGCGCATTGACGTCACGTTGTGGCCACGTGTCTGCCTGAAGAGTTTTCCAGGCGAGGCTGATGACTCACTGTTATACGAACGTGGTATAAAGTACAGTTTAGAAGCGGGCTTATTTTCATCTATATCTATAAATATTACAGAACAATGGCGATTTTCGCATCTCAGTGCGTGTTTCGTTAGTTCTTCTAATCTAGGCAACAGACGGTTTTCACTGACGCTTAGAGAATTCCTTGCAGAATAATAAATCAGTTTAGTATTGATCCTTATCTACCTAGATACTATAGTTAAGCTGGAAATTTAATTTAGAACAACATTGCCGTTCGTGAAATTCAAAATGGTGCACAACAAAAAGGGACATTTGTGTAGAAGATTCTTACGTAGCTTGTATGACTGCAAACTGCGGATATCAAAGCAACACAAGATGAATCTAAATCGTTTAAACACTTGTGATTTTATATTGTAATGTACACTTAGTAAAGCAATATAACAAAATATTATAAAACAATAGTTACGCCATATTAAATACAAATCGGTTTTCAAATTAGTTTAACGAAACTTATTATTGGATTGTATAGAAAAACTGTGTAGAATTTTTGGAGGTTATACTGATACCGGCGCGAAAGCATGGAACGAAAGTAGGTAAGGGTGAGGGAAGCATGAGTGTAGGGTGCCGGATTATTGGACGTATCGGACTACCGAAGTGCCGGGCTAGTGAGACTCTACTGTACTTCAATATGTCAAGTAACATATAATAGTAACTGGTTCCTAGTGTATGAGCGTCATATGTTTTATTTTCTGGGGTATCTTAGGTCTGAGTTTTTGGTAAAATAAAACGTTGGGATGAAATCATGGCATGGTGGCTGCCGGCTGGGCATTACGCGTGTTCCGGCAAATACACTTAGCAACAATTATCCCTTTAGACTCATTGTATTACGATCTTAGACAGTTGATGAAGAAGTATCTTCATTTAACATGCATTGAGGTTCTAATGAAATAATAAAACCGATAATACCGATCAACTTGCAAGGAATACTATAATAAGAGATGTGATTATCCTACTGGTTTTAAATATTAAGTAACTCTTATACTATTATAGCGTAAAATATCCAGTAATCTGTACTTTGTCATCAATAAATTAAACTAAACTTTATTATGTATTTTTTGTAAGAACCTTTGGTATGACTAATCATAATTTAATAGAAAACTACATCGTGCTGCATGAAATTGAGTGTTGGGCTACGAAAGAGACGGACGAGAGAATATTATATAGCCGAGATGTGAACGTTAAGAAAGTCGTATTGTTTCTTAATAAGATTAGCAATGAGTATATCAGAGGAAGTTTTAAAATAGCACCATTGACAGAGAAGTTGAAGAGTAATAGGTTAGCATGGTACGGGCATAGTATAAGAAGAGATGAAAGCCCTGTATATAAAAAAGTCTTAAGTGTACGGATATAGGAGGGCAGAGGAAGACCGAAAAAATATGTGGATTGTGTGAAAAATGGTATGTGCACAAAAGTTGTGAATACTGAGATGACATCTGATAGAAAGGAGTAGAAGAGAAAAACATATTGTGCCGAACATACTTAGGAGGGATTATGATAAGAAAATCATGATAATAGAAAATCGCATAATTATAATTAAGTGTAAAAGTTTTGGTAAATATTTTATTGTTTAGATTCATTGACATATAAGAACCCAAGACACACAGTCTCAAATAAAAGTAACGCTCAAAACCGTCCGCAAAAACTCCCCAATATACCACCACGTATGTACGTGGTTATAGTTATGCGATAAACGTATGATTTTGCAAATTCAACCTTGCCTGAATAATTTAAAGTTGTATTAACAACTTTACATAATCCAAAATTACGCACTCATTTTTGTGTGCCGGCTGTGAGACGTTAAGTGTGCATCTTGGGTTTTTGTATAACAATGAGCAGAGTTAATTATAATGAGAATATTATATAATTCTTAACTTCAATAATATTATAAAAGCGAACGAGAGTTTGTTTGTTACTCTTTCACGCCTTAATTCAACCGAAATTAGGCGTTTTAGGAGTACAAAAAAGACAGGGTAACTTTAGGTTTGTGAACCGTAATTTCTAATAGCGTATTCTATTTTACTTTTGATAAATATACTTTATACTTTTGGTACGACAAGAAAGCGTGCGAAATTACTCTATCTATATCTATAATATATACTGTCATGCATAAATTGATACACTCGTATGGATAATTACTGAACTATTATATATTAACACTTCAGCCATAAATATACTGAATATCTGTAATATTATAGATTGTTTAGGAAGCGAATTAAAACAAAAAACAACTTATTTTAAATCCAAAATAAGGTTAGATAGAATTGAAGCCTTTGTCAGAAACGGTCAATATAAGTATCACTAATTTTTCACATTTTATTGATATGAGTTTGAGTTACTTGAGAAATTTTCTTATTCTCAATACTTTCTCACATATCTTTAAAAAATAAAGTCGATTTTAAACCATTTCGAATGCTATTTCCAAAAAATTCGATTAAATATTGTTATGTACAGTTTATATTCTGAAATTATAAGACTATAAACATGTGTAAAGAGCAACATAATAATATGTTTTCAAATAAATATGAGAAATACTTTTTTACCTTTCCAAATACCTTATTTATTGTCTATTCAAAAATATGACACGTCATTTTTCTTAAAATCGTTGGTAACCCTAAGTGTCTTACATCCTGAAAAAAGACATACAGTTCCCGAGGATTAAATGAAATCTGCATAACACAAGAGAAACCGCGGTCAAAAGCCAGTATGTAAACATTTTTCAATCAACCTTCAAATTAAAATGTTATAACAGATAAGAACGCTCCTCGTTTATCAATTACACAACACATGTAGCCTTGAACTCCGTATAGTATGGAAATTTTATACGACGCACAAACACACACGAGGTAGGTATTGTTTAGAGTTATTTATATAAGTTCGCTAACATTATCAATTTCGTGTGTGTTTAAGTATGGAATATATCACATTTCCACACACGTGTGGCATCTATATTTCATCACCTCTATATTTTGAAGTGAGAACTTCTATGTATAGCCGTGTTGAACGATTTTTGGTACGAGAAAAACTTATGGGTTCGCGTGACCGACATCCTCGTGGCGTATTGCGCTAGCGTCAAAGTAGTATACTAGACACCGACCTGTACACGTGTAATATTGCTACTTTATATTGAGTTTGTGTAGCCTACATATGTTTGACTAATTAATAAACTGTATATTATTATTACTCGGAGTACCAATAGATGTGAAAATGTAATGTTAATAATTTCAATTTACAAATTAAAAATATGAAATAATTCAGACTTTAATTGATTTAAAAATTTATAAGAGAACACAGTTATTCCATTATTTTAAGTTTTCACTTCTGTCGGGTCTCCTCATGATTGCCACGATTTTTATCACGCTTTTATTAGCTTCACCTGTATGTATGTATGTAACCGACCCCTTTGAGCTCGATTTTATCCTACTTTGAATGATCAGATTTAATTCAAACTTTGCACACCTGTCAAAGGTTAATGACAATGCAATAATCCGAAAAAAAAAGTAAAAAAAAAATTTTACCTAAAAAATGAAAAATAAATAATAGTTTAAAAAAACACGCTTTCATATAAAATCCAACTAAAAAACAGAAAATAAAATTTAATAAATTTGGATTAAGAATAGTGTAAATTAGAAATAAATGTATATTTTTGTAAAAAGTGACAAAAAAATGATAAAAATACTGATATCTGGAGGAGGAGGTGATATTAACAGTGACGCATCGCATGTCTAATTTACACTATTCTTAATCCAAATTTATTAAATTTTATTTTCTGTTTTTTAGTTGGATGTTATATGAAAGCGTGTTTTTTTAGTTTTTTAAACTATTATATATTTTTAATGCTGTGAACAAGGCATATAGTCATTCTAATGTTAAGTGGTTACTTTTGCCTACAACTATGTAAACATAACCTCAATGCAGTCTGGAAGCCAGTCATAGATAGCTACTTCTGAAGACCGAGTTACAATGCTTCGTGTACCACCCATAATACTCTTCGGACCTAAACACAATAGGGTACACACTGCTTCTTTATAATATAAATTGATATAAAGTTCTAGTTTTTCTTGGACTAAAATACCGTTGGGTGATTCAATTAAATTGGACAAAGTAATAGTTTGTGTTATTAATTTATTTATGTTTTATGATTCCTGTTTGGAAATAATCAACAAGGTATCTCCGTGCCTAGCATTTTTTTATATTTAAAACAAATCGTTATGAATACCTAATCATTAATATTACAAACTGGCGGCTTACCCCATTTTCGCATTGGTTTACGAACAAAGAAAACAATTTTTTTTTCTCGAACTGACTCGGCTATTGAGCTAGCAAGGTCTTAACAGCTTCACCGGACTACTAAGGCGAGCGCTTAAGGCACTCAGCCAATTTTATTTAACGACTAGCTCAAGGGTGCACGGCACACCTCGGCTTGAGCTATTGCCTGATACATGCAATTCGCGACCTATCTGAGCTAACCCAAGCTAAGCTAACTATTCATACATATATGTGCACCAAGCATACATACCTCAACAACTCTTATATATATTTCGTATCGGAGCGAAGAAAACAAAGTCAACTCTTTCCTTTACAGTACGACCATAAAAATTAAATGAAATCGCATCTGAACAATTGAACGTCGCGTCAACTTCTCAATTCTGTCAATATTTATGAAGACCTCTCTACAGTCTCCTGTCTCACTTACTCAATCACTTTTATATGTTCATATTTTAACCCAAACTTTTCACATTCCGTACGATTGTTTTTCTTTCGATTGTTCGATTTCGATTGTTTTTCTTTCGTACGATTTTCTTTTATACAAATCTTATCCTGATATTTAAAAACACAATAAAAAATAATTATTTAGCTATAAGTAGCCGTTCTGAAGCCAGCCAGTACAGCCAGTAATTCATTTCTATTTTTATAGATTTATTTTTCTATTTCATACCAAAGTTGTCCACTTGTTAAAATTGAAATTACGTTGGAAGGCGAAATTCTTTGACTTGGAACGAAACAAATGAGTAAAGCATAAAATAGCAACGCAGACACTAACCTGAAAAACCGTTTCTTTCCTTTTTAGTTATTTAACCCCTGTACTAAGTACAGGTCGACACAGTACATCAGTTCGACATGGTCATCTCAGTTTTCTGACTGGGCATGGCATTTTTTAACTAGATCTTAATTCCCCTGATGAGGAAACAGTCGTTCATTTATTACCGAAATGCGATGAGTTGTCCAATACCTATCAAAATACCTCAATTTACCAAGGTAATCGAACTGTTATTTATTTCGCAATTATGATGGTGTTATACAAATCCAAAGACACGCCAAATATGTAAAAATAATCGTTTATTTTTATTATATACTAGCGTATGCTCGCGGCTTCGATCGTATTTAGTAGATTTGATCTATCCCTTAGTAACTGTATTTTTTTCTGGATGAAATGTTCTCCACGTTTTTTTTGTATCCCTAATAACATATATGTAATATTTCATGAGGATCGGTTGAGTAGTTAAGGCGTGGATATGTCACAAACAAACCAACTTACATCGACATTTATAAGTAAGGATAGTTACTTTGCTGGTAAATATAAAGTAGTCCGGTGAAGCTGTTAATACCTTGCTAGGTCAATAGCGTAGTCAGTTCGAGAAAAAAAAAGGTAAATATAAAAGAAAACTTGACACCCCAATTGCGTAGCAAAATTAAATCATGCCTGAAATTACACCCGTACTAATGTTATTGTATAATACAAAACAGTGATATCACAATAATAATTACACCGATTGTTTATAAAGGTGTTTCATCAACAAACAAATATATCTGACAATTCAATGTCAACAATACAATGCAACGAGAGACATAATTTATTGCGCTATATGAGACAAACAGTAGCGACTATAAAAGCAACCCACGATCCGTTGAACGTTTTAATCTATCCTCCGCCGCGGTAAACCCCTAATGTCTATATGTACTTAACTAAATTACTTACATAAATCATATTTAAACGTGACGAACGGTGGCGCCTGGCCAAGAACAAGCGATTTACAACTTTATTATATTGATATTAGACTTAAATTTATAAGCTAGCAATCAGATTAGTAGGAAAGTTTTAATAACGCTTTTAAAATATTATCTTTCACACAATGATGTAAAGTCTAAAATCGTTCGTTATTGGAAGAACAAACATACATTTCTGGCGGTTCTTATTTCATAGAAAATTTCGTTTTGAACACTAATTTTATCGCTATATTTTTCAAGGGAATATTAAAAATACACATATTTATGAGAACTGTAAAATTAGAAATTATTCGACTTTATTCAGGAAAAATATGTAGTTAAGATTTTAAAGTATAGTTTTATTAATACAATTTGCATAAATGTAAAGTTAAAACTATAGGTGGTTATTATTACAATATCTAATAATATCACGTGTTATTCCTACGCAATGAATAACAAATTACACATGTCACATTTCCAAGTATAGTTAGAACGCTATAAAGATTCAAATAAATCCGTGATTCGGCATATTCTATTTTCACAAGGATATAAACCTAAATCCTCTCAAACAATTCAAATCCGCCTAACACTCAATAAGAGTTTGAACCAATAAAATAAAACAATGTTTTACAAGAGACAGAAGTTCGCAAGACAATCTGTTTCTTCCCACAGGGAGACCTGCAACGGTAGATGATTTATACCCACTCTTATCTTTACATGTAGCTACTCCATTAAGATTAGGTATTCATGGAGCACACCTGATACTTTGAGAGGATCCTGACAATGAACGCGGTTCGATGAAGGTGTTTATTTGACAGCGTGGAAACGTTGATGTGAAAAGAAAATTGGGATGTATTTTTTTCAACATTTTGACGTTAGTATTTTCTTGTATTAAATTGTGAGTGAATTTTATCGTCATATAAAAGATACTAAAAAAAATATTATAAAGAACTCTATCGTCCACGTACAATAGGTGGAGCGCGTGTATGAGCATAGGTTTATATTTTTAATTTCTCTTACGTTGTTACTAGCAAAAATTTCGGCTGTTTCCAGTGTAATGTAAATCCTTTTTTTGTAATAAAAGCTTTCCAACGATGATGTAGACTTAGCCGTCGTTAATTACTCTCCTTTAACTTTTTAAACTTAAATGTAGCAGAAAGCATTAAGATGTTAACAACCTCAGAATATTAATCACCAAAGAAAAAAATAAAAAACTCAAAGAAAAAATCCTTATAACCTTTTTCCTTCTTTTTTTCTAATTTGGTAATTATCATTATCAAAGTGTAATAATACCATTATTGAGTAGGCAAATGTTTCGTATTTTCCAATTGGTGATTTCGCATAATTTCAATGCTACAACAAAGTGTGTATCATGTAGCTCTTGTTAGCGTTAAAGAGATTTTTTTTACCTTAGAATTCATGTTCTGTATTCCGTAGCTTTAATGCATTTCAAATGTACACATTAAATAAACTTTATTACACAAAATCCCACCGATTTTACATAATATATGGATAAATAACCCACGTTTGTGGTTGTTTTTGTAGGTGGTAGAGTCTCGCTGAAGCTATTACTGGTTTCAGCATGAATGGGTCGGCTCGCTGGGGGTAGTACCACCCTCTCACAGAAAACCGATGTGAAGTAACAGTGCTTGCATTGTTGCGTTTCGTTCTCCTTCTCCCCTCCCTCCTGCCCCTCGCACATTCCCCTCAAACGCAGGTTGGCTACGCACGTGTGACTCCCCTGGTGCTGTTAGTGTCTATGGACGGCGGTGATCACTTAACATCAGGTGACCCAGGTGTCGTTTGCCTGCTATGATATATAAAAAAAAAAGTTTATAAATAAAATTAGTCATTACAGACTAAAATCACGCCCAAAATTTTAACCGTATAACTATAGATTATAGTTACCTAACTATAGAGTTGCAAAATATATAGAAACAATTGAATTTCAAAAGTTCGTGCATCGTTTTTTTTCATCGAATTCAAAACGGCTCACAAAAGTTTCGAAAAAACCTACCTGTTTCTAAGTTACGCCCTAAATAAGGGACGATCCCGATTTCTCCCTCCTCGTGACAACTGTAAAGGGTTTTCGATGTAGTAACTTTGTAAGCTTGAAATAAATAAGAAAAGACGGTTGATCCTAGTTTCGTGTTTATTTAATTAGATTAACTCCTGATTCTGGTTTAGGATTTGTTAAAAACTTACTCTATTCTGTAGTCTATATGTCTATAAAGGATTATCCGAAATATAACCTTTCGTTATATTACGTTTTACGTTTACCTCTTAATGATAAGTCTTATCATAAGTAAGTCTATGTCATATTTTTATATAGTACATAAATTATAATCAAAACTGAATTCAATAACATATCGTCGCTTAGCAAACAACACCGAGCGAGTAAGTTTGAGTCATTTTACGGGGGGGTGTGAAAAACTGGTTTTTTTATTGCATTATCTTGCTTTTATCTTCATGAAGTAATTCATAATTTGAATACTGGTTTCTCGTTCCAAATGTGATATATAGTTTGACGGGTCATGAGAATATTTATTCAAAAAATTTTAAAAATAAAAACCGCCAATTTTTGTCTTATGCGTTATTCTTTGATAAAAGACGATATGTAACTGTAGTTTGTCTGAATATATTTTTCTGTACTAACCGAATATTTTCAATGGCTATTACTATTAGGATTAACGCTTATGGCGGAGATTTTTGCGGGATTTTGGTCTGTCATGTAGTGGATTTTATATTTTATTCATAATCTTGTGTTACTTGACTCTATATTGTGCAAAAATGATGGTGTTTTATGTAATATACTTTGTTTATTATGCATAAGTGAAGTGAATGAAAAATAATACCACGGACCATGAATTCTGAGATGCCACAAAAACTCCATGGAAAGTTCTAACAAGATGGCCACCATCTTCTTAGTTCATTGAAATTATATCAAGAAACTTGTAATATCGATACTCACTTGACAATGGCAGTAATAGTCTACTAGAAGACTGGTTGCCAAAAATGGAATGGAAGAAGAACTTGTAATACTATTAAATACTGGACAATGGCAATAATAATCTAAAAGATTGGTTGCCAAAAATAAAGTTAAAAAAAAACGCTTATGGCGATATATTAAACTTTATCAAATACATAGATAGAGATCTTTGTACTGAAACTGAAAGGTTTAAATGTCAAAAGTTTTAACTATTTATTATTATTGTTTTTTATTTATAACTAGCGGGCCCGGCAGACGTTGTCCCGCCCTGATTATGAAAAAATCCTTGACAAATTATACACTAAAACGTTCCTCATCAATCGCTCTATCCACCGGTGGAAACCGCATGACAATCCGTTCGGTAGTTTTTGAGTTTATCGCGAACAGACAGACAGACAGACGCGGTAGGGGACTTTGTTTTATACTATGTAATGATTGCAGTACACAAATATCCTTTTATTGTAAGGTTTAGTTAGCTAGAGTTAGAAAACACTACAGCACCGTTGTAAGCTGATATTCAGTCTCAAAGCGGGAGCAATAACCTCTCGTAGCGAGCGTAGCGTAGTTGCTTTGCAGGCTGTAAATTGTGACGTCACACCGCGGTGCAAAGCTCACGGTCGTAGACCTCCCGTAGTGCATATCAAACTTCGTTGTTTACTTATAAAAAACTAGAGAATTTTTAAAACATATATCTGTTCAATTAATATGCATCTGTTTTGTACCTATGAGTTTAGAATGTAGAGTTAATACCACTTTAGAATCAATTACATCTGTATACGGTTGAATAGAATTATGTAGACTATGGACCAATGAGTTATTAAGAAGTAAACGAGTAATTTTAATAATGTAATAATGCAATAATCACTGTAGTTATAACTATTATTATCTTCTTATTTCATTCATGCTTTTTCTGTAATATATATAAAAAAAGTAATGCAAAAAGTTGAATAGATTAAGTTTTTCGGTAATAATTTCAGTTGTAGTTCATACGAATATCAATCCTTCGAAATAATAATTTAATCTGAACCTAAACATTTGCAGTTCCGATTAGTAACAAAAATACAATTTGACAAAATAACTATTTTTATGATTTACAAGCGACCGCACGCCACTCTGTCCGCGTTAAATCATTACTTATCTATATTAACTAGTGGGCGCCCGCCCAGTGTTCGACATTCGACCATAGTTAATTGAATTTTTTAAGTTTGAACTTTATTAGGGTTCTTTTATCAAAGGGTATTATAACTTCTATAATCAAAGGCTTTCATCATGGCTTCTCAGTTATTTGCCACTTTTTTTCAATTATATAAATATAAAAAGAATGGATGTCTAAATGAAAATTGGAATTAATTATAAATTTGAAACAAAAAAACAGGCGGTTACATAAGGTGGTAAGGCTCTTAAATATGCATCATTGTAACCGCGGAGATATAAGTCATGGATTACTTTCATGACCAAACAAATTTTCTTATTTTGATTTTACAAAGTATTTTTCGCTCATTTTTTATTGAATCATCATTTGAGTACACCATAAAGAAATACTAAACATTAAAATATTGACATTGACTTTAGAAATATTGCTTTACTCTTATGGCAACATGAAACAAAGTGACATGAAGTGAAAGCAGTCTGTCACATAAAAATTTTGACATTCAATAAAACTAAAGAGAGTAATAATTATTTCAGTAGTTTCATAAATTTACTAAAGATAAATTATTTATCAATTAATATTATGTATATTATGAATTTACATATTATATTATTCTAAAATTAACCTACAATTTGACCAGTTGATTTCAAAGGGCATATTGTAAGGCATGCAACGTCAGTCATGTTAATAATATTTAAAAGGAAATTGGAACGTAAGAAGGTTGAATGAAGGATGTACGAAACGTCTTTTTCATTTGCATATATGCTGTGTAAAATTCAAGCAGTAGTGTGAGTAATGTATATTTTAATTAATTTAATATGATTGTAATGCATTTTATATAAAAAAATAGCTTTGTGCACTTCTCTGACATATAAACTTTAACTATGCCAAATTTCAAGTTCATCCGTTCGCGCAATTCACTTAAAAAGGGGTGCAAAGTTTTGGCTTCACGTGTTAATATATAAGATATGTTATAATATCATTGTTGAATGTAGAATAAAAAAGGGTAATTGGAACGTAAGAGTAAAAAAAATACATACAGTCGAGCAAGCAACCTCCTTGGCAACCTTTTTTGAAGTTTGGCAGTATGGATTAATACCTTCGCCTGTCTTATTGGACAAATATTATTACTACTTTTTTGAAGTCCGTTATTGACGGATGTCAAAATGTCTTTTTTATTTACATGTGTGTATATGTTGTGTAAAATTGGAGCAGTAGTGTGAGTAATGCATGTTTTAATTAATTTCATTTCATTCATTTCATGTACTTATAATAAATAGCTTTCTGCACTTCTCCTCCATATAAACTTTAACTATGCCAAATTTCACATTCATCCGTTCACGCAATTTTCTTAAAAAGGGATACAAAGTTTTGGCTTCACGTATTAATATATATGATATTATAAAGCTGGAGGGTTTTGATTTAAAAGATTCTTTCAGCGTTAGATAATCTATTTATCGAGGAAGGCTATTATATGTTACATATCATCACGCTAAGGCCAATAGGAGTGGAGCACCAATTTTTTTCTCCCTTTTGAGAGCTTTCGCTTAGCCTTAGCCCAAAGTAAGTATTCCACGCGGACAAAGTCGCGGGCAGAAGCTAGAATCTAAAATTTAATAATAACAATAGAGCCTAATGTCACCAAGTAGTGAGATAAAAAATAAATGGATAGCATGAAGACTTTCTCCATGACCAAACATTATGTTTGCTAACTTTCATGAAGATCGGTCAAACGGAGTTGATGTCTATCGATCTCAGATATACCTACCAACAATCATTTTTATAATACATAGACTTCACAATATTTCAATTATGTAAGCTGTTAAATAATCCTGATTTATAAGAAGGAGGGCCTAATTGTTAATTACATAAATATAAATACAACATACTAATGTGTAAAATAAATAGGATTGTTCACACAGCTGTTGCAGTGTTAGTAAACTCGTGAGAGGAATATGTATTATATCATAACCGATGTGAAAAATAATTATCGTATATTGTAGATATCGAAACATGTTTATAAGTAACTACAAACTAACTAAACAAGAGTATTAATTAGTAAATTTTTGGTTTGATTTGTAGGTTAAAGAAAGCATTTATTTGTATAAAATTTACGCTTTCACGCCCTAAATACCAAACCGATCATCAACAAATTTTGCATATACGTTATTCGGGATATAGGAAAGGACATAGAATACCTTCCATCCCGAAAAAGAGTACTGTTTTCGAGAGACACGTCTAATCTACAATAACATAATCGAGGCGCGGGCAAAAGCTGATGTTAAATATTTTCTCGAGAAGAGAACAGATTTAATAAAATCAAGTCAATCATTACATAGTATAAAACAGAGTCCCCTACCGCGTCTGTCTGTCTGTCTGTTTGCGATAAACTCAAAAACTACTGAACGGATTTTCAAGCGGTTTTCACCAGTGGATAAAATGATTCATGAGAAACGTTTTGGTATATAATTTGTCAAGGATTTTTTTATAATCAGGGCGGGACAACGTCTGCCGGGCCGCTAGTTAAAAATATAGTTAAACCCCGTGTTATGAATTATAAGTGACAAAAACATTGTTGAAACTAATTTTATATGAAACAATTTTTTTTATTTATTATATTATAACATATATCACATATTATAAAACAAAGTCCTCCACCGCATCTGTCTGTCTGTCTGGTCGCGATAAACTCAAAAACTATTGAGTTTGAGTTTTCATTAGTAGATAGAGTAATTCTTACGATTCGAGTTTTTCGATTCGATTCGAGTAATTCGACGAGAAAGTCTTTGGTATATAATTTGTCATGATTTTTTTATAGATTGTATGAAATATAACTGTTTGAAATAAATGTTTGAAGTGTCGGAAGAAGTCAACTCCTCTGGGAGCTTCAGAACAATCTCAAACAAATTGAGATCATAAACGATACAGACATAATCGCGGGAATCAGCTAGTTGTAAATTAAATAAAGATTATTTTATTGAGTAACTAAAATTAATTAAATAAATCGAGTTACATAACATAATAAATCAATATACGTCAATATTACAGACACCTAATTTTATTTATCCCCGCCGGTAAACCAATATTAACTCAGCAAAAATAATATATAGGATACATTTATTAAGGTTTCGTTCATAACACGTCCGCGCGTCGTACCTTTACGTGCTTCTCGCTAGAAATATCTTGTCACACCACTTGTTTTGGGTTATACAAAAAGATCTTAGTTTTTTGGACGTTATATCGTAAAAGTTTCGCAATCGAAGGCTGACAAAAACGTAAAATTGACGCTGAATTTTCCAGACTTAGAGATTGTTTTACAAGATTGTTTCTTGTGCCGATATACAAGTAGTTTTTGCTTTTTCAATATTGTGTGTGTTTTTTATGACTTATCCAACACACGAACAACAATAAAACTTATATTTACGAAACATACATTGAAAATTTTCATTATATTTCCTTTATCATTGTTTATTTAAATCCTTAACGGAATCGTAATTTTTCAGACACAAAACTAATTAAGGAGACAGTGAAAACCAAATAGATTAAAGTTTTTTTAAAGTATAATAGTTTTAAGTTTAATATAAGAAAATGTTTGAAAAGTCGCACAGAAAAGTAAGACATTTGAGCTAAATAATCCTCTATACAAAAAAAACTGAGTTAGTCACACGACAGAACAGTGGAAAGATCTTCAAAAATATTGTCAGAATTGACGTTCAGTTGTTAATTTGCCATTTTATTTCATTGTATGGTCGTATTTTAAAATGAACATTTAATCTCATCTTCTTCGTTAGTAAAGTCGTGCTAAGGCGGGGCGGGCGGCTAGCCTAATTATATAAAAATCCAGTGTCATGTGTTTTTCCACGTTGAACTCTGAAACTACTCAACCGATCTTCATGAAGGTTGGCATTTATGAATAATTTGGTCCAACTTGAGAGATAGGATAATTTATATTTCAATTAATATAAATTAAATGATTGTCAATGTTGATTATTGTATTCATTGTGAATTTCATTGTCTTGAACAGATGGCGCTTTAAATTAGTTTGTTGACAGAAAACGGTAAGACCGACTATAATAGACATCACATAGATGTCGCCACGTTTTAATTTTGAATTTCTTTTTCAACTACAGTTTTTTTTATGGTGCACGTATTCTGTTAATCTATTTAATACGTAACCTCGCTTTTTCTGTATCAAGTTTTTAGACAAACTCATAACCCCATAATTCCAAATACTTTATCATAATTTTAATTCATCAAGTAATAATTGAGGCACAGCAAGATGTGGCCGAGTTAGCTGGTAAAGTATAAAAATATATTTCAACAAGCTGGGTCCCGCTGTTTTACTCGGGTTTAAGTTGTCCCTGCTCATAGTCCTCGAGATCCCGCGCTTCGGCAAACGACCCGTCTGCACCATTACTTCGTTCTCGCGTAGAGTACTTTCTGAACTACATTTTGTGTAGAGTAATTGCTGCGCATCTTAAAGCCATAGATAGCGTAGTGATACGATTCCCTTTTTCCGACTAACTTTCTTAATAAATGGCGTTTAAAACGCGAAAGGAATGGTAATCGAAATTGTCGTTTCTAACGTTGTCGCATTCAAATAAACAAAAAACGAACAATCTCTTAAGTTTCACAATATAAGATTGTTAGAGACTTTTGTCCTGTTATCAAAAAGCTTTAGTGAAATTTTCATGTCATATGTGTGCTTTATTTATATTAGTCATCTGTATATACACGTATAGTTATTTTATTATTAGAGAGCTTTATTTAGAACGAACATTGTTTTCACTGACACTGTAATATATTCTAACAATCACCCACATACGTTTTCTTGACAATTCGTTATATTATCTACAATACAATCCATTATCTACAACACTATCTTTTTTATTTTAACAGTAAGTCAAACTGTAGATAATTAAAAACAATCTTTATATAAAATTAGCTTTTGCACGCATTTTCCCTCGCGTTAATTTTAATTTCACCTATCCCTCTTGAGTAACTCTTTTTTTTGGATGAAAAGTCCCTTTATGTACAACAGATGATGTGTATATAAAATTTTATGATGAATGGTTGAGTAGTTACGGCGAGAAAACGTAACAAACTCAGGCATTTATGATATAAATTAAGATTAACGCTATTTTTTCCAAAAAAAAAGAATTAAGAGGCAACTATCATTTAGAACATTATCGAAAGTAAATTATTTATTTTACTGCTTAGGTGAAAATAACAGATTCATTGATAAGTAACGTCCATCTTAAGGTGGCATTAAACAAAGAGTAGGGAGGATCTTAATGTGATTTAAGCCTGAGGACAGACGTGCCGCGTTAATCTTAACGTCTCTCCCGTGGGTGTCATTTCTGTGGCGCACGGTAGACGGTCGTTTACGTGACTTCTGAAGGTTTTTGACCGCCGACAGATTGATTCCGAGGTTGACCATTAAAATATATTATTTATAGCTGCTATAATAAAAAAATCAGTATCATTTAGATATATATGAGGAGTATCAGAGTTTATTTTTCTTTTAAATAATGTGTATGTTTTATGATTAACTACATTGTCACTTGATGTTAAACGACGACTGAACCTAAAGGTGCGGGCTTAGTGGCTTGACCGGTGGAATATCAATCCTATATCCGCAGGTTCGAACCCCGTCATATACCAACGATTTTTTCGCAATTCGCGTACATTTACTAATTTAAATTGGTAACACTATCGGCTGACGGTGAAGGAAAACATCGTGAGGGAACCTGAACCTGAGAAAGATTCTTGTAGCACTAACGTATGTAGGAAAATATAGAACTGTAGATATCTCGATGTTTGAAAAATGGCCAATACGTTGTGGGCTGACGTGGTGATTATGTCCATACTTTCCTTCGGGAAGAGACCTATGTCCCTGGTCTCTTACGGGCTAATAATAATAAAACCTATAGGAGTACATTTGCTACAATACACTTGTAGGTATCTGTCAGGGATGCGAACTTACGTTGAACAATGCAATGTCTGAACACTGAACTACTGGACTATCATTGCTTCGATTTCCTTATATCTGTAGCGAAACTCACGAATAAGATAATATTGTATTTAACACTTTGACTGCCTCGTTGGTCATACATGATCGGCAACGATTTCTTTTGTGACGTCACGGTGTTCATCGGTGACCGGAGCACCAGAGCACTCTTTTTATCATTGTGAAAATTCATCCGTGCCGTCTTGAAAGAAACGTATGATTACGGCGTGCCAGTCGAAGTGTTAAGATAAATAATATATGAACAAGAACTACATTGAATCGATTGGAAGGTTGAGGTATTTACTAAGTTTACTTGCTGTGACCTCATGTAACCACGCTATGTACTGTAGACGAACTACACTTGCGGGGTGGTAGGGTTTTAATGCCTGACTGGGTCGCGACTATCATGTATATGGCGAAAGAGCCCGTCATAGTGATTCGCTTCTGCGGATCACGTTTCGGGATCAGCCTGTGCATATCCAGCTTTTCGCAGGCCCGCATGACAGCGGCAACCGGCGATGGATAGTGTGTCACTCGGTGGTCGCCATTGTTTTTGGATTGTACTGTGCTTACCGTCAGGCATAATGTTGTCACTTTGCCGTGCTACAATAAAAAAAATGTCATACTAGATTCTAACATCGTAATTGGTAGATAATGAAATTATTATTCACATATATGGCAAATGGCACAAAGAATATTAAAAAAAGGAATAAAATAAGGATAGTGAAGAATATATCCCATTAAAAATATAAATGTGAAATGAGAGCCAAGATCAATATTATTATATATGCCTTGGTTGTTGACTTCAATGAGAAAAGAAGTGAACTTAGGATAATATATTGAAGCCTAAGATCTAACTTGGCTAGTTCGAACATACTATTTTTTCCTACGTATTTACCCAACTACCTATCTGGATGTCAAATTTGAACTTTCTAGGTCATGTAGAACTGGGTTAAAATTTTGGTCTATAGGTCTGTCAGTGATAAAAATGACGATATTTGGACTTCAATATCTAAAAAAACTGTTAGAGGTGTATTTATGAAATTTGGAGTACATATTAACCTGGCAAGTCTCGGTATATAATCCAAATTTGACATGTTTACGTGAAATCGTTTTTGAGTTATGAGTGGGTCAAAAGTGCCTCCAAATGGTTCGTGTAATATTACACTCGATACCGCGCGCTCGCCATTCTGTTAGCTTGAACTTGGTTTGACACGCTACCGCGTGTCTAGACTAGAGTGATTTCTGTCAACATGTTCAAATTTAGAAAAAAATAGTAATTAAATATTTTAGTAAAATAAAGGGAAACCTACATTAACTATGAAAAAGAAAAATTAAACACATCTATAATTAAAAAGAATATGCTAAATAAGTAATCAATTACATTCAAATGTTTAATATAATTTTCAATTATAAATCAATAAATATAAAGTAGGCCTTTAATGTTTATTTAATACGCTAAATAGGTACATTCCGACTGATAATTAATAAACAAAATTCAATAAACATATAATTAAAACTTTCAAATTAACTGAGAAATATGGTCGTGAATTTCTCGTCAACTTGTAACAATTTCCCCAAGCTGGTGTAAAAAGAGACACTTCAAGTACATGTTAAATCAGAGAAGCAGGGCGCCAAAACGATGATTAACGCATCATTTCAAGAGACGATGAAGGGCTTTACCCACCCTCTAAATTAATTACAAAGACAGGGCTTATTGAAAGTCATCTGTCTCTGTCCCACTTAGCTCATAACGCAATATAAATTCATAAAATACACGTATAATGAGGTCAAAGGTAAAGGGTAAAAGGCATTCCGGACATTAACTATAAATAAAATTAATAACCCGGTGTTATACCGTGTCGATCGATACCGCCTTTATTTCGTACGTTACATTCATCAGTGTCTGTAGTTGGAAAACCTCTATTAAATCCTGTACCTAATTAAGCCCTTCTAAAGTTTCAACGGCACGTCGGTCACGGTAAACGAGGCTTGTGATTAAATTGCGGTTACAATATTACATTCTACGTAGAAATAATAGACTTTGTACGACAACGTCGGATGGCGGAATGAAATGATTAACACAGAGTTCCAAGAAGGTGGTTATTACAAAGAATATTTAAATACTCTCAAAGCCATAATATATCAACCACAGCTAGCTGATGAGTTATTTTCTAATCCCCACTTGGCTACCTATAACCTTCATGTTGAAAATATGTCACAAAGACCTGTATGTACTTTCTGGTAGCTACACTATAGAGGAAGTCAATGCTTAAAGTCTTATATCATTCTTGGATAGATCGAAACTTCTCACGGAGTCAAAACTTTTATGCTGACATTATTTCAATATGTATGTAGAAAAGAACATTTAAAACTGATAGAATGTAGTTTGTCGTTGTGCTCGCATCAGGCAAACACACTACTAGAAAGGAGAAAGAAAGGAAAAGTCTTTATTGTTGGAAAACAATTAGAAACAATTAGATAAATAAAGGAAATATATACATAGTTTATACAACAATGAGACCCCCATTCAGCCATTACATGGAATCGTTTTTTTTAAAGTGAAAACTTCTATAATCGCGTTGAGTGGTAATTTTTTGGCAGGAGATAAACTTGTGATTTCGCGTCATGACATGCTAGTAAGCATGGCTGACCGTATTGCGCTTGCATCAGACTAGCGACGCGTACTATAGGAGCCTGTGTACATTTAATATTTATATTTTGTATTGAGATTTGATATTGATATGTTAATAATTCCAATAGGTATACAGATTATGAACATTAAATAATTCAGACTATAATTAATTTTAAAAGTCGAAGAAAACACAATTATTCCCTTGTTTTGAGTTTTCAGTGCCTGCCTCGATTTTTTTTTAATTATACTTCTTAGACACTTAATCCTTATACCATTACTCTAGTTTTTAATATAATTGGCCTGCACATAAAATGTATTATAAAAAATACTCACTCCTCATTTGTCTAATTTTATGTTACCGATTAAGTTAAATAATACAAGTTAAAAAAACACAGATTTCTTAGTTCTTTATCTTAAACTTGTGGTACAAATGATAATTAAACTGCACACTTATTATCGCAAAATTTCTCTAGAATTTAAAACAGGATAAATTTATTTTAAACCGCAGTCTGATTCAAGGAAAACTAAATGGAAAAGACGCGAAACTTTTATTTTAACTAAGTCTTTCTTACCGGAGTGTAGAGAACGAATAATTGCCGTCGAAGAGTGCCAGTTGAATAAACCCACCTGAAAAGAACAGACACCTTCATGAATATTCTGAGAAGCTTTTAAAGGAAGCTTATTGAAACGAAATGTCGAATGACATTTTATAAAACTCTTAAGGGTACGTCTCATTAAAATTACAATATAAGTTATTTTTATTTTTATAGTAACATTATTGATATATAAGGCTAAATTATATTAATATTATAGCCTGTTATCTCGCCCTGATAATGAAAATCCTTGACAAATTATATACTTGAACCTTCCTCATGAATCACTGTATTTAATGGCGAAAACTGCATGAAAGTCCGTTCAGTAGTTTTTGAGTTTATCGCGAATAGACAGACAGACGTGGCAAAGGACTTTGTGTATATTATGTAATATTAACGTAAATATGATATATAAGATTTCATCTTAAGATTAAAATAAATCATGTATTTAAAAAAAAACTTTCATAGTAATGCAATACCTTTGCCTATGTTTACATTGCCTAATAGATAACAACTTTTTTATTGTATAATATACTATTTGATAGCCACAATTTCCTCTGAGTTATTTATTGTGGTAAATATATTTTTGAGCACACAGGAAAAACCAAATTTTAAAGCTAATATACACTTTCATTACATAGCATCATAAAAAAGAAAATTATAGGTTTATTTCTTCCCTTCTGTGCATACACACCACGCCGCTATCCCCATTTCTCTATGGCATTAAAACACACGTCGCCCAACGCTCATAAAAATTGCAGTTTCTTTATTTAAAAAAAAAATATATTTTTTTTTTATTGTAGCTCGGCAAAGTGACTGTACTGTGCCTGATGGTAAGCACAGTACAATCCAAAAACAATGGCGACCACCGAAAGACATACTATCCATCGCCGGTCGCCGCTGTCATGCCGGCCTGAAAGCGACCCAGTCAGGGACAGTCCCCCCCCCGGTTGCTGGATATACACCGGCTGATCCCGGAACGCGACACGCCCAAACGTGCCACTATGGCGGGTGTTCCACCTGGTGTACGGTGGTCGCGATCCAGTCGGGTACAGACACCCTACCACCCCGCAAAATGATTTCATGATTTCATGATCATGATTCATTTTAGATAAATACCAAATCTTATATGATTTAAAACTAAAAGATATATCAAAATCTCTCCAGTATTTTTTGCGTGATATACGCATTATTTTATTTTTATACATAGGTACTATATTATATTTTTGCATTCAACACCATATAACAAATCCTATATTATTTCCACTACATATAAACCCTACATAAATAAATCTCTTTATCTTTCCAGTTCGCCGCGTATTTGCTCCGTATTTACGAGCATTCAATCACATCATAATAGAATTAAGGCGATTAATTATTTCGCTGGCCAATCACGACGGGATGAAGGGACGTGACTTGCGAAAGAAATTCCAGAAGCTTTTTGCTACATTTAACTAAAATTATTTCGAGTGCGTATCCCTTGGAAAAACGAAATCATTCGAGATTGAAAGGAAATGTCACGTAATAATCTTCGTTCTATGAATACTTTCTTGAATACGGTATATATATAAAATATCCAAACTTTATGTCGTGTTTATATAGTTATTTGCATTTCAAACGTGTATGGTAAATTACTGGTATGACATTTTTACACAACTAACAAAATCAGAGAATAGTTTTTTACTTCATGCATTACTTAAATTTTATTGTAGCTCTACTATTTATATAAGATATCTTTCTGTTATATGATATTTTCTGAAGAGTACGGAAGTATGTGAATATATATATTAAAAAACGCTATCATGTTTTATTATTCACTTTATAGTTGATACAGGATATAAAAAAGTGTGTGTGTACTTATGTACACGCGTTAGAAGTTATACTTCTTTGGCGTAACAAGATAAAAATCATTTCAAAAATTTTATCTTTCGCTTTATTCTACGTTTGTAGAAAAAACGACACTAACAATAGAAAAAAGGTATTTAATACATTGAAAGTTTTAATACGAAGAAATACAAACAACAAATACAAAGAAACAAAATGTTGACTATAGCTAACTTCAGGGTATCGGTTTTTCATGACGGTGTGCGCGCGCATCGTAAAAATTTACTCTGATCATTTTTCCCTAACGCGCCAAAAGAAGTATAACTTCAATATTAATTATAGTTAAACTGTAGGCAATTATTTAAAGTTATAGTTAAAAGTCATTTCATTCTGATTAATTGTTATTTATATGTAAAGCAAATAACAATATTATTATGAAATATCTGAATATTTTGGCTGGGTATTATGTTTACAAAATATTATGATCACAATTTGCAATTATTACAGCAATATATTACATTCACTTAAATAGTGCATTATTATCCGTCTATAAAAAGATTCTTTTAGGTCTTAGAATAATAAAATCAGCATCTAAATGTCTACATATTCATTACATGTCTCATTTCGCTTAAATGTTTTTATTATTCATCAAGAGTCAATTCTATCATATTCTGAATGAATCACAAATATTTAAAAAGGGAAACGCGACATAGTTTTCAAGCGATTAATGACTAATATCAATTTCCCTTCATTAGTAACAGTCGCGTCATCTGTCTGTAATGACGGGGATACGTGTTTTGGGGAAAAATTGCACTGCTAATTGTTTTCACAGTACCGAGGGTGGACGGGTGTCACGGACGAACGACCGCAGTTTCATGGTCGTTGTATTAAACTTTAATCATATTTTATCTTTCATGACGTATCACAAGCGAGCGTCATATTGGCAAATTGTATAATTTTACCATAATTTTTTAATCAGTAGTGATTTTACTTCAAAATAAAATTTTGTTTAATGCAGTAACAGTTAAAGGAAACACGTTGATAAAACAATGAAGTCAAACTAACTGAAGGTAACTGGTAAAAACTAAAAACACAACAGCGACGTTGATTTTAATTTCTTAAAAAAATCTTCAATATACATTATATGGTTATAACAAAAAAGTAAAAAGACGAAATCATTCTGAACATTAAATATATTTAAAAACTATGTAGGTTTTAGAACCAATGACAGAACACATTTTCGTAGTTTTGTCATTTTCATCCGTCTGTCGTGTGTACGCGCATCACGAAAATACAGAACTCAGAATTCAGTAATGTATGAGAATCAAACTCGCGACCTCTGGGCTCAATAGTAGGGTTTTTTACTTCTGTTCCACGAGGCCTATTAAAAGCAGGAAATAACATTTATAGAAATTTTGGTAGGTGGTAGAGCCACGCTGAAACTATTACTGGATTCAGCATAAATGGGTCGGCTCACCCGGGGTTGTACACACAACTCTCTGATAAAAAACCGACGTGAAGTAACAGTGCTTGCATTGTTGCGTTTCGTTCGGTCAGTGAGAGCGCCGGATATAGACCCACCTCCCCCCCCTTCCACTTTCCTCAGAATTCCCTTCCTCACCCCCCCCTCCCTACACAGGCTGGCAACGCACTTGCGACTCCCCTGGTGTTGCAAGTGTCTATGGACGGTGGTGATCACTTACATCAGGTGACCCACCTGTTCGTTTGCCTCCTATGATATAAAAAAAAAAAAAAAAAAAATGTAGCGCATTTGTGAATTTATTATAACACCAAAAGTATAAAGATCCACATGAGATTTTGTAAATAAAATGGAAGAAGTAATATCATATCGTCAAAGGTATCCAGCTCATATCACATTATCATTAAGTACAATATACTTAACTTAAAAGCCACTATATCTCTATAGTCCCAAAAAAAACTTTAATATAGCTACCATAAAAATAATATTATACCGACAACAAAGAGCCAGATTTACCCAAAATTGTCCCTTACTCTGTATGATGTACGCATTTTTATAAACATTGTCATTGGGGTGTGGTCTTAATAATAGCGTGTGTAGGTTATAATTTCATTTGGAGTAATGCATGTTCGCAGAAAATGTTACCACGCGTTTGTAAAAATAGATTACTTTACATTTTAATAGAAATATAAACCTATAATATTATATTCTTTCCTTTGAAAGATTTTAATGTGTAAAGAAAATATTTGCTATTCATTGTTTTAAGTTCGTTCAATGATTACAATTTCAAAACGTTTTTAAAGCCGCTATAGTGATTACACCTTTCTTTGGTAATTATTAGTTTAGATCACTCTCTTCCGACATTAGATATATTATTTATTTTATAAACTTATTACTATAAATAAATTTACCAATCGCACTAGCAATGGCACGCGATTCAGTCGATGTTAAATTACAGTATAAAAGTGTTATTAATAAAATATGATTTAACGACATCTAGCGTTATGTTACTCAAACATATAGCATACAAACCTTCTCAACCAATAAACACTAATAGTAATCGATCTATCTTAGAATTTACTAAAATTTACTAAATCGTATACTCCCATTTATATGTTACCAATTAACTAAGTAAAAAAAATTAAAAAATTACTCTATCAAACTCAAGATTACGACTATTGCCATATATTATCTTAACCTACGATAGCTTTTAATAATCAAAATTATAATTGTAACATAAAACTCTTAGACTTATAAAAATGTTTACAAAGAAATATATTAAGAAATATTGTGTACAGCTACATGCTACAGTTGTCGCAATAAGTGACACTGTAACTTAACCGCGTATATTGAGCGGCGTAAACGACATTTTTCTAAATCCGGATTATATTCTCATCTGAGGCCAAAATGTATTCTATATTTATCGTAGCTGACCGGACGGTTTTTTAGCAATGACCGACGAAACCAACCTCTTTTCACTGAGGGAGATTGTGCGGAATGGTTTTCAAAAGCTCCTTTACAATGAGATCCGGTGAAATGAAATATAATTTTGAGGTGAATGGTCGGGAAGAGGTACATCATTGAAGATACTATCATATTGTTGCTCGCAAAATTTTAACGTTGAGAAAATGTATTATTACTTTTATAATGACTAAAGGAAACTTTGCTAAAAGAAAATTGCAAGGTGCTTAACGTTGAAGTTCTATTTTGTATATTATGTTTTTATTAGTGTGTAAATGTGATTTTTTTATTTTTCTAACGGCTTATTAACTATTTACTAGTAATATTGTTCATATAGGGTGTGTTTATTATACATTTGTGAAGCTAATTCAATACGAATATTGTAGATCTAATCAAACATGTTTGATTACAGATGTATTCCGAAAAACACTTCTTCTACCAAGCAGTAGTACCCAAACTGATGTATTCTGCCTTGAAAGACCACTGCAGTAACAACTACTTCTATTACATAAAATAATATGATTATACCCAATTCTTGTGTTCTAAGAAAAATTTCAAATAAGTGTTTATTATGAGCTTAATAATATATCCCAAAGGATGGTTTCATAAAAGAGTTTGGATGCATTTTTATACTGAATGGATTTTTTTAATGCCACTTGGAGGGAAAGTACTCTAAATAATAGAGATATCAAACTTTACTCCAAAGAAACATTCCTTTATTTTTGAAAAGAAATAAAATATATATAAATATACAGGTATAATAACATACCTCACAACATCTAGATTTAATAACCAAACGGAAAGGTCTACGACAATAAATTAAACAAAGAATGAAACTAAAACGAATTGGAAACGTAGTGGAAATGTAAACGCGACACCGGATGTGGTCGCCGCTACGCTATCAGGTAACGTTCACGCGGCTCTTGGTGCCGTCCGAACTTATTGAACACGAAAAACGATTTCAGGAAAAAAATTAACATCGTTATGTTTATTTTAAACTCAATTTAGTGTAAATTTATATTCAAAATTGTGGAACAATATACTTCTTAGAACTTCTTGGCGTCAGTAGCCTTTGTAGATTACTGGTAGAAATTAAATTAATTTGTAGATCAAAGAAATGTATGTATATAGCGAATTCTAGTATACAACAAATGAAAATTGGTATATAATAATTGGGATTAAATTCCAACAATTCAACCTATCACCATGAAATTTCATACAGTGTTTATTCATGGATACAATTTTTTTATATACATTTTACTATAACCCACCACTAGGTGACGCTACAGTACATCAATTTATATACTGTTTCATAGTTTGTTATGAAAACTGGGTACGCGGAAATATTCGGCAACGCGCATGTGACACTTTCGGTGTTGCAGCGTCCATAGGCCGCGGTGACTGCTTAACATGAAGCGGCCTGTATGCTTGTTTGCTATCATCGTGATATATAAAAATGGTTATTCTATTTATATAAATTAACTATCCATTACAATATATAATAATAATAACAAACGCGTGCGGAGCCATCGGTAAAACTATGCCATTCCAAGAATGTCTCTATGGTATTACATAAAAATCAAATAAACTACATTGAATTTCGTTCCTGGATGGCACTCGTGAATTTCAAAATTACCACCCTCACGTACAGACATACGTACTCTCCCATTTGAATAGGGTAACGAGGCAACTAAACAGCGGGGAGCGTAATAAATAAAAAATAATAAGAAAACTTTTCCCATCATAGTATGCAGGATCACGGCGGACGATGACATTTAAATTTTTTATCAGTAAATGGACAAAGCGAAATCGACCTTAACTAACTTATATTACAATTTTTATTTCATTGATATTTCCCACAAAAAACTATACAACAAGCATAATGTTTGAATACCTCAAGAGTAAGAGAATCATTACACATACGTTATGGGCATTTATGGATAATCGTTTGTTTGTATGTTGGAAAGAAAATAATAAACAGTTCTGATATTAAATGGTTAATATAATTTTAATGTTCTAATAAAGGATATTATAAAATACTAGCGGTCACCTACGACTTTGTCTGCATTTGTATCTTTATGAATTACTAGCTGACCCGTGCCCACTTCGTTGGGCGGTAATAGACATTATCAAGCTACAACTTTTTTCTAGAACTCAATCATATATCTCTCATCGTAAGAAACGTTTTCGTTCGACTATTTTTTCTCCGACTCCACTATTACCCCCTACAACCTCACAAACTTTACCTCTTTATAATATTAGTATTTATTATAATAATAATATAATTAATTAATAGCTTCTGCCCACGACTTCGTACGCGTGGAATAGTTATTTTGGGTTAAAACGCAGCGGAAGCTCTCAAAAGAAAAAAGCCCGATTTTAAAACATTCTTCATTGTTGCTCCGCTCCTATTAATCTTAGCGTGATGATATATAACCAATGATATTTAATAATAACGTGGCTTTCTAATGGTAAAATAATTTTCAAAATCGGTTTGGTACTTCCTGAGATTACCCGCTACAACGTCACAAACTTTACCTCTTTATAATATTAGTATAGATGACGCGATACATTATTTTCGTGTAACAATTGCCGAGATTGCAGATGCCGAGACATCTCTGAGATGGCAGGATTTCTTTCAAGTTTTTCGAGACTTATATATTTCTATACTAACTGCCCATCCCGGCTTTGCAAGGGTGTACTTACGAATAAAATGAGACCAAACTTCGCTTTACGGTAAGAACGTGTAATGAAACAAATTTGCAATTGAACAACTGAATGACAATTTGTCAATATATTTGAAGATCACCATAGTAACTTTTTTCTCACTTCCTTTATATGGAGACTTTTCAACCCAAAATTTTTCTATTTCCCTAGGTTTTTTAAATACTCTCAGGATCAAAACAAGAATACAATTATCTAAATAGGTACAATCGTTTTGAGGTGAAGCGAGTACATACATTCAATAAATGATTTATATTTATTTTCGTTATTTATTTATATAGATTCCAGAAAATGTAAATAGTATCTTCATAAATGATAACCTATGTTATTTCGATATTAAAACTGTATTGCTGTAGTGTATCATTAAAATATGTTCCATATTTTTAGCGTGAAAGCGTAACAAACAAACTATAAAAATGTAAATAGAGTATAAGAAAATTAATGCAATTAAAACTTGGTACAAAGACTTTTAAAACTTTTGAATAAAATAGTGAATAAACGTATTACTTCACTGAATTCTTCAACGATATACCGTTCCCAATGTAAATCATGAGACTCCTTAACATTCACTTTCCAAACACCGCAAGAGTTTAGAAACAGCAATCACTCAGAGCGTAATCTCTCAGGATTTCCATCCCCAGTAGTGTAAGTGTGCCCTTTTTGTTTTTTAAAAAGACTGCTCCTTCTAGATAAGACGCGAACTTCGGTTTCCCCTTTAAATGTCAATCAAGTTGCGATATTTTAAGGAACAATCGATGGCCGGATAAATTTGTTATGACGCATCCATTTTAAACACTTCGTGCTGTAAGAAGCAACTTAATAAATAATATACATTTAGAAAATTAAATTACGTGTCTTTGTCCAAACTAATTTCCGAAATGGCTGAAACGATTTTAAGGCAACTTTTATTGGCACATAGAGGTCTTTTTATAGTATCACCACATACCATTATGATTTTACATAGAGTAGACGCTATGACAAAATTTAGAGCTTAAAATCGGTAATAGGGTTACAGACCACAAGAAATAATGACTAATAAGGATTATTCACAATCACTCTAGAGAAAACACGTAGTCCTCGTGAAACAGCAAAGCTTTTTCCTCCAAAATAAAACTGCGTGAAACAATTAATATTAAAAAACGTAATATTTGTACTGACGAAATAATGTCTTAAAATATATGCTTACCGTGTTTTATTTTAACGTCTTAAAAGTATTATAACATCGTTCTGTATTTCTCCCTTACTGAGTAACGATACTGAGAGAAAACTCGGATGCTTATTTCACACCAGTCGATGACGTAAGGGCAATTTGAAACGCTGAGATATTGTATTTTGTACAATAAAACCGTACATTAAATACACATAATACATAAAAACCGTGAGGGCGAGCATTCGGTGGACAAATTTTATAAGTTTTTTTAGCTGTCGGCACGTTGATTACATTCGAATTAATGTGTAAAATCAATAATTTTCGTATTCATTTAAGTATTAGTAAAGTAGTGTTAGTAAATGTACGGGGTGTTTATTATACTACGATACTAGCAAACAAGCATGCGGGCCGCCTGTTGTGAAGCAGTCACCGCAGCTCATGGACGCTTGCAACATTAGAGGTGTTACATGCGCGTTGCCGATCCTTAAATAAGGTATTTATTTTCCCCTTGAAGAACTCCATACTGTAGTTCCCAAGAAAAACATCAGCAGGAAGCTCATTCCAGAATCGGAGCGTTCATGGGAGGAAACCCCTCTGGAACCGGACCGTCCGAGACCATTTCGGTTCCAATGTGTGGGGATGAATTCCCTGCCGATGAGGAGCAGTGCGATGGTGGAAAGCAGCTACAGGCATAATGTTGAATAATTCCTCGGAACACAACCCATTATACAAACGGTAGAACACACATAAAGAGGCGACGTCTCTTCTTAGAATTAATGGTTCGATACCGTTTGTCAGCTTGGGATCACCAACAATTCTCACAGCTCGTCTTACTCGTGCTTAATATTCTTTGTTTTATCGTTCTCTTATGTTTGGGCAAAGTTACACTACATTGTTATTGACTTGAAATTAAAACATATTCTATAGCCAAGGACTAAAATATTCAGAACAATTGAAACCTATAAATAATAATAAACATTTAAAAACAATGTCACGTATGGTTATTTAAATCAAATCTAGGCAAACACCGCCCTAACACAACAATGACAATTATATTCATCTAACACATACGGAGACGAAACGTGCGACCTCTAAGTTCAATAGAAGAACTTAGTAACACTGTACCACAAAGCATATACTTACAAATATTATTCTTATTAAAAAAAATCAATCTAAAACAATATTTATTTAATAAAAGTAAAACCCGCACTAAAAGTATTGTACTCAATTTTAGGTAAAGATTTTAAATATAAACAAGTTGAAACACTCGTTTCTCTTTGATACAAATTGCAAGGAATAAAGAAAACTTCATCTGCGACTAAAAAAACGGTTTTAAAAAAAACACACCGAACAACAAAGAAAATTACAGTCAACGGTAACCACTATCGACACCCATTTGAAGCCCCGTCGAAACCATAATATCGCTTTTGAACCTACAGACGCCGCGCCACCCTCCATCATGTTGCAAGCGCAGGCACCATTTTGTTTTTGACACTTCACTTTAATCACTGTGTGAAAAAACAAAGTCGCGTTTTCATTTCGAAAAGAGCAATGTTTACAGCGCGGTAAAGGTAAAGTCGAGGTGCAAACCCTTTGTATATACAAACGTGAAAATTGCTTTTTCTTCTATTCTTAAACATGATATAATATAAAAAAATTGTCTTTAAGTTGTGTATTCAAAATGACTATATGTACGGTCATTGTTGATTAATTTGTTTCATTACTATTTAGATATCCACGATAGTGAAATGAAACGAAATTTATTGTTTTAATTAAAATCGTGTAGTCCTATGTAGTGCATTACATAATATCCTAACTAACGTTAGTGTTCTAATTTTTTTTATAACATGGATAAACCCCTTATAGACACGCCACCCTCCCGGGGGATAGGATGGGTTATGTCCGACTCGCACGTGCTAAAACTCCACGGTGTACCAACAGATCATAATTATTGGAGCGGCAAGGAATCGTACAATGCTACTCAACCTTGTAGAGCCGCCCCAACGGCCCGCCAAGTGGAAGGTGACTGCCGGGCTCCTAGCTACGGAGGGGCAGACTGGGTACACACCAGCTGCCTCCCCTCGTCCGCCGGACCTTGTAATGAGGAGATGGGCTCGCAGCCCATCCCCTCAGGTCCGGCTACGGTAGTGGGAGGAGTTGGGCAAAGCGCCCCCTCCTCCCACGGGTCCTCCGTTGGCGGAGAGGGCTGCTTCTGGAGGGAGAGTTGACGTCCTCGCAGAAGGAGGCCATCGCTCGCCAAGCAAGCTCGTAGTATTCTAACGAATGTGAGTTAGTTTGTTACGCTTTTATGCCTAACCACTCAACTGTTTCTTATTAAATTTTGCTAAGAAATTGTAAAAGGTATAGAAAAGGATATAGGATTCATTAGTAAAAGTACTTTTCCTGAAAGAGAGCTCAAATCTACATTAACGCGAGCAATATCACAGGCAAAAGGTAGTTTATAATAATAATATATTACAAATTTAATACATAGTCAGATTTTTGATATGCCTATACACTAATAATAAGTTATCAGCCAAACTTTAGTAACTGCTACTGTAAGAAATACTGTACAATAAAAGAGGAACGAGTCATTTCACAAATCACTATAAAAATGACAAAAAAATAATCCACTCGACACGGCAAAACAAAACTCTCAAAATGGTTTGTCGATATTAAAATAGCGTATACGAATAGCCGCAATAAATTAAAAAAAATGACAGACATGATTTATATTCCCATATCCGTGTATACTGAAAAGGAACAAACAACGTTTTCGATTATCAATTCGGAAATGGTATAATCGAACTGATTCAATAAAGCTAATGAACGATAGTAATGGAACTGGATTGGAGGCATGCATCGAGTTATTATTTCGTTCACGATAGATGATTATCGAATACCTATGAACGGATTGGCAATTAATGAGAGTTCGGTCGGGCTTGCGAATTTTAATATGAATTTACATAATATTAATGCGACGAAAATTTATAGTGCAGGCACATTTCTGCATTATTTTATACTTTACGTTGTAATTTATAGATGCTTTTATTGATTTAAAGGTAAACTTAGTGAATCGCTCCTAAAAAGTTATTTAAATGCTACTTAGAAGCTGTGTACGTACTAATAAGATATATTAAGGTCCTGGAAGTTTCAGATGTCTTAGTTAAAAAATAAAATATGTAAAAAAAAATCTTACAATTGTCTGAACCGATTGATCTCAATTTTTCATATATTATGGAGGGTACTGATAGCTTCTAGAAAAAAGACCTGTATAATTTCATAAGATCTTTGACAAAGTTTTTTTTCTTTTAAATTCTATTTTTACCGTGATGCAATTTTCGTACAATTATGAAGCGATTTCTTTTTAAATTCTATATATATTTTCCTAAAACACTATGAGTATTTCAATGTCTTTAAATGCTTACACCATACTATAAAAAATATCTTTAAGCAATTTATCAATTTGTTTACATACGTATATACTTTTTTCACATAAATATATATCTTTTATGTATAAAATAACATTTCAAAATTAAAACCACGGCAATCTTTTCATTACCTTACTAGCGGGCACGGAGGATGTTGTCCCGCCCTAATAATAAAAAAAAATCCTTGACAAAATTATATACCTAAACCTCCCTCATGAATCACTTTATCTGCTGGTGAAAATAGCATAAAAATCCGTTCTGTAGTTTTTAGTTTATCACGAACAGACAGACGTGGCACAGGACTTTGTTTTCTATTATGTAGTGATTTAAAACGAACGCCATATGGAAAATAAAGAGACATCGTTACTCTTGCATAAAAATGTATTTTCATATTATTGACACTTAAACTAAAAATATTAAATTTATTTCATTAATTTATAATTACACATAACAAACACATTCAAACAATAATTTGAAACTACTTTTACTCTTGGTTAACTGGCCAACATACAAGCTGTGCTTTGTTTGTCATTAATTCTTCATATGTAAAACTATGCCCCTATAAATACTAGATCCTAAATATTTAAACCCAATAAGATTATCTCTGAAATCAAGGTAATAAAAATGTACAAATTAATAATTCGAATACATTTACCTTAGGGCAGTTAAACGGGATCTTTACAAGATAAACAGCCATTAAGTAATCCAATGGCGGTCCCGCAATAACTCAGTCGGGCAATATTGCTTATAGTCAGGCCGCTCTAATGAAATAAAATTTGCATATTATCAAGATTTATGTAAGTCGGTATAGGGAAAGCATCGGAAAACAATGATGTTTACAATTTTAGACAAGAGCAGTTGGTTACAGTTGCGTTGCGTCGAGATATTACGGACGATGTCTTGGAATATGTTTTTTAAATTATATATTCACATTTAGTTCGATTAGTAAAATATGTTAACCGTTGTATATATTGTGTTTCTTCAACTCTATCTAGCCCATGAGTATTTTTTCTTTTTTTTAATATCATAGGAGGCAAACGAACAGGTGGGTCACCTGATGTTAAATGATCACTACCGTCCATAGACACTTGCAACACCAGAGGAGTCGCAAGTGCGTTGCCAGCCTGTATTTGGGAGAAGGGGAAGTGGGGAAGAGGGGAGAGGGAGGGGAGTTGGGTATCCGGCGCTCTCACTGACCGAACGAAACGCAACAATGCAAGCACTGTTACTTCACGTCGGTTTTCTGTGAGAGGGTGGTACTACCCCGGAGGAGTTGACCCATTCATGCTGAAACCAGTAATACCTTTAGCGTGGCTCTACCACCTACAAAACCTACACCTTTCTTGTCTTTAATAAGGGAATTGGCTTGAACAACATTTGATTTACTACGCACGAAGAGTTCTATTTTACACTAGAATTGCTCTCACTAATTTTCATTTAAATATCATAAATATGTATGTATATTATGTATACATGTAACTACAGTAAAACGGTATTGCAGATATCAATAGAACAGTAGTCTTGAAGCTAGCCGTAATAAGTTGCCACATGAAGAATAAGTTGGAAATCCGATTGTGATACTACAAGTACCAACCACACATACCACAAGTACAAACCAGAACATAGAAACACACATATTGCTACTAATGACAGTAATAGGTGTAGCATTTTACTGTTGAAACTTCTACCTTACCACTCTCTAAAATATGTAACAGATAATTGTAGGAATAATATCTAACAAACAATATTTGAAATATATAAAGTTTCTTCTGGAAAGTTTTTATACATATACTAGCGGGCCCGGCGGACGTTGTCCTGCCTTGATAATAAAAAAAATAATCTGAAATTCAACCGCAGCGCCACCTACGGTGAATCCAATTGTGAATCTAAACCATTCTCGGATCCACTGGAATACGCACACAAAATTTCATCAAAATCGGTCCAACCGTTTAAGAGGAGTTCAGTGACATACACACGTACAGAAGAAATTTATATATAAAGATAACACATGTATATTATTATGTTTATAGTGTAAAATTCGTAGCGAAAAGTCGAGATAAACTTATGAAGTTACGAAGGTATTTTCGAGTCCTTACTTTGATAACGCTAGGTAGCTAGCTAAACCTTATGAAAGACAAAAATTATGCATTACATAATTGTATATGTAAAAAATGCCAACATAAGCGTCAAAGATGGTATGTTTATATTCCATGAACAATCCACAAATTTTGTTGTCTTTCACATATTATTAACTAGACTCTGCCCGCGACTTTGTCCGCGTGGAATAGTTACCTAGTGCTAAAGCTAACGCGCAGCGGAACCTTTCAAGAGGAAAAACAACCCCAATTTTGTAACATTCTTCATTACTGCTCCGCTCTTATTGGTCTTAACCTTCCTCGGTAAATGAGCTATATAACAACATTCCTTTTTTTTATTAACTTGAGGAAATCCCTTATGGATACGCCACTCTCTAGGGGGAGAGAGTGGGTTATGTCCGACTCGCACGGACTAAAACCCCACGGCGTACCTTCCGCCGCGTGATAGGGGCGGCCAGGAACTGGTCTGGCTTTCTCCTGAGAAACCGCCCCTGCGGCAGCCTGGCAAGTTGGTTTGTTTTTTTTCTCGAACTGACTACGCTATTGACCTGGCAAGATCTTTACAGCTTCACCGGACTACAAGTTGGTGGTCGCCAAGCTACGACTTTATAGTGAGGCAAGCTGGGTACATCCCTGGGCTGGGTACCCCGGCCCATCCTCTCAGGCTCGGCTACGGTAGTGGGGGGAGGCGAGTGTTTCACCTCCCCCTTCTGCCTGCCCTTCTTTGGCGGAGAGGGCCGCTCCGAAGATCGTCCTCACGGGCCCTCTCCGCCGCCTCTTTCTTTACATTCCACACTTCCTCGCTGCCGAGCATGGCCGAAACCACGCTCGGCAGCGAAACATCTTCTCCTACCGCCGCAGCCAGAGCGCGGCGCTGCACCTCCCACGGAGCACATTCTGATAGGGTGTGCTACGCGATGAGATTACTCCCTACAACATCACAAATTCACAAACTTTATCTCTTTATAATATTATAGTATAGAAGTATAGATAAAAAAAATAGTTATTTGCGAGGTAATTTTGAAAAATATGATACCAATCCATTGATGTCCATTGATGTTTATATTCAAAGTATCATTTTTTATCCAATTAAATAATTTAATTACGTGGAGTATTTAATGTAATTTGAAATTGTTCTTTAAAACAAATAATTTTAACTAATATTTTGGAAAATATCATAGTAATATTACGTGTAACTAAAATAAATTATTTATGTGAAGATTCTCACCTAGTTTCTATGACTTTGATGAACTGTAAAAATTCACAAGAATGGATCTACATCGTCTAGGCACTTATGACTTTTATATATATACTAGCCCCTGCCCGCGACTTCGTCCACGTAGTAATAGTTACTACTCTGGGCTAACGGTGACACGCAGCAGAAGCTCTCAAAAAGAAAAACACATCTCGATTTTGAAACATTTTCATCTGTGCTCCGTTCCTATTGGCCTTAGCGCAATGATATATAGCCTATAACCATTCTCGATGAATGAGCTATATAACACTGAAAGAATTATTCAAATCGGACCAGTAGTTCCCGAGATTACCCCCTACAACGCCACAACGTCACAAACTCACAAACTTTACCTCTTTATAATATTAGTATAGATATATATAACATGTTTCTAATTAATTTAATGAGTGAATAAACAACATTATAAAACATACGAGTATACATTAGTTACATTAATCGAAATACATTAAATAAAATCAACAACAACAATAAAAATTAATGACATTAAACCTTGAGACCGCTACCGAAACAGGCCGGGGAACAAGACGGCATTTATCTCTAAGCGCCTTTTCCTGGATTGTGGGTATAATTAAAGTATATTTCAATCCTCGGGTCTAATCATTAAATTAGAGCGTAAAAGGGACTAAACGATGATACTGGTACTACCAGATTAAACAACACAATAACTATGAATTAGTTTTAATCTATACAAATAAATAAAATTGAAGTGCCTGCTTGTATTGTCACGATAACAGCCTTTTATGTATATGCCGAATATGAAAGTATGTTATATACAGTACTTATAACAAATAACAAAAATTTTAAAATTTTATCTGTTGTTCTGACCAATCTTCAAATCGGGTGAACCAATTTTCACGGGTCTTTCGTTGCCAGGTATATGATGTTATAAGGAGTATATGTTATTAAAAAAAGGTTATCGAACAACTATAATAAATAAATTTAAGAAGTAGTGTCCAGGATCGAATCTACAAATAAGACATTTACTATTTTGTAGGTGGTAGAGCCACGCTGAGGCTATTAGTGGCTTCAGCATGAATAGGTCGGCTCGCCCAGGGTAGTACCACCCTCTCACAGAACACCGACGTGAAGTAACAGTGCTTGCATTGTTGCGTTTCGTTCGGTGAGTGATAGTGCCGGAAGACCACTTCCACTCCCCCTCCCCCAAACACCGGCTGGCAACGCACTTGCAACTCCCCTGGTGTTATAAGTGTCTATGGACGGTAGTGATCACTTAACATCAGGTGACCCACCTGTTCGTTTGCGTCCTATGATATATATAAAAAAAAACAAATATGTTTTGCTAAATTCTATTTATAGATGGATGTTTTACATTGTGATAAATATCTTCATCAACCTTTTTTCTCTTCAAGCATCAAGTATGTTTCAAAGGAAATTAATTCCACAGAGACATAGGCTGATTTTCAACAACATTATCCTACAAAGCTTAGGTCTCAAGTATTTTGTACCGAGCATCAATTCCGCTGAGAACGGACCCCTCGTAACTCATTAGACTAAGTGGTTTATAGTTGGTAACTGTTTAATCGCATTACGAAACGTAACCGCGGATATTGAAATATATAGCTGCCGGGTAATTTATGTAAAATTTAATATAAAAATTATACAAATTACTATGTACATACTGAAGTAATTCCATTAATAACTACTATGGTTAAATTCAATTTAATATTAGGTCTTTACATATGAAATTGCCGTTTTGTATGAAAAAATTTAAACGAATTTTTTTCATGTATTTTTTATTTGTATTAATCGAAGTAATCACCCATGCAATCAATGCATCTTTATCAACGCAGTGGCAGTTTATTGATGCCGTTCTTAAAGAAATCAGCTGGACGGGAGGCAACAAATTCTTCAAAGGCATTTTGTACTGCCTCTCGGGTATTGAATTTTTTTCCCGCCAAGGACTTATCCAAATTCTGGAAAAAGTAGTAGTCTGTAGGCGCAAGGTCTGGTGAGTAGGGCGGATGACGGAGAACTTCCAACCCCAGTTTTTGCAACTTGGAGACCGTCTGCTGTGCAGTATGAGGTCGCGCGTTGTCGTGCAGGAGCAGCGGAGACGAGCGATTGACTAATGCTGGTTGGAGATGTGCCAGCTTCTCCATCATTGTGTTCAGTTCTTCACAGTACACATCTGCAGTAATGCTCACCCCGTTTGGTAAGAAGCTGTGATGAATCACACCGGCGCTAGACCACCAAACAGTGACCATTACTTTTTTAGGGGTAAGTTTTCGTTTAGGGCATTGTTTAGGTGCTGAACCAGGATCCAACCAACTTGCTGAGCGCTTGCGGTTATCAAACAGAATCCATTTTTCATCGCAGGTAACAATGCGGTTCAAAATTCCTTCATTTGTGTGTCTGTTGAGCAGTGCAAGGCACGTCTCGACGCGTATTTCGCGCTGGCGATCATTGAGTTCGTGGGGCACCCATTTGTCAAGCTTTTTTACCTTGCCAATTTGACGCAAATGGACCAATATTGTTTTGACGTTAACGTCGAAAGCTGATGCTAATTCAGCCGTAGATTGTGTATCATCAGCTTCCACAATCGCCTTTAATTCGTCATTGTCGACCGAAGTCTTCGGACGACCGCGAGGTTCATTTTTCAGGTCAAAATTCCCAGAACGGAAGCGAGCAAACCAAAAACAGGTGGTGCGTTGGTTTGTAGTGTTAGCTCCGTAAGCGTCGTTGATGTTGCGTGCCGCTTGTGCCGTGTTGCTGCCACGACGGTACTCATATTCTATAATTACTCGAATTTTTAACGTATCCATGATGACAAAAAAGATTGAAATGCGATGAAAATGTAACACTAATTAATAAACAAATGACTACTTTTGGAAAAAGAATTCCATGTTTTTAAAATAAAATTAATTTAAAATTAGAATTCTTAGCCAAACAAAAATTATTTTGATTTGAAATGGCCAGTACTGCAGAACGGCAATTTCATAGGTAAAGACCTATTATTACTTAGAGTTACTTTAATGATTACTGATAATTCTATATATCTTTCTGTTTGAGTATATTTATAAGTATTTGAAGCAATTTATTATTTTTTTTTCTATTATGCTGTCACTTCTGAATTAATCCTAAAAGATAAAACACTTCTTTTATAACCGACTTCAAAAAGGAGGAGGTTACTATGTTAGGTTGTATGTAATTTTTTTTATGTATGTTAGTCGATATTTTCGTCAATTGTAAACCGGTTTTAATGACTCTTTTTTTTATTGGTTGTACTCATAGGTGGTCCCATATATATATTTGAAGAAAATTGAAGAAAATATTCAACACCTAATGGGGTGAAATATCTTTTATTTGATTTTCACACACTTCGTTTCTATGTATTTTCGTCAAATCGAAACCGATTTCAATAATTTTATTATACCCAATAGAGACGAGAGATATTTATGGACTTTAAAAATGGAAAAATAAAAAAAAAATTACAATAAAAAAACCGACTTCGATGTTACCTTAAATATATTATTAGGTAGAGCAAATATCAATATATTTTAATTAATTTGGTTAATTTAATAATTTTTCGCCTTTTAGTGCCTCATTGGTTTTTGACATCGAAATCAGCTTATTTCTTTTTGTAATTTATTTTCTATCTCTGTAAACCGATTTGTCTTACATCTGTTTTGTGCATAGTTTGATTATTAGAATTACAATACGTATCTCGTATTTATTATTACATAGTATTTCACATTAATTCACCTATGTTACTCTTTTGTTCAACCAATAAATTCTGTAGGTGAGCGTCTAAATTATCTGAGTAATTTTCTGCTTAATTTCTGTGTGTTAACATGTTATATAGTTTCTGTTGCCGTTATGAAGAACATCAAAAGCCAATGTAGGCGGAAGTCTTTTACCTACAATGAAATAATAATCAACCATTTCTAATAGGAAAGCCATAAATTCACGCTAAAAGCTGTTGATATTGTTCAGTTGTACGGAAAATCGAAAATTATCACCGATTCGTGGGGAGTCCGTCCGAAACTCAAATGTTATAGAACGAATATTGAAGCTATGAATATGAATGAATGAGACCGTATGGATTTTAATTCATTCCTGTAGTTAAATATTCATATGGTTCAATAATCGATGAGACAAAACATGGCATTCAGTACCAAAATTGACATGGAATTGTTTTATTCAGAAATTAAATTGTGTCCTGCAGTATACAATATGTTTTCTAAACTAATTTCATAAAGAGCGAAGATTGGGTTTTTTGTTTGCAATGGATAAAACTAAGCAATACTTAACCGATTAAAAAAAAACACATATAGAAAGCTACATAATCAACGAGCGACATGGGCTGTATTTTACTTTCAAAATCTACATTACGACTGAAGCCGCGAGGAAAAGCTAGGAATGTATATAGGATTTTTTATACTTTGTAATTCAAGCGTTTGATAACAACCTCACCTGAAGTAAGATGATAATTTTAATTAAGATAGTAATACGAAGAAGCCTAATGGGTCTGTCTTTTAAATTCAACCACCAGAACCCACTCATATGTATTTTGATTTTGCACTTGAGGTTGATAGCTAATGAGGCAGATATTAGAGTATGTCCTACCAGCCTGCCATTTTTATAGGATTACGTCATAGTGACGTCTCTACAGTACACTAAATGTATAGTATTATCCTACTTAAGACTCACTCTGGTGGGTTTATAAGTACGTGCACCAGATCACTATCATTTCATTTGGTTATTGAGTATACTTCATCTAACCTTGAGACGCGACAAAATTAAGCGAGCCACAATGTCATATTTCGTGTATGTATGGCCGGGATCAACATACGCAGTCGGGCACAATTATCATATTTTATCATCCAGCGATTTCATCACGATATCTTTCTTCACCGAAAGTATAGACCGTGGTCGAACACAATTGTCGTATTCTGTCATCCAGCGATTTCATCACGATGTTCTTCTACGCTGAGAGCGTAAATCCTGGTCGGAGACAATTGTCGTATTATATCATCCAGCGATTTCATCACGATGTTCTACTACGCTGAGAGCGTAGCTCCCGGTCGGAGACAATTGTCGTATTCTATCATTCAGCGATTTCATCACTATGTTTTTTTTTATCGAAAGCGTAAACCCATTCCATACTTCCAAACTATGATGATCGAATCGATGTCCGAATATACTTCCATATGCTTCTATTAGATTATATTGCTACCGCATAATATATTTCCAAACCTTCGTAATATCGTAGTAATTTTTATAGAAAGTGGCCATAATAAATAAATAATCCTTATACCAAAAACTCAGTCGTATTATTGTCCTCCTCAATTCAAACACTTAATTGGGCGATTACACTATTGTTCTATGGGACCCCTGTGAATCTTCAAGGGGATAATTCATAGAAGATCCCTTTATCTCACAGCAAGGTTTCGCCTTTCATTCAGTATTTAATTTAATTCCCACCCTACCGCCGTCTTAAAGAAAAGAATGACCGGATGACTTTAGTACGATGTGAGATTGAAGAGGGTTGTACGTCTTTTTATACATTTGAAAAGGTTTATGTAATCGCAGTAAAGTAGGGTTGTTAATAGCAGTCACAATAAATATAAGTTGGAAAGCAATAAATAGGGTTTGTTAATTGACTAAGCATTTTATTATTTGGCAGGTCTAGAACGCGTTAAACACCTACTTTGAATACTCAACTTTTCGGCCTAGTTATAATTGCCGCGTCGTGGTCGCGAGCTGTTGTCAGCTCGTAAACTCACAGTAAGTAGTTAACGCGTTCTAGACCCGTTAATCATATAACATAATGTATATAAAACGCGAAAATGTAAAAATATGATATTTAGTTGTTACTTATTTTATTTATTAGACCTTTACAGCTCAAAAACTTTTATACCAAATTTTATTAGAGGTCATCTAATATTTTGTGCGTGATAAAAATAAATATTCTAATAAACCAACTATATATTATACTATATATTATATTATTCTGCTTAACAAATTAATGTATTAATGATTTTTTGTTTTAACTCATATTACTATTTGATGATGTCTAAACTAACAAACTTTATAGCGTGAGACACTACAGTAAACAGTGGTTTGGGAAAACCAATACTATGTAATTTAAAGGCTGCGATTTTGGCACAACGACTAAAGGGTAGTAAATTTGATGGTACTAACATAACCTTCACTAGGTATTTGTATATTTAAATATAGATAATATTTTAGTAAGGGAATGTGAGTTTAGTTCGGTTCCATCACCTCTGAATTATTTACATTTTTTATATCATAGGAGGCAAACGGACAGGTTGGTCACCTGATGTTAAGTGATCATGACGTACATAGATACTTGCAACACCAGGGGAATCGCAAGTGCGTTGCCAACCTGTCTTGGGAGAGAGGGGGAGTAAGGGAAGGGGGAAGGGGAGGGGAGGTGAGCCTCCGGCACTAATTATAATTTTATCTTAATGATATCATCATTACATAGTATAAAACAAAGTCCCCTACCGCGTCTGTCTGTCTGTCTGTTCGCGATAAACTCCAAAACTACTGAACGGATTTTCAAGAAGTTTTCACCCGTGGGTAAAGTGATTTATGAGGAACGTTTTGGTTTATAATTTGTCAGGATTTTTTTTATAATCAGGGCGGGACAACGTCTGCCGGGCCCGCTAGTTATATGTGTTTGTTTGTTTGTCACGCTTTCACGCATTAAGTATTCAACAGACTATCATGTAAATTTTGTATACACATTGTTAGGAGTATAAAAAATACAAATATTGATAGAATTGACGAACTGTCGTTCAATTTTGATCGCTTGTCATTTTATTTCATTACATAATCCTCATTTAAAAGGAAGTTTTAGTCTCATTTTAAATTAATATTTTTGAAAAGGTCCAGCGCTTGTATCTTCATCGTATATCGTTTATACTGACAAAACAAAACAATAACATTATAATGGCGAACTTCATATAATATTTGCACCAGCTGGAATAAACTCTCATAAACACCTCGACCGTCATTCAGAATAAAACATTTTACTGGCGAAACGGAATTATTTTCCCGAAAGGTATGAATTCGAGATGAATTTAGCTCCGAGTGAATTCAGAAGTTCAATTTACTCAACCATCGCGGCATCATTTTCATACATAAAGCATGAGAAACGAAACTTGCGCGATTATGTCCTTTACGCTTACTGTTCTCAGATACCACTATTAAATATAAATACGTAGCTTATGCTTGTGTTAATGTAGATTTAATATATCCCTCAGTACAGTATTTTTTTCTGGATGGAAGGTAATCTATGTACTTTTATGAGTCTTCCTCGATAAATGAGCTATCTTCACCGAAAGTAGTAGTATAGACTTATGGTAAAAGTTTATATATATTGACTAAGATCATGCTATTATTCTTAGGAGCGATGCAATTGTTACCATAAAAGTATAGGTTAGAAAGTAAGCTAAGAGGGGATTAAGTAATATAGTACAGGGTGGCCGAGCGGCGTGGCGCGAGCTATCGCGAGGTTACAACAAGGGACATAGCTTGTCAACTGCATAGAACTCGTATATTCATGAGATAAATCTGAAGATAATTAAATTATTAAACTAAAATCTATATCAGTATCTCAAGCATAGAAATAGAAATCTTATTTGAACACGAACTAAAAAGTTCGCAACTTCTTATCTTTGCCGTACCATGAAGCTGTGGCACAATCTCCCGGCCAGTGTGTTCACTCCGTCCTATAACATGGGGTCCTTAAAGCGTAACGTGAAGATACATTTACGCAGGCCGGCATGACAGCTGCGACCGGCGAGGGACAGCGCATATCTCGGTATTCGCCATTGTTTTTGGATTGTACTGAGCTCACCATCAGGCACAGTGTAGTCACTTTGCTGTGCTACAATAAAACAAAAAAGAAAAAAAAATTGTAATTGTAGCATAAGATATTACATGGAAGATGAAGACTTTACATAAGAAAAGACGTTTATTTAAATTTCATCGTCGTATCTCTGCCATTCAGTATTTAAAATTAAAAAGGGTCGACAATAGTAATGGGCTTCTTATTCAGCGAATGTAGTGCCTTTATTAAGCCTTCGCGAGTTTCCATACAAAAATATATATATTATGCAAAAATCCTTTTATATTTCTTCGAGATATTGGTATTTTACAAACCACTTTACGACCCTTGGTTATGTTTATCTCCATCTTCGTTGTTTTCGGATATCTTTTATTATATTTACTACAATTTTAATAAGAAGAAATATACGATCTAATAAGAACGTAAATCTAAAGTATCTGTACTTATTAGATTTTTGTAAAAAAAATTGTTGCAGGTGTCTTGGAATAAGAATTAAAATACATTTCAATCAATTTTAGAAATGTTTGTCTGTCTGTCTGTTTGTTTGAACACGCACCACTGCTAAAGTTCTGCGTTCAGGATAAAACCTCGCCAAGATAATCATTAAGCATATCCTCAAGTAACCTTTAACATTTAGCCTAGTTTTCATTCAAATCTATGAAAAGTTATTGTAATTTTAATGTCGATGCGACTGTAGATGTAAAGTAGATGATGTAGATGTAAATTAGAAAGTAGATGAGTAAATATACTTAATACATTCAGATGATTTTATTAGTCACTGTTTTATAACATTAGTTTCCACGCGGACGGAGTCGCGGGCACAGCTAATATCTAATATATTTCAAGTATCTTTAGTTTCATATTTTACTTAATTGTGTATTTTTTATTAATTTAATTTAGCAAAATTATAGGATAATGTGAACTCATTTTAAATAAAATATTATACCTTCATTAAATGTGTCTTCAAAGTAGACATTCGCTTTGTATTACGATTGTATAACTGGATCTACAGATATGTAGCTAATTTGCTGTAACCTTCTTCAATTTTGTCTTTATTTCAAAGTCAATTACTTAGGCTCAGACTTCTGGTTAAATTACCTGTTACGTGACTTGTTTCCCATGGTCTGTAGATAGTCTAATTGGATTTGGTATTTCCCTTGAGAGCTGCTCAGCTTATGTAGCACATTACTTAGTTACTTACGAAGTACAAAATAGAACTAAGGGATTATTTTGTGAATGGTTGTTAAAAGAATTATTAAGCTTATTCTTTTAGAAGGTTTTATTGTGAAAGCAAAAGAGTTCGTTAGCAAAAATATTATCTATGGTCCGGTCCGGTGGCAAAGGTTCTAAGAAATGAGGCTTTACTGCCAAATTTGTACTTAAAAGAACTGTACAAAAAGATCAATGTGGTGTGTGCTTTTAATAAATGTTTCGCTTCAACTTTAAATAATATTTTGTATATGCAAGAACAACTTAAGTTTACTTAAGCCAGAAAGGAAAATGTATACTTTCTTTGTTAATAATAAACTTTCTTATAAATATTTATGAAAACGCAGAAAAATATTTGTTGCGTTCTATAATTCTCAAGTAAAGTAATAATATCATTGCTGTTTCATTACTCTAAATACCATATGTCGAAAACAAGAATTTTCGATATTTAACGTCAGGCGACAGTTATAATAATGTTGATAAAGCCAGCTTGTTTTCTTTTTAATGTTAGCAACGGCCTCTTCCCTAGGGAATTCATGAGGTTAATCAACACGGAGGCCCACGATGTAAATTTCACAAAAATCATCATGTTTTCCAACCGATCCATAGAAATACAAATTACACCCCAATTAGTAAACGTACATGAGTTCTGAAAAACCTTGTGACAAACGCTAGTAGCTTCAGGTCTATATTTGACTAGTCTTCACAAATCAGCTACCACGACTTTTTATCAAGGATAATAGAATTGTTTAAAAATTATAAAATGCACGCAATACATTTATATTGGATACATTTAGTGACCGAACGTATTTGTCACAGTTTGTTAATTCATTAATACATATAAACGTCATCAAAATTTGCATTAAATCAATGGAATAGAAAAACTAAAGACCTCAAACTCCCCCCCATAAATGGGACTGAAACGTTGTCGAGTGGTTATCATACACTGGAAGGTACAACGTGGACAGACAGGGTTCTAATGGATTGACGATTAAGTAAAGGATGCAAAAGATTGCTGGATGCAAGCAACGCAGAATTAGTCTTTGGGATCCGTCCTGTCGAGCAGTGGACATCTTTTGACTGAATGTATAGAGTAATTTGCCTCAAAGTGTTAAAGTTAGTATAAGAATAGTCACGTTCAATTACCTAAACATTCGTTACCTTCGACAATACCAATACCAATCGACCGATCTTCTCTCAAGATTAATCCGATGGAACGAACAATGAGACAGAATTGTTGTGTGCCAACATCGCACGTTATTGCCTCTAAATCTTACTGTCGACTGTACACAACAATCCCAAAATAGAACCCCAAGACAGTACTTGCAATTTAGAAAATTCTTTATCAGTTTATTTATTTTCACGTTACACTGCAATATAGACACACATGTTTATGAAAGTAATTGAATACCATAATGGGTAAAAGACATTTAAAATCTTAACTTTATTTAAGGAATTTTATTATCTATCACCAGTATTTGTGTCTGTGCAAACAAAATCAACAAATAATAATTAAAATTTTCAAAAAAAAAGAATTAATAAATTTAAAAAAGAACTTAAAGAATCGCACCACTTTTTCAAAACATTTCGATATCAGTTCTTCCAGAATGTTAGGACATGTACCTGTATCTCAGATAATAACTGTTAACTTATTAACAAGTAAACTCCTATAATTATAATATCTGAAACAATTCATTAAGAGGGGAGATTGTCATTATTGTCAAATTGTCAATCACACTCGAAAAAAATAAATAAATGTATTCCAATTTATAAAAGTAAATTTTCTACAGACTTTATAGTGGACGTAAGTTGGCAATATAATGTTTAATATTGTATCCATTGCCAACATCGATTGCAGTAGCTTTTAATGTCACTTATTGTTTGGGGTTTTTACTATTAACCTCAGGCCTTATAACAAATATTTATTTAATCCTCTCATCGGATACTCTTATTGCGATGTAACCAAACAGAGGGATGTTAGTTCTACGAGTATCATAGACGATAATAGTATAGAACAAGTTTAATAATACTTAGTGATCTTACGAAAACGATTTGAGAAATTCTATTATTAAATAAACGAAAGACCATCATGTAAGCTTCTCGTGCGTACGGTTTTTTCTTTTGAATTTAAGGTACACATTTGGCTACACAAAGGGATATGCAAATCATTTAATACGCAAAAAATGTTCACGCGAATGAATAGCAAGGTTCACGATATATACCATTCATAATCTATACAAAGCAGAAAATATGAAATACAAGCATCATATGTTTTTTGTATAATATATCTACATAAATATTAAATCAATTGTCGAATGCATGTAAAAGCGCATGATATCAAACTGGTTACAACTATTTGGTTATTTTTTTTTGTCGTGTTGTTAATGTCAGTATGAGTTTTGTATGAAACAAAATATTTGAAATATCTTACGGAACAATTCTGGGTTACAAAAATCGAACCATAAAAATGTGGGCAAAGGAAACAGAAGACAGTAGAGGAATCTTAAAAATTATTGTCAGAATTAATCATATTGCCTTACCGAAACCATGCCAAATCACAATTTGATTGAAATAGCTCTCTTAATAATTTTTACCTTAAATAACAATATAAAATATAATTATTTTCCCATTCATTGTTCTGCTAACAATAGATGTATTCGTCTCGATTCGTTTCAGAAAGTCATCGATTCGTCAAACCATACTAACGACACAGGTGGCAACGGTATCCCGCAGTATCGTACAAAAATAAATTTATTCCTTATTCATTCCAATCACGTACTTCCGAATTTGTCATATTGGATTTTAGAAGCGCGGACTCCCGTCATACGTCTCCCCTTGCTGTCACTGCGCGAAAATGAAAACATGCATCATTCCTACACCGCTTCTGAAAACTGAACCTTGACGTTAAGTAAACAAAGTTTTGATTACAATAACAACGTGATGAGAAAGAAAAAGTGTGGATTGTCAAAATTCTTAAAAAAATCCTAGTTATGAAATTTGTTTTCGTAAGAATAAAGGTTGGGAAGTTCGCGAACGTGACCGTAAATAAGTTTTATCTTTCTGTTTAATATTACAAACAACGAAGAATGTCAAGAAAAAGATGAGAAATAATTAGCTGCAAACAACCATTGCTATATACAAATTACCTTAACCATTTTTCTAAAAACATAATGAATGATGTAATAACGATTCCTAGCTTCTGATACATATTAGATTAAAGAAGAATTAAACAATACATACCTCTTAACTGCATTGCCCTCAATTAATTTGAATTTAAATTAGGTATCTTTTGTAACTTTTATCGATTCTGTGTCTTATGTTATCAATCGTAATGAGATTATTACCAAACTACTCTAAATGCCAAATTATCCGTCCACGCTGACATCGCAACATGTAAGCTTTCAAAACGATGACAACAACAAATCCCCCTTTGTAAAGCACACCTCGTATTATTTTTTCATTTTACCGTGTGCGTATTTTTTAGCCTTGGATTTTATTCATTTTCCGGTTTGAGAACTAAATTGTTTTTTATAATTGCTGAAACAGTAAATAAATAATCTGCCTACGAACAATTTTGTTGCGCGGGTTTATAAATCTTTGATATTTTCTAACATATTAATATACTATGGAGCAGTTTTATGTAAATTCAACTGTACTGTAGTAGTATGCCAACACAGCTGTAGTATTTAATAGGTAATTAAAAATATATTGGTTAAAGTAGCTTCCCAGATAACCAATTATTGTTATCAGTAAAATTATTATTGTGGTTTATCCTTAACAGTTAGATATACACCGTCGTAGACTTTTCTGTAAGCACTTTTAAGATATAGAAATAGTTAATAACCCTTTATTTTTTATGTCTCTCATAAGGTTTACGTATTGGAAATGCGTTTACCCAAAAACTTCTTCTTCTATCTGCTTTAGATAACATGGATTATTGAAGTTATACTTCTTTTGGCGCGTTAGGGAAAAATGTTGAGAGTAAATTTTTACGATGCGCGCACACCGTCACGAAAAACCGACACCCTGAAGTTATTACGATGCGCGCGCACACCGTCACGAACACTGAAGTTAGCTATAGTCAACATTTTGTTTCTTTGTATTTGTTATTTGTATTTCTTTGTATTAAAACTTTCAATGTATTAAATACCTTTTTTCTATTGTTAGTGTCGTTTTTTCTACAAACGTAGAATAAAGCGAAAGATAAAATTCTTGAAAAGATTTTTATCTTGTTACGCGAAAGAAATTGAAATATTAGTTTTCAAGTTAAACTTCTTATATGAGAGCCTTGAAATTCTGATCCACAACATTTTTGTGTGCTGAATTGTGGTGGGAGAAAACACTGTGTCGGGTAGGATGGAACAGTGTCTCGCTTGCCATCAGGTATTAGAGAACTGTGAGATATACAATCTTCTCGTTTTCTTTTTGAAGATTTTAGTTCTACCGCGTGTGAACTACACACATAGTTTTTTTGTTTTTATTTTTAAATACTTTACATAATGAATTTTATGATTCTTAGTATTATTTCCAGTAGCTTCCATATTACTTAGTCCAGATGAAATTACTTATAACACGAATTAATTACAATAAAATAACCTGAATATGCACATAGTAATTTCAGAGAATCGCATTTTCACCTCCAGGGAAGAATATTTCACATGTCCTGCTGGTGTTTTTTGCACACTGAATACGACGCATTCGTACCCCAACGATAATAAATCGCTATTTAACTCTCAGTTTTCCCGCTTTAATACGAGGACATTGGTATTTCGATAATGCTCCTGTTATCTGCCATACATCTCCCCTCCTCGTAGGAATTTATCCGGGGTGAGCATGCGAAAAAATGTCGTAATAATGAGAATTGGGGGCAGTATTTCTTAAGTTATGTGATGGCTATACTAACTTTGTTAATTGCTCTGTTGAAGTACACTGTCAAAGTAATAGAACAAATTTAATTGTGATGATTTCTCGAATACAACAAACATATTCAATGACAATGAAGAAGCACTTTTGCTGTGAATATTGTAGTCCGGTGAAGCTGTTAAGACCTTGCTAGGTCAATAGCGTAGTCAGTTCGAAAAAAAAACTGTGAATATTTTTAAAGAATAAGAATTAACTAGTTAAGAAACTGATAGATAATTAGAAAATATTTTTTTAAAGAATACTATTATAATGAGGTCAGTAAAAAAAAGTTCACAGCGCTGCATAAATACTTCGCGTACTTATGCGGATATGGTTTGCAGAAATAAATTTAAATATTGTCAGATCATACTAGCTTTTGTTTGTGGTTTCGATTACGTTAATGTACTAACAGATATCTTACTATTCTTCGTAAACAACACTTTTTTCTAGATGGTTCTAGACAGCATCGGTTGAGTAATTAAAGCGTAATAAACAAACAAACTCTAATGCGCTTTTATAATATTAGTTACCAGTAGGATTATTTATAAAAATATCATGAGTAAATACATACATATATACATCTTAGATGAATCCTCAAATTAAAAAAAAATGAATCTTATCTTATCTTATCTTATCTTATCTTATCTTATTTACATATATTTTACAACCACATAACAATAAGGTTTCCATACAGATAGTCAAATGTAATATATCCTTATCTAACTCATAAAATCAGCATAACGAATAAACCTACTGACCTAAAAATGTAAAGTAATTTTACATCAACAAATTCCGAACGGAACGAAACTCTTACCATTCTTGTATCGGTAACAAAATCGAAATGTCAGCAAAAGTCATAAAAACAAATCGATAACACGAATTTAACCCTCCGTTTGAGACCCCAACCATTTTCCGCGTTTTGATTTTCCGTTGATTGGGTTTAAAATGCCCTCCTGCTATTTTGATAAAACCCACAACAAAATGAAACCTTACTCGGACCCTTTATGAATATAAAACTATATAAACATTGAATGATTTGTGGTAATTACATATTTAGTACACATTTGTTCTTAAAAGTCTGTTTTAACATATGCTTTTTTACGTATTAACTTGTTATTTGAAAATATTAATAAACTAGATTACGACGTTTCTGTAAAGTCTGTCTGTATATTGCTTTAGTTCTTTTAAACAACGGAATTTGATTGAGTCTTCACTATCGTTTAGAGTAGTTCTTTCTAAAGGTTTTGCTGTATATTATATTGTCATTATATTTATAAAAAGTAGAGAAAAAGTGTGTGTGTACTTATGTACACGCGTTAGAAGTTATACTTCTTTCGCGAGGTGAAAATGCGATTCTCTGAAATTACTATGTGCATATTCAGGTTATTTTATTGTAATTAATTCGTGTTATAAGTAATTTCATCTGGACTAAGTAATATGGAAGCTACTGGAAATAATATTAAGAATCATAAAATTCATTATGTAAAGTATTTAAAAATAAAAACAAAAAAACTATGTGTGTAGTTCACACGCGGTAGAACTAAAATCTTCAAAAAGAAAACGAGAAGATTGTATATCTCACAGTTCTCTAATACCTGATGGCAAGCGAGACACTGTTCCATCCTACCCGACACAGTGTTTTCTCCCACCACAATTCAGCACACAAAAATGTTGTGGATCAGAATTTCAAGGCTCTCATATAAGAAGTTTAACTTGAAAACTAATATTTCAATTTATATCTACTTTTTTTCATATCTTTCGTCCAAATTCTAACTAAAATTATAAATGTGATTTTGATTGTTTGTTGCGATTTCACACCTAAACAATTCGACCAATCATCATGGAATTCTGCATACACGTTTTCAATGGTATATAGAAGGATATAGAGTACCTTTCATAAAAAATACTGTTCCCGAAGGATCGGTCAAACATATATTAACGCGAGGGAAACCGCACGCAAAAGTTAATAGATAAATATGCAGATATATTTTCACTAATCACCATTTCATTCTAAACTAACCATAGCTTAGCATATTATGGCAAATAATCAGCCAATCAGCCAAGCTTATCAAACAAAAAAAATATATTTGTGGATTCGAATACGCGACCGCTTATTTCAATAATAAGACTGACTACCACTACGACACGAGTCCTGATCAATTATAATTTTTTTGGTTGTGTTTGAAAATAGTTCATTAGAAATTAGATTAGACTATCCAAATCCATAACGGTTTAAACGCCACCACAAGCGAATGAAGGAATGAATGGAAAAGGAAGGAAATGAATTATAATGCACTGGTTAACTGATTGTTGAAAACATAAGTAAAAAAATCATACTTATAAGATGGCTTGAAAAACTAGAGCAATAACACATTTTGTAATGTTAAAATTATAATCTTAAAAACTTGGCTAAGTATTCAAAAGTCACTATTTTCAGATCTGGGCGTTAAAAATTCAGCTGAGGGGTTAAATATATACACTTTCTTAAATTTCGTTACTGTCGTACAATCGTGCCAAATGCACGCTATTAATACAAGAATTCTTTATTTATAGGCATAATAATTAAACTTCGACCAACCACTTAATGAAAAAAGTTTGCTATAACGTTTATTACACACTGGATGTCCGAATCACGACCATCAGAGAATTATGATCCCATTAAATAAACATATTGCGTGCCTCAAATTCCTCGTAAAACCAACGTATCGCTTGTAGCGAGTTTCGTTTACGTTCATCCATTACCAGGGTTCCACGGGTCGCCATAGTGACGATATTTCTTCTACTTTCTTTATTGAAATTCTGCCGGGCAACTTTGCGATCACTCCTCGGAACGTGGAGTTATATGAGCTGTGTTTTCAATCAATGTAATCTCTGTTATCGGCCAGATAGAGTCTTTATTTCTTTTTCATTTATTCTGTGGTATTTTAGGTAGATACATATTCTATGCGTAATATATTCTTGTTGACTTATCGGTTTTTTATAGCTTGCTGTTTTAGCTACTTGTGTTTTAATTCTAGCTTTTACTTGCGCTTCGTTGGTAGTCATTTGGATTGGAGTTTTCCCTCGGGAAGAGTTCTTTTCGTGGATTAAATGTACACTATGTCCTTTTCTGTACCCCTGATAACGTACACATCTAATTTCGTAATGATTGCTTGAGTAGTTAAGGCGTGAAAGTGTAACAAACGAACAAACTGATTTCACCCATTTATAATATTAGTAAGAATAGATAGAAGTAGCATTTTAAATAAAAAGTTTATTTAAATAAGTAACGAACAAATATTGGCCACGTTAAATTCAGGTTGTACTATGGCAACTAAACAGTTATATACGTTCATGTGCGGAATTGAATCCGGGACCTCTTTGCTAAATTGACTACTAGATCTAGACTAAGTAAAAGACCTCGTGGACCAACGAGTACTCCAATATTATGAAATTAACTTAAGAAAAAATCTATCTTCTATACATATAATAAGAATGTAAATCTCTGTACATGTCTGTACATTTTCGATTTTCGTGAAAAATATTGTTGCAGGTGTCTAGGAATAAGTAATAGAATACATTTCAAGCATTTTTAGAAATGACTGCCTGTCTGTCTGTCTGTCTGTATGTTTGTATGAACACGCATCATTGCTAAAGTACTGGGTTCACAATAAAGTTGGTCCACTCTATCAAAAGTTATTTTAATTTTAATGGCGCTGCGACTTAAGTATGGGAGAAAAGTAGATAAGCAAATGGACTAAATACGTTCAGATGACTAGTCATTGTTTTGTACATCAAGTTCCACGTGGTCGAAGTAGCGGGTACAGCTAGTACAATATAAAACTCATAAATGTAAGTATAAATCGAAAGTATTCTTGTTTGTAATAATATCAACCTCTTACAGATCCACTCTTAAAGGCATAAAGGCAACTACCGGAACTTATTTATAAATAACTAGCCTCTGCCCGCGACTTCGTCCGCGTGGAATAGTTACTTTGGGCTAACGCTAACACGCAGCGGAAGTTCTCAAGAGGAAAAAATAACCCGATTTTGTAACATTCTTAATTTGTGCTCCGCTCCTATTGGTCTTATGGTGATGATATAGCCTATAACCTTCCTCGATAAAGGAGTTATATAACACTGATAAAATTTTCAAATCGGACCAGTAGTTCCTGAGATTACCTCCTACAACGTCACAAAATTTACCTTTTTATAATATTACTATATATTAGCGACATATATTAAATTTATTTCAAACAATTCTATCTGATTCCTATTATGGTGCAAATTACATCATTGTTAACCTATTGTTTGCTACTGGCCTGATCATTTTCTATTTCTTTTTTATTATTTGGCTAAAGACTTGATAAATCTTAGTTTTAATATTACGGTCCTTTGTGTAGCTTTCTATCACATATCTATAATCTGAATTAATCTTATACAATTATTAATTACCCCATATATACTCTACATAACAATTAGTTACATCTCGGTAAAGTGTACAAGAGATGTATTAAACTGTGATTGCAAAAAACTCGTCGATATAACGACGGTGAGTGTGGATGGCATTATTCTACGTACAATCAAGTGAAGAGGTAAACTAATTTTCTAATCTAAAGTAAAAAACGACCATTAACAGGTTATTTGAAGTATATATAAAAGTACTCTTCACATCAAAGGAGTCGATAATCATCGCTATCCTAAAGTTCAACCTGAGAATGGGGCCTTACTGTCGGCATGTTCGTCTAGGACTCAAGTATCGTTAAGAGCATAGACTCGACTCAGTCGAGTGACTTCCAAAGCCTCGCGTCAGCATTTAACCGTGATAGGTGATCGAGAGTGAAAATATACGGTGGAAACTTGAAATCAAATACGCATTATCTGCTTTAATAATTACTCAACTCGTAGCAAACAGCTTTTATAAATGTCGACATCAGAATTATCAGTTAATGTAATAATTTCATTCTTTTTAGGATAGTGTTCTTTTGTTTGGATTTGTCTGCATATTTTTGTGCTTGTTATTTTTAGATGACTCCTAAAGCAAAGATTCTTTCGTAAATATAGGTATAAAATTCCGTTAGAACTGAATAGGCTAATATAAAGTAAACATAATGGTTTCAAAAATGTAATGTCCGATACGTTAAAGATATTAATAAAATTCTGCCTTATATTACCGATACAGATGAAAACTACTAATGGTGGATAAATTGTAATTGATAAAGAAAAAGAAATGAGTAATGTTATTGGAGGATCTTACTTAAGTTGTTCAAGCTAATATTTGTTAGATAATTAATAACTTCTATATAATAAAAACTTGGTCAAAAAATACTATGAGTCTTTATCGGTTTAACATTATGTTTATGTATATATATATATACTAGCGGACCGGGCGGACGTTGTCCTGCCTTGAAAACAAAAAAAATCCTAAAAGTCGATCGCAGCGTCACCTACCGGTTCCAATTGTGAATCTAAACCATTCTCGGATCCACTCGAACACGCACAAAAAATTTCATCAAAATCGGTCCAGTCGTTTAGGAGGAGTTCAGTCACATACACACGCACACAAGAAATATATATATTAAGATTACTAACGGTACTCTGTTTTGTTTAAGACTTATGTATTATTAATATTATGTAGTCTCTATGTTATATATATCGGTAGGTGGTAGATCCACGCTGAAGCTATTACTGGTGTCAGCATGAATGTGTCGGCTCGTCCGGGGTAGTACCAACCTCTCATAGAAACACCGACGTGAAGTAACAGTGCTTGCATTGTTGCGTTTCGTTCGGTCAGTGAGAGCGCCGGTGGGAGCGCCGCCTCCAATCTCCCCCCTCCTTTCCCTCACCACTCCTCTTCTACCCCCCCCCCCCCCCAACACAGGCTGGCAACGCAATTGCGACTCCCCTGATGTTGCTAGTGTCTATGGACGACGGTGATCATTTAACATCAGGTGATCCGCCTGTTCGTTTGCCTCCTATCATATTATATATTGTTTTTATTTTAGCACTTTTTTATAGAATGTTATAGTTTACAGGTTTTCAATTTATATAGTCTTTTTGAGTTTTGTTTTACATGTACACCCCAAATACCACCGATTCTTGTTCTTGAAATATATCCATTCACAGGTTGCCTGGAAGATATTGCTATTAGTAATAAGGCCACCCTTTATACTAACTATGTAATTTGTAATATCTGTATGTATTTCTGTGTACAATAAAAATTAAATAAATAAATAATATTGCATAATTACAGCTTAAACTGAAGAAAAATTTTGGTTAGATTACACTGAAATGAGTCCAGTGTCAGCCTAAAGCCATTTGACAACATTTAGTGACAGTTTTTTTTTTAAGTAACATAGATCTATTACGGGCCAAGTCAGGGTGTAACCCGAGTGGCATGGTATAGAGATTGTAACTTAGATCAGAAATGCTCACTACATAGTATTGGGATGATGCATCATGCGATACATATAATATATATAACAGTACCTTTGGCATTTTGAGGGTTTATATTGATATACATTGTACATAAATGAAAATTATATAAAAGTTGTTACGCGAATTCAGGATTCATTACTCATATAGGAGGATTCAGGATTCAGTACTCATATAGGAGTCATTACATATATAGTATACATTAGATATACAACAGGTACTTGGTATTAAAAATATTTTTATGTTATATTTTTATGTAAATTGTATAGTTCATTTACAGATATGCAACAATAATTAATTGTAAAGTTGCTAATATAAAATATATGAATCAACTCAATAATCCATAATGTTTTATTTACAAAACACTTATCTCACAAAGGCTAGGAGACTACTTCAAATATTATGTGTAACAAAAGCGGCGAAATACGAATGGTCCCATTCGTTATAGAACAATGAAACATCTCCGTTTTTCGAGAAACTCGTAAAATCTGTCCTTCCCTTTGACGCGAGCGCGAGGAAAAATGTGTGAGTTCTGATTATTACAGCTTGTGATACAATGAAAATGGAAACAAAATGTTTTACATATGTTAGGCATGACAATAACGAGTACTGTGAAAGCAATAAGATTATAATAAATAAGATAAGTGTGGAGAGTAATTTTACTTGCTATTAAGTGACAATATGCTCAGAGCCTAAAGATAAATAAAAGTTAATCGTTAAGACTAGACCTATTACTGGCTATCGAATACAGCTACCGAAACCTATCGTTCCGGTAACAAATATTCCATGACCTTGGCGGATTATTTAAGCCTACTTCACTTTTAAATACAACTTTTCAATCAATATTCCTTATTGCTCTAAAACTCGAGTATAACTGACACGTTAAGTAATTAAAAATGAACGAAACAGTCCCCTCTGACTGAGGAATTCACGGAGTCCGGTTTGATTATAAGAGGGAAGTTATTAATCGAAGTTTTAAAACGGTAACGTTGCCGCCAGTAAGCAGGTCAATGGATTTTGCAGTCCAACGAGCAAAGCTTTCAGACTATCTGAATAAGAGCACAGATAACGTTATATGTCAGTAATTTATAACAACAAGAAAAAATTTTTTTTTGGGTTTCTGTTCCCTTGCTTAAATTCTGATTCTAGACATTGAAAAACACTTAAATATTCATATTTAGTTCATAAAGTTTGCTTTGCTCTGATTTACGACGATAAGTATGATTTAATTTATTTCATAAACAAAAGATTACTACTACATTTGAACGAATTTAAAGACAACATGGGGGCCTACTCCGAGGAACAAGGAGAACGTTGAACGGCAATATCAAGGGCAGTACAACGAGAATATGATGGGAGATTACATTTGGGGTTTAATACGAGAGAGCTTATACGAGCATAAAAGAAATACGAAAAATATTCACTTTTAGACATTAGTTTCTTGTTATTTTATATCTATATGTTATTGTTTATCACAAATCTTGAATAAAAACGACTCTTGTATCTAAAAAAATGTTTTTTAATTATAATTTACAGTGGAAGTGTAGAAAAAATATAAAAATGAATAATTTTTGCCGAAAAATTGTTCTAGTTTCTACAAAAGCAAACTTTAATCGAAAAAAAAAAAATCTTATTTTTGTCGTAGGAGAAACCACAATTTAACATGTAGAAGTTAGACCTAAAAATCGTGTTGACCGGTGTAATGTATAATACACACGAATCAACATAACCCTTTACAATCCTAATATTATAAATGAAACAGTGAAGAGTGGTTCAGAAAACAACATAGAGTACCATCCAGTTTAAAGAAAAAAAAATTAAAAGCGCTGTGTCCGAATGATAGGTCGACCACATTAAAACGAGAAAACCGAGCAAAAAGTAGTAGCATATAATTCACAGTATATCACTGTACGTAAAAATTGATATTGATACCATATATCTGAGATAGATAAACTCCAAAACACCGCATGACCGATTGCCATGACATTTGGCACAAGTTCATTTTATCCAACTTACTATAACTCAGCATTAGGTGATGCTATGCCGTAAGTTGTTATTGTTAAATCTTATATTTTAATTCAACATGGAGGAAATCTTGGGCGTGGCTAGTATTACTTTATTTATTTAATTCATTTCATTAAAAACTTAAGCAAAATACGGATACGGAAAAAAATACATTATAATAATTCACCCTTAGTGTACAAAATAGAAATATATTGTGACATTACTCGAAGCTCTCACTAACAAGCGGTTTTGCTACGGCTCTAACTCGGGCGTACAGTTAGTTTGATCTTGTGAAATTTCCATTGAGCCCAGGACAAACTTTCATGTCCGCTGCCTAACGAACCTTTCCACTGTAAAGTTTTTAAGTGTACAATTACAAACAAAATGTGTAATAAATACTTCACTTAATGCAAAACGATTTTATAGAATGATTGCGATTGATATTTTGAATCTATTCTCGATTTTGCAATTGTATTGTATAATTTGTACTTTTAATTGGCATAATAATAAAAATTAAGCAAGAATTAACGTAATTTATCACAATTATCAAACTATCTCAAGTTCAAAACTTTATTCTTACTCTAGTCCAAATATTAATTATTTATCTATACTAATATTATAAAGAGGTAAAGTTTGTGAATCTGTGAGTTTGTGACGTTGTAGGGGGTAATTTCAAGAACTACTGGGCCGATTTAAAAAATTCTTTCAGAGCTATATAGCTCATTTATTGAGGAAGGTATATATCATCACGCGAAGACCAATAGGAGCGGAGCACCAATGAAGAATATTTCAAAATCGGGAATTTTTCCCTCTTGCAACCTTCCGCTGCATGTTAACGTTAACCCAAAGTAACTGTTCCACGCGAACGAAGTCGCAGGTAGAGGCTAGTATATTATATTCATATTATTTAAAATTAATTAAATAAATTAATATTTCAATCTACAACCTATTTTTATACAAGATAAATACGTGTATGATTAGAAATATATTAACATGTATTGTACGCTTCGTTCCAGTAAATTACCAGTTTTATTTATGACACCGTTAATTCTTTTTTTTAACAATATATTGACGGATTTTAAACGTCAATAAAAAAACCGTCATAAAATAGTTAACAGTTAAATAAAATAATAATAAAAATAAAACACCTAATAGTTGCTCACAGGTACGATTTTTGACGTATACAACAAATTAAACGAAAACAAAAACAAGGTCTGCAGAATAGAAAATAAATAAAATAAAGAAAACAATTTATTGACAAAAAAATAGAAAATTGAAAGCAAAAAACATACTTTGTGTACAAAATTTATATGTAAAAACAATGTTATCCGTTCCCCGTCTCTTATTCATGTGCACCACACCACTTACCCCATTTCTGCACGGTAAGAAAACGCACATCGTTGAACGCGAAATATAAATATAGTAGTCCTTTTTAAACTCTAATAACTTTATATTCAATAGAGATATCGTAATTTTATAAAGACCGTTTATCGTATTTTATCTGTGAAGTAAAAGTAAAAAAAGAACACATCGAAATCTATCTTTATCATTTTATTTATATACAAGATAATTACATACAAAATATTCAAAATAACACTGACAATTTCAAACAGTTAAGAGAATATTTGTGTTCACGATTGTCCTCCATTTTAACTTAGTAATAGTACGGTCCGGGAGGAACAGTTACAGTTACCCGGTATAGATGAAGAGGGCGCTTTCTACAAAGCGTGGCCTTATCTTAAGCGCATAGTTTAAACTAGCTACATTGATCATTAAGTGGTGGACATGACGTTAGCACGATCTTTGTACCCTTCGTTACGTAGATGAGTTTGATAATTGACAGATTGTTATTCAAATAGCTCTTTAAAATATATTACTAATGACTGGTTCTCAAAATCGGAGATGAAGAGCATGTAACTAGAAAAGCTTTAAGTATGAAGGTCGATGGGTATAAGAGTAGAGGAAGACCGAAAAAGGTATGGATGGATTGTGTGAAAAATGATGTGTGTAAAAGGTGTGAATACTGAGATGCCACCTGATAGGCGAGAGGGGAGAAGGAAAACATGTTGTGCCGACATTACTTAGGTGGGATAAGGGTAAGAAGATGATGATGAACTGATTTTCAAAATCTTTTGAATGATTTCTTTAATTATATTTTTATTTCATGTTCTACGTCTTATATGGAATAGTAAAAGTGGAATACCTTTTATTTTTATCAGTAATATTTCAAGAAGTTGAACGATGGGGGAACCCATGAATGTTTTTTTTTCTCGAACTGACTACGCTATTGGCCTCGCAAGGCTATAACACCTTCACCGAACTAGAAACGCATGGAAGACGAACATATAAATGATTATTTACTATATAGGATAAAATCATTAATGGTTGATAAAGCTGATGAGATTATGTAATAAGTTATATTTTTTGTATTAACACTTTGAATTTTGTAACAGATAAAAGAAAGAAAGTTAACGACTAATTATTACATGACAGATTATCCTCCGTTTTTTTAAATTGTATTTTAAAATCTGCTAAAATTATTTTAATGCAGTATTCTCACAGTTTCTATGCCTAACTATAACCTACCTTACCTCCTACCTTTATAATCTTAAAACTTTAACACACGTTTCTCCATTCTTGATATCACTACATAGTATAAAACAAAGTCGCTTTCGCTGTCCCTATATCCCTATGTATGCTTAAATCTTTCAAACTACGCAACGGATTTTGATGCGATTTTTTTAATATATAGAGTGATTGAAGAGGAAGGTTTATATCTATAATAACATCCATTAAATAGTGGAGAAATACTGTTATTTTTGAGGTGTCTAATGTGATGTTGTAAATAATTACATTTTTTCCGCTTACATTACAACAAACGCAGGCGGGCCACGGGCAGTAATGAATAAATCAAAACTACTGGATCGATTTTAATCATTTTTTCAGTGAATGACATAGGCTATATATTTTATACCCATGCGAAGCCGGAGCGGGCCGCTAGTTGTAAATATATAAAATGAAATCGTAACCCATGTATTTAAATATCATAGTAAATTATAATATATCTACGTAGGTATATAGATATCTTTATATATAAGACTTTAAATTTAACTTTTAACAACTCGTTGACGAGTTTCTGTCATTTTTAATGAATTAAATTAAAAATTGGGTAACACTCGAATATAGGCTTTACCTAGTTTGGAAGATATTATCTAAGGTAACGTGAATTTAAAATAATAATTAAATCAATCGAATTGAATATAAAATTTTGAATTTAATTGAAAATTGCATATAAAATATAACAAACTTCCATTTACACCTAAAATGATAAATAAATTACCTATATTTAGATACAAATGTAAAATAGGCTCAAATATACACAAAAAATTAGCTACATTTTCATATTCTTAGAAGTATAATTCTCAAGAATGAGATATAATATGTAAGTATGTATTAGATTTGAAAATAATGACTTTCATATAATCGATAAATTGTCATAATGCTCCAATAGTTATAAATTATTCAAAACAACGTGTATGGACAATTGCTTACCAAAAATGATTAGGCACTTTCAAATTATTACCTGAAACAAAACAAACACAATAATGCCAATTAAATTTCAATATTTTAATTATAATCTCTAAGTAAACCTTAAATTTGGGATTGTTCTGAAGATACATTTATTACTCCTTAAAATACCTAAGCTTAATTTTAAGTTACTTCTCCATATTATTATTGTTTGAATTTATTGTTATTTTGTGTATCGGCATACTCATTGATACCATACTATTGACTGGATGATGATTACTAGTATTTAGTACTAATGACCAACTATTGACTCGTATTAAATTAATATCGGCTCGTAATTGACAGCTTATACTAATAACGAAATTTGATTATGTAACAAATAAATATAAATAATACACATTGTTTCTTTTTCATAAATTCCTGAAATTTTATTTTGCTTATAAGTTACTTGTAATGCAATATGAGATATGTTTTAATGTATTGTATACTAACACGATTTAATTATTGAGATAAACAAAATTGAAACGGGCACCTTAAAAGGTGGAGGGAAGACAACCGACAGCAGAAATTAGTTCTGCCATTCATGGAAACCCTTAAAACGCTATCCAGGATTGTTCCCCAGGGAAATTATGGACTTAACACCTGACAAGGCTCAAATTTTAATGTTAGCTTCCCCACAACTCCTCTTAGCGTCGAATAAATTAACATCGTTTTTGTTTTGCTTCTTGTTTCTGTCAGGCGTTTGTGTTAACATTCTTTTAATATACGTGAAATTATAAAATTTTCCGTTTGATGACTCTTATTTACTACTAGGGATGCCTGCGACTCCGTCCGCGTAGAACTTGATGTAAAAAAACAGTGACTAATAAAATCATTTGAATGTATTATGTCCATTTACTTATCTACTTTTCTCTCGTACTTAAGTCGCGTCATCATTAAAATTACAATCACTTTTTACGAGACCTGTTTTAATGAAACCAAGACTAAATGTTACTCGAGTATATACTTCATGATTTTCTTGGTGAGGTTTTATCGTAAACGCAGTACTTTAGCAATGATTTGTGTTCAAGCAAACAGACACAGACAAATAGACATTTTGAGAATGACAGAATTCTTGATATATATTTTATTGCTTATTCCGAGACACCTGCAACAATTTTTTTTTTCACAAAAATCTAAAAAGTACAGGCTCGTTAGATTTACATTCTTATTATATGTATAGATAGGAGACTAGCTATGACCATTGCTCCACTCACATTTTTTTTATTATAGTATTGACTACACTAGTGGTCGAAACGCGCCTACCGAGTGATTTTTTAAAGTTTTAATACAACTGAGGTATTTTTACTAAAGAGTTTTTCAACTCGAGTATGATAGCTATCCAGACGGGTTAAGAAAAAGCCCTACCACCATGCAATGGTATCATCTTTATGTTTTTCTTCACCAAGAGCTCCATCTCGTGCCAAAGGATTGCCAAAGGAACCTACCTACCTACCATCGTTCGATGCCATGTGAGAATCCTGTAACCACTGACACATCAATCAATTTAACAAGTAAATTGTTTAACATACGATAAACTTTATAAACTCAAAGTCAACACGTCGTACAGGACTTTGTTGTTGTTTAAGCGAGAATATCAAAAGTTTCGGGACTAGACGACCTCAAACACATCTGTTGGTAATGTCCAATATTAGTAATGTGACAACGAAGAACCTGATTATCAAACAAGCACTTTGTATTAAGTCTGGAACCAGTTCACTTTGGACGAGAAATTTGAGCCTTATATACGACTTTGAAACTTTACCATGATGAGATAACTCATTTTTTATAATAAAACTAGTTGTCCGCCCCCTCTTCGCACGAGTTTATTAACGAAGAATATGATCCCAAATCTTCCCTTTACATTAAGACCATGTGATAAAATTAAGTTGCAACTAAGTCACTGAACGTCAATCTGTCAATTGTGTCAATATTTTTGAAGATTTCACAATTATCATCCTTTTTCTTTGCTTACCCATCCGTATGATTTTTCAAACATTTTCTTTAAATAGATATTCTGAAGTAATGCGTTTATTTTGTTTCGCCAATAAATTTTTAATTACATATATATATTCATATGTAACAATCTTATAGGTGTCGCTACTACTATTCATATAATTAATCACACTTTTACTAATACAAAAAGAAGCCGGTTGAAATGATAATCATAAATGAACGTACATACATGGTAAGTAGCAAAATGTTGTATCATCATTCTTTTGTTTTTTGTTATGATCCCAATTGACTTAATAGGTTTCGTAGTAGAAAAGAAGATACTTAAGTAAATATAGGCTTAGAAAACTTCGAACGACGTCTTCAACGTTGATTATTTTCAAGGTCAAGAAAATCATATTCTCTTTACGTGTTTATTTAACATTTTTAAATTAAGCTACAAGTTTTGAGTAAAATTAAAGAGATAAAGGTCAATCTCCCAGACTTACAATGGATAAACACATCGGAGTCATTGATTGAATGGTAACTGTATTCAAAATAGTTAAATAATGTACGATTGCAAGAAGTACGTAGGTTTGTGAAAATCACAATTGTTTAATGTAAGCTGATGTCTGCGATTTCTATTTCATGAAAATAGCTTGTTGTTTCATGCAAATTATGTATTTTATATGGATTAACTACAGTGATACTGTTACTGATATTAATTTTTAAAATTTTTTGAATATTGCTCAGCCACTATTGGAAATAATTTTCAGTGTGGATAATAAATAAAACTCTGAATCCTATGTATCTGTCAATAAAAGTTTCATCAAAATCTATTTCATTGTATTGAAAATTAACCTGACCCAGACAAACAACAAACACTTCGGTTTCTTCTATATATGTAGATTTCATAACTAAAGCTATGATAGCTCAATAGTAAGTTGTTGCAGGCATGGTGTCGATCAACTTAATTTTGAAGCATAAAGGTCAACATGATGAAGAAAATATTACTTATGAGATCAAATCATCATGACAATGAGGCACTTCCTAATATATGTCCATTTCCTTCATCAAATTTCAGTTGAAATTATGTAGACAAGTATCTATAGTTGTTATGCAGCCACTGGGCTTGAGAGCCCACCGTTTTGAGCTACTGGACTTTGCTATCGTAGACTATATCGAAACTCAACATGAAATAAGACAGTGGCCGAAGTAAATAAACTACATAATATGGGGACAAAATTATGAATAGTCCTAACAACATTCGACACTATAATGTGCCACAAGAATGAAACTGTAATAAGAGCATACCGTTTCAAATGCTTCCCATTTTATATACGTATACGTAGATAGGGAAATATAAAACCGCTTACATCCAACGCTTTAACATTTATGATGGGCAATAAAACGCATAACGTACGTAATGAAAAGATTTTTTCACTAGGCGTTTTGTCATTTAAACGTGCTCGCATTTATTGAAATATGGGATATATTAAATGGCACGATCATTACATAGTATAAAATAAAGCCCCTTGCCGCGTCTGTCTGTCTGTCTGGTCACGATAAACTCAAAAACTACTGAACGGATTTCCATACGGTTTTCACCAGTGGATACAGTGATTCATGAGGAACGTTTTGATATATACTTTGTCAAGGATTTTTTATAATCGGGGCCCGTTAGTGTTATATATTTGCGTATATTTAAATATACATTTTATTGGGATTATTTATAACTATCTGTGCCGGCAACTTCGTCCGCACAGAAACTTATATAAAAAGCAGTGATTTATAAAACCATCTGAATGTATTAAGTCCGTTTAGTTACAGTAAAGTAGTAAAAAATACATAATTAAGTAAAATATGAAACTAAAAATATTTAAAATATATTAGATGCTAGCTGTGCCCGTGACTCCGTCCGCATGGAACCTAATGTAATAAAACAGTGACTAATAAAATCATCTGAATATACTAAGTCTATTATCTACTTTTCTCTCGTACTTAGGTCGCGTCAACATTAAAATTAGAATAACTTTTGATAGAGTTAACCTATTTTAAGGAAAGCAAGACTAAATATTACTCGAGGATATTCTTTATGATTTCCTTGAAGAGGTTTTATTGTGAACGCAGTAGTTTAGCAGTGATGCGTTTCCAAACAAATAGACATTTCTAAAATGTGTTTATTAGTTCTTCCTAGACACCTGCAACAATTTTTTTCACAAAAATATAAAAAGTGCAGTCAAGTTAAATTTACATTCTTGTTACATATACGTGTAGATATGTCTAATTTATTAAGATTAAAAGTTATGATTTATTTTACTAGAGTTTAATCAACAAAGATTAATATTAAGTAATTATGATATTATAGGAATTATGATATTATAAATAGCACGCTTCGTCACGTCTTGAACATTAGTTAACTTAACTATCTGAATATTAGCAAAGTTCTACAGAATGTTCTATACTCGTTAGGGTCACTCGTCTTACGAGGAACTTTGTTTAACTTACATCATCGTAAAGGATTACTTGATACATTGTTTTCGCATACAATATTTCTATAGCTTGGAGGTTTGTGCGAGTCAAAAACGAAATATTCTTACAGCGAATAAAGTGTTAGACTCATAAAATTCTTTTTCCTTCCACGGCTCAACTATAAAATATTGGCCACGAGTGTATCTAAAATTAAGATAGTCAGCGAAGCAGTCATCCCTTGTTACTAGATTTAAGGAATGAATATATTGTTACTACTTCCATGACTGCGTGACGAAGCTTTGGCTAATTGTCTAGCGCGACAAAATAACATCAATAGTTATTTCAATAAAGGCGCAGATTAAGCGCTCTCACTCCTGTGTCATTATAACTAGAAATAAGCGTCCGATAAGGTCATTTGATGCGCATAAAAATCGCCGGTCCAGTTATCGTGCTGTATTCATTTACGCGCAGCCCGATAGTTCGTAACGCACGATGATAATATTATCCAACACCTGTCTCATGTATATGGTGGTAATTCCATTCTAGTGACGTGACGTCATAGGAACCATTTATATTAAGCCATGTATGGCGATGTGGTCTAAAATGGTATACCCGCTAAACCCACATGAGACTGGCTCTCAAGTGCAACCATCGAAACACACCCATTGGTAATAGATTTCTAGCTTGGGAGTGATAGATAGCCAGGCGAACTTACAATGAACCCTACAAGCATACAATTGGAATGCATTGTTCGTAGCACCACGCGCAATCTACAGTAACACGGGCGAAGCCGCGAGCAAAAGCTAGTAAGTATATAGCGAACATAAGCACTAAGAATGATTTTGAAAATAATAATTTAAAAAATTGGATGATTTTAAAATGTCATCGAGCACACGGCAAATCTATAGAGAAGGATGTTGCTATATTCGAGAATCGAGACACCATTTAACTGATCATCGTGAAAAGGGGCAGAACTAAGCGTTTCTTTTATCAACCAAGTTTTTGTGTTCTATATTTCACTATAACTCACCGCTAGGTGACGCTAGACTGTATTTTATTGTTATATTTAACGCGAATGAAGTCACGAAGGTAAGCAATATTATAGAGAGTTTGATGTTATTTTTTAATATCGAAGTCATATGACAGAAATCTAAAGTCAGCAAAACGGTTTCAAGGTAGAGTAAGTTAAGGTAACACTGATGTTATCATATATGCCGAAGGAACGATAACCCTTGGGCTAGGTGAGTTCTACTCTGAAGACTGTATTTCGATAAATAAATGCAATATAGTTGCAAGATGCATTACAATTTAAAGAAGTCAGCTGGAAGCAAAATTTTATAGACTGCCCAGTATCCGGCGTACCAAATAATTAATAAAACATTTAGTAAACTTATAATTTGTCATTCAAAAAAGTGTTATTAAAAATGTCTATAGTGTTACTTTATATCAAATAAAACAGTTAATTGGCGTTTATAATTCAATTTCTTCTACCTAATGGAATTATAGATAAAATATAAGTTAATAATTCGCAACTATAAATAAATCGATTTGAACATAGCAACGTAAATCAAGCTAGTAAATTAGCATTAATGGCATCGATTACTAAAAAACATACTTATTTTATAATTCATCAATTGGATTTATACGATTGCCGGTGAGATAAGTTGATGTAAATAGATAAAGTCAATATCTCATGTTTCTCGAATTAATGTCTTTGTTTTTACATAAAAGAATACTATAAGTAACGGTATAACTTTTTTTCTATGAATTTCCGATTCGAACTAACTGTAAACGTTATCTTAATTGGCAGTTTGTCACATTTATTTGCAGTTGTGTTAGAGTTAGCACATTTTATATTCCATTCAGGATATTATTAATTTCTTTTGTGTATACTTTAAAAATACATAAGAATGCGAATCAGCTTCTATAGACAATATAGTTGTTTTATTATATTATGACTATCTAACTTGTATCTATATCAGGACTAACAAATATTGGTGACTTTAATATTATGCCCATACAACACGTCAAGGGAGTGAATAGTGAATATCAAATTGCGATCACTCGTCTCTCCCTTTATATTGCCAATTTCAATTGACCTCCGATCGAAAGATACAACAAAACATCATGAAGCGTTAGTCGCTATTTCAAAATATATTTTATTAAAAAAACGTAATATTCCATATTCAAAACATTTTATTTTCAAATCTCTGCATATAAAGAGTTTCATCTCTAAAAACAATAAGTTGCAAAGATAATAAGTGCAATGCCTTATCAGTACCCATCAGTAGTAGACTGTTACAATCTAATTTGTGGAAATGTTATTTACCAGTAAATATGTCCTTATCCTTAAACGGTCAGCCCCTTTTGATCAATATCATGAATGTTGTTTATTCATTTTGTCGGTTGGTAAGTGATTTATCAAAAAAAAATGTTTATATGCAGTTTGTATGGTGCTTAACCTCCGACCACGGTCATTTTTTCCAGCCTGTATTCATGTGTTTGCATTGTACGGCGCATGCGCAACACATATCTTGCTCCACTTCTTCACAGAAAGAAAATACACATGACAGAACGTGTAGCGCTTACTGTAATTTTTTTTTACTTAAAAACCTTCTAGCACATAAAGGTATCGTCATATTTTATTTTTACATAAAGACCAAATGTCAAAGAAGTAAAACTAAAAACATTGATCGGAATCTATCCAGTAGTTTTTTTCCTGATGTGCACACAACGGCAGACCTCTAACATTATATTTATACAAGTTTGTGTGCAACAATTTCCATGTAAATATAGTCGAATCATAACGGTTCCAAAACTCAATCTGCACTGAACTCACGACGTTTGTATGCATGTATGAATAGAATATCATTCGACACGTGTCTTGTTCATTCTAACATTTGTATTATAAAAACTTCAACTGAACATTGCGAGGAAATTACTATATTTACATAATATAATAAAGTGGTTATAGAGTCACTCACAATCATCTGAATATATTAAGTCCATTTAATTATCCACTTTTCTCTCGGACTTAAGCCGCATCGTCATTCAAATTACAGAAACTTTTGATAGAGTGGATCGATTTTAATGAAACAAAGACTAATTTATTTTTGAGGATACGTTTGATATTTCTTGGTGAGGTTTTATTCTAAACCCAGTACTTTAGTACTGATGTGCGTTCATACAAACAGACAGACAGACAGTTTTAAAAATGATTGAAATGTATTTTATTACTAATTCCTACACACCTGCAACAATTTTTTTCACGAACATCGAAAAAGTACAGTCACTTTAGATTTATATTCTTATTTTATGTATAGATTACTTGCCAACATATTCATTTCTTGATCTAAACCAATTAAATAAATTACGGCTGGATAAAGTTAATTGAGAGCTTACCAAATTAATTACAAGTAATTGGCAAATTAATTATATTTATATATTTGAAATACAATAAAATGCGTATAACATAGGAATACATATATTATATATAAGGAATACCACTTCAAAATATTTGAGTGATAGGTCAAGAATGTTGATTTAGCAGTGTCTACATATGTGAAATTGTCGGCGTGGATTCCATACGTGAATGTATGAAATAGTTGCTCCTCATTAATTTGTACTATTAACAATGACGTAAAATGGCTTACATAGATTGCTTGTCTTTGTATGGCTTTTGCTACAAAGGCATCGCATTTATTTGAAATTTCATGTTATTACGGTATCTTTAGAGGTAAATCGCATCTATTCCAAGTAATTTGATTCCATTCGGTCTCCTCACTGTCATAACTACCATTGCCAAAATAACATTCATAAAAAAATTACGAGCTAGGATCGTTGTAGTTTTCTAGAGATCTGAATCTTATCGTTAATAAAACTGGTGGGCTCATTAATTACGAACTACTTACATAAGTACTTATGTACCTATTACTACTCTGACTTTAAGCAACCAAACAAATTTGTTATCTATATTTTCCTAACTAAAGCTGGAAGTCTATATAAAATGTATTACTGGTATGTCCATGAGGGACATTAAAAATTAACCAGAGTCGAATACCGAGTTGAACTTCTAAATATAACAATGTATTGTAAACACAATGATGTGTATTGAAAGACAGAACGGGGTGCATCCCCGATAAACAATTTAACTATGTTGTATTATGGATGGGTGTAGAGTAACTATTGAGAATGCATTATATACGTAACGAATAGCTTAAGGTTTGATGGCTGTTACGCTAAAAAAATGTGCATTTAGTAATTACTGTCAAAAATATTTTAAATAATAAAAGACTATCAGAACATCAGTTTTTAGTATATGTAGCTGGCTAGGCAAAGGTAAAGTTCAATGCCTTTTTTTTTCACTGCTTTTTTATAGTTATTGACCAATTTTTAAGTTATCAATTTGGGAAAATTTGAAAATATTTTTGTCTTTAATACTATCAACAAATCTAAGTTTTATCTATAACTCTTTATTTGTCATAATTCACGCTTCTCATATTTACAATCGACGATACATGTACAATACTCAATACGGATAATAATATCTATAAGATTATTATTCACTTATTAGTGAAGAAAATGTTGTGTACACATTATTATGGATAAACTCCGACCACTGGAGTCACATTGGTACTAATAATTATTGAAAATTACGACGATATTATTCTTAACAAACAACCAAAAGAAATAAACTCGTTAATGTACATTTTGAAAACCATGTATGTGATTGACAACATTTTAAATATAGAATCTAAATACATACTCTTGATTGCAGAAGACAACGGACTATATGTGACGAACCGATTAAAATTCAACTAAACATTGTACCTGTAGCGGCGTCAATCAATGGATTTAATTAAAACATGAACATATCTAGCGTTAACAAGGTATATATCCCAGTAAACTCTCCGTGTTTTATCCATTCCCGGGGTAGCTGGGGTCGTGCTGCACTCCGATTAATATTGCATACGAGGTACGTGCACTGTTTAAACTAGAGGACGACTTACGGTGAGGGTTGTATACAAACTAGGGCCTCGGACGCTGTGGGATATGAATTTTTGTGAACATTATTTTTAAACCTAATGCCGTTTTCGTACACACCGCTCCAAACTTGAGAATTTTTGTTTCAAAAATAAATATAGACTCATTTAAAATGTACAATTCAAATGAAATATATGGCCATGCCCAATCCCAAAAATAAAAACAGACAATGCCCTGTTTTGGTTTTATCACTTTGGAATTATCAATGCAAAAACGAATGTAGGTAGCCAAAATTGTCGTGAACCCTTGTAACTATCATCGTATGCAGAATTTAAAACGACGTGCCGGTTTTTTTTCCACTTTTGTTAGTTTTTTGTTTCACTTGTTCATGTTACAAATAACTGAATAAATAATTGAAATTTTGTTTTATCCATATTTATATTTTCCTCATTATCTTTAAAAAGGCTAAACATAAGTGTAGAAAAGTAGTTTTTTTTACATTGAAAACCAAAATATTCAACCATAATCCCATATCAGTCATATCGCATGGAGCCGTGACACTATGTTCATACATACGTTGAAGATCACTCAGCAAGCTATAGAGAGAGTTTGTCGTTATTTGCGATGTAAAATTCATATCGCAGTAATGCGGCAGAAAAATAAAGTCTCCAAAGCTGTTTCAGGGTACAGTAAGTCAGAGTAACACTGATGCTATCGCAAGCTGCAAGACGCATGGCTATTTAATGGAGTTAACTGGATGCAAAATGTTACAGAATGCCGAGTATCGGGCATATTTTTACAGATTTGGAGTATATCTGTTAATGGACTTAGAAATGCCAAACGTAAGAATTTTATAGAGACACTTAAAAAATTGCAGAAATATATTATAATGACTCCCGTCCACCTTTGGCTTCTTTGGTGACATTTGTATACTTAGAAAGAGTAATAATTTATAAATTTCCTAGAATGTAAATATTGTAGAAAAACAAATATTTGGAAGCGGTTCGAAAGAATTCATGAATAAGTGAATTCTATAGAAATTATGATATTACACCAAAGATTATTAGATTGGCAATGTAAAATAGGTGTTCAGTTTCTTTACAATTTTCTTGTGCTTTTATGTAGCCGTTTTACTTTATATGTAAAAATTCGGTAACTCAACTTAATAAGGCTTTGGGTGTTAAACATCAAGATATGGTAGCGAAACAACACATATCTACACCCTTATCCCAACACCCAAAACTCTTTAAACGTGTTAGCGCCTCCTAAATTATGACTAAACATCTTCAATTTAGCGAGCGTAGATACATTTATGCTTGGAGCGATACGCGATTGAAAAATTGTCCGGGGCTGCGTACTTACGTCATTTCACGAGGCCTGCGAGTTCAGATACGCCCGGGGCGGGTTGCGTACGCCGACATGGTGTGGATTTTAGTCGTCGAAAGCGTTATATTCTACATTGATAGACTTGGTAATGGAAATTGTTATCTCACCCCTTTGGTATTAAATGAATATTGGTGATACAGATTCAACAAGATCCTGCAATTTGCTACGTAGATTATCCTTCAAAAATTTAATAGGTGTACTTATAAAAGGTATAGGACTAGGTACTTCAATTTGTTTGAAGGCATTGTAGAGTTTGATTTTCTCTAGGAATGCTGGCAACTCGATTGAGAGTAATTTATCTTAATTCATTGGTGCGGTACTCCAGAGACCACATTTATTTTATCCAAGTCGTAAATCGAATGTTCACAATTCCGTTTAGACCGTTGCATTTGCAAAAGAAACTAGTGTTGAAGAATACCTCAATAAATGCCTTTAGATATGGCATACCTTAATTAAATTTGCAGAATAAAAGTTGTCATAGATTTGCATATCTTATCGTTTAAATAATTATATGAGGTAACTGAAATGTCCATTCTCAATATAAACTGTAGACACGTGATAGGCTCCCTTTCGTTGGTTGATATGTCCCGTTTGGCACTAATATAGGGGAGTAGAATCGGATTAACTGTCGGTGTTAGGGGCCTGGATGCTGGGTGACTGTATTTCGATATACTAACTGTTATGCTTTGAGTATAATTATGTATAAATGTTGCCACACTTATAAATAAAATTAGCAGTAAAAATATTCATAGCAACATTAATTGGATAAAGTTAGTAAAGACGGTAGCATATCTATAATTCGTCAAGTAATCTATTTGATAGTTCTGTAAATAAGAACAATCGACTCATAAAAAAATGTACCTAGACAAACATTACATAAAAACAAAGCCCATTGTTAACTTATCGGTTAGAATTTCAAATAAAAATATAAACGAGTAATTTGATTTATAGTTGAAGAAGGCGAAGCACAAAACACTAATGACTTTTACATCTGTAACAGTGGCTATTGCTTTAAAAACTTGGCAACACTATTACTGACTGGCCCCTGGCTAACCCTCTAGCGGAAATGAGAATTAAGACTAGGTTTAACTTTAACCCGCGTTTAATCAAGTACTCTCCAGTCTGGAAGCATCTTTAGATCACTAATTACTTCACCCGTGTTAAAGTTTTAAAAGACTGCAATACAATGAATATTGTTATTTTATAAACTGGTTTTAACTTATTCAACAACTAATTTGTTAAATTCGGAATATATTTTCAGCTGTGTTGGATTGTTATATACGAAATGGAATGTTAATTTGTAAAATTTGTAACGCATTTTGTTCTAATGTCATCATATGTCTGAGATATTAACACAGTATGGTATACTTAAAAAAAAAAAAACAATTTCTTTTTCAGAAGTACGACATAGTGACTGAAGCGTTGTGCCTAATAATAAACAAAGTACAGTCTGGAAACAATACCTTTACCGAGATATTATTAAATCCATCGCCGGTCGATATTGTCACGACAGCAGTCATAAGTGTCTGTTCTCGTTAGCCTTGAAGAACCTAATATTATAATGAGTACTAAGAAACACAACTGCCGGGAGACGGTGGCAAAACTTAATAGCCAGGGAATTCAAATAGCCCTTATACAATAAAATCCAAAAACTTTTTTTTGGGTGATTTCTTTTTCTAGTCCCGGTTTTTGAATTTTACTTACTATTTTTACAGTTACGAAAAGAAAAAGCCATTTCCCAACACACATCAGTCTCCTGGGAACATGCAGCGAACACGTTTCACACAAAATTTATGCATTTACACAGAGTCCTCAAAGTGGGAATGGAACACATTTTCGGACGAGAGGCTCTCAGACATTCTAATGAGGGAAGAGTGTTTGTATAAGAGTAAAAACACTTGGAAATGTTCAGTAAATTCCAAGAGAATAATTAATAATGCATAAAATTGTGGAATTTCATTGCTTTTGAAAACACCGTAATGCTAATTAATAGAATTTTCGTTTATCCGTTCCAATTATGTATTATTTATTTTGTAGTAAATATAAGAAAGTGCGGATTTTGTGTTTGTTTATATGAGGAACGTAAACCCCGGAACGCTACAGAGATTTGATAAAATCTTTTCCTATTTGAAAGGTACACTGTTACAGATGTATGGATGACGAAATCTATAAAAAAATCCACGACAGTAAACATTTATCTACTAAGAACCATTTTAGTAATCATTGTTATTCAAATAAGTTCATGTAAAAATTTGTTTAAAAGCAATCAATCATACAAAAGACGATCAGTTTGAAGGTTCTGCTCGCACATGTGTTATATAACGATAAAAAAACGCTTTTTAACATATCTGGCCTGACTTCATACAGGATCAGTTTACGTAGTTACTGAACCCAAGCGAAGCCGAGGCGGGCTACTAGTTTGATCATAAACTTACACAATACATATTGTATTAACATATTAATTGGCGTTTTTCTTACATTTAATACACAAAATACACTCTGTTGCTAATTAGTACTTTTAAAATTTTTGCCAACTAATTACTAATTCTAAACATTCTAATCCTACCTAATCTTATGAATGGGAAAGTGAACTGGACGGGGAGCAGAAAACGACATAGGATACTGTTCGTCTAAAAAAACGAACTGTTTCCGAGAGATAGGTCAAATTGACATTAACGTGAGCGACGCTAGGGGCAAAATCTAGTTTGATTATAATTGAAATAGTAATAAACTATATGACATGAATCCATCATTTTGCACCTTCACTTCAAATGAGTTACATCTAGTACCTAGCCTATAATAGATAGATACGTTGATTACTTAATATATATTTTTCGTCAAATACCTGTTTGCGAAAATTAACTGACGATAAGGTATTAAAAATGACAACATTTACAATTTCCATAATCACACTCAATCTTGAAACTGTCCCCTAATTCTTACAAAACGGTAATAATTTAGACGCGGCATTTTATTTATAAACAAATAATAATTTACTTAACGTGCGGCCATTTTTCACAGTCTTAATTTCCTACCCCAATCCCCACCAGGTTTGAGACAAGAGATTGATATATTCTCTCTTTTCATTAACTTTAAAATGATTAATTCTTTCACAACCCCTAATTTTCGCAGCTTTTACGTTGCAATTTCATGCGCAATTTTTGACTGTTTTAGATTTCTTTTTTTATTTTGTTCAATGAGAACTTTATTAACACTGAATAAATAAAAAACACCTAAGACGAAGTATTTTGGTATGAAATAACTTTTGAATAGATTGTTTAAATATTATTATAACTATAGAAATTAAGTATGAATACGCAGATATTATATCACAACCTTATTCAACCTTATTAAATTCCGATAGTAATTTTCCAATAGATAATATCTATTAAAACTTATGAAGTTCTAAATTCTACACACTAAGGCAAATTTTTATGATTTTTAAGCGTTTTAAAACTGTTTTATTACTATTATTACTAGAAAATGATCGAATTGGAAATATACAATATTCTTATTGCCAATAAATTATTGATTCAATGCCGTAACTTAATATAATTATCAGTTCGTATTCTTTTTTATTTTATTTATAACGCTTTCTGTCAACCCCGATATCGTACTATGATCATAAAATGATGCAATAAAAATACTTATTTTACACTTCGTTACTACTGCATTATAATTGAAAGTACTTTTATTAATTTATCACCAACTTATTCAGTTATTTGATGAAAATTAAGATGTAGCTTCAAGCAAATCTTTTGTCTTTACCGTTCTAATATTTGTTCATAATGTTTTTCGATTGTTTTAACAAAATAGTATAAATATAGTTATTAAGTAGCTTCTAAACTACCTGCACATACACAACATACACACATACACATGCACTCTAGTGCATCGTACTGATTTGTTCCTTCGTTTAACAAAACAAGGTTGTGTTCCTTGTGTGAGATATAAGCACAACGGGAAAATGAAATTATTGGTCTCTGAGCGCTTCGATGATCCAAAATCCAATACAATACTAAAGGAAATAATAGAAAGAATGTATAAAATTCCAAATTCAATAAAAACCACAAATCTGATATTTTAACTTTTAAACAAAATAATGAAATTGCGAATTTATATTGACTTGGATCTCTTAAAATAGAATGTTTATTCTATTTCGAAGTGTGCAATATACCCATATTCATCGATATATCCTAACCTCCTAACTAATATGATAAATGCAAATAAGTTTATTACGCTTTCAATCCTTAACACTTAACCGATTCTCTTGAATTTTGCATGTACTTTGCCAGGGATACAGAGAAGGGGTAAGAAAAAATATACTGTTCCCGAAAGATAAGGCAAACAAGACAATTTATTTTCATAAAAAATGTTTGACCATGTGTTTTTTTTTATTTATTTGAAATTATTTTATACTTCCTAGAAATGTAGACGAAACACTTGCAATATAACCAGAACCCCAACACACGAATCGAAACAACGTTATAGGAATGAAAGTAATTACTGAAGTGGCCCCGGGCGCAAATGCGTCGAATACCAATTATTGGAACTAATCTTGATGCGACCAGCCTTTAAGCCGTTATGTATTAAAATATATACATTTGTTAACCGATTATTAACAGTGATAATTCACGTTGACATCTTTCATATTCTCTTTTAGGAACGTTTTGTTTTTATTAATATAGGAATTCAAAAAATATAAGCGCCCTTAAGAAAAAGTCGCTGCAGTCAAGTGATTTGACCGGTGGAATATCGATTTGAAATCTACAAGCTCGAATACATGTAGCAATGAAGTTTCCGAATTCGCGTATATTTACTCATTTAAATTGATGTCATTATCGGCTGCTGGTGAAAGAAATATGAGGAAACCTGTACCTGAGAAATGTTCTTGTAGAAGCACCGTATATACGTGAAATATCTCTGTATTTATTAATTATACCTGTACCCTGCCTTAAGAGGCTTTTCGTTCGGAAATAGGACTCTTCGACGCTAGCACTACTATATGTACATGTATATATTTACAAAAATTAAGAAAGATATTAAGCAAAATCTCCGCTGAGATTCAAGTAAAGAATGTAATCCATAGATTACGTAAAAACGATTTCTCAAAGCCCGTCAGATCGACATCGGCAGATAATCAATCCTAATTTGATTAGCACCGGAACAGCTGGCAGCGACGTGAAAACTCTGCTACTTACCAATTTGATAGGGTTTTACGAACCATCAAACGAACGATTGGCCCACTCGGAATTGGTTTAGCTCGATATTTCCCGGTAATGTTTCTTACCTTTGAAGAAACATCGATGTCGTTAGAATTCAATTTCTTTTGTTGCCTCCATGAATGCAAGTTGGAAAGAGAAACACTTGCAACTTTATTACATAGTATAAAACAAAGTCCCCTTCCGCGTCTGTCTGTCTGTTCGCGATAAACTCAAAAACTACTGAACGGATTTTCTTGCAGTTTTCACCAGTAAATAAAATGATTCATGAGGAAGGTTTTAGTATATAATTTGTCAAGGATTTTTTTATAGTCAGGGCGGGACAGCGTCTGCCGGGCCCGCTAGTTATTAATAAACTTAACTTTGAAAATGTGTTAGGAATATCTTACATTATTTTTTATTTTTCATGATTAAGAAATATTATCAACAATGGATTGAAAATCTGTACTGCAAAATTATATTTTACCTAACTAAATAATATAAAAGGCGTTGCGATTGATTATTACCGTATATTTTTCAATGTTCCTTCCAAGCAATTCTTGGCGTGAAATTGCCCATAAATATTCAGATATGAAAAATGGTATTGGTGGGATCAAGATTTATTCATGCCAAATTATTGGTCGTTCCCAAACCCAAAAAAATAAGTAAGCTCGATGTACAGCTTACTGCATACTTTTACACAATATATAAGATCTGTGTATTGCAAAACAATCCTTAAAAACTACACATTATTTGATGACATATCCTTTTTTATCAAGTACCTATGTTTGAATACACCCAGCAGTAAATATATAGAGATAACCCAAAACCAAGCAGATTTAATTGAAATAATAATAAAATTTCGAAAGAAAAATACTCAATTTTCTTTCCATTACCTCACTAATTCTCATATAAAAGATTTTTTAAATATATTATGTTGACACCATAATTTACGACTAAAACCAATTTGTTTAGTTTGTTATAATTTTTATATAAGTCTTATAAGAGTGTAGCCACTCATAGCTGAACAGGTGATAAAATGTAGACTGGAAAATCGACGATAAAGCTCCCCTGGATTTGAATTTTTCATGAGCAAAGTGGCACCAAAAATAGTTCCTAAATTCTCAGAAGATTTTAGTATTAAATACATATTCAGAGTTGTCCTTGTTTTATTCTTATCTCTTATATTTTCTTATCGCTTTTCTTTCGTAAATAATTAGAAGGTCGAACGATAATCGTTTTAAAACGGTTTCAGGCACTCATAGCAGAGATAATTTACAGTTAATATTGTACAGTGAAAGAAAACTAAAAAATACATTCAGAGTACATCTCATTTCAATAAATGAAATAAAGATTTTCTCGTGAACACATAAACTACGAGAAGATATATCTAATTACGTTCTGGTCGGCGTGAAGTGAATTCTCCCGAAGGGAGGTGTCAAATTACTGATATCACTCAATTAACTCGATCACTAGGCAGGAAATACAGATCTTTTACTTAAGCAAACATGAAAAACCACTTATAGAGTCCAAATAAAATCTGAAGAAAGCTTTTTAAAATTTCCACCTATATACAATATTAGCAAACCTAATTAATTATAAAGATTACATAGAAATTAGTTTATTAAATATTTTTTTAAATATTAAATTTCACTTTATTTCTTAACTTAAAAATATGTGATCTAGTTTAAACACATTCACATTTCAATTGTAAGTTATTTTCGAAATATATTAAGAAATTAATCAAATTAAGATATAATTAAGGAGATAAGAAATTAATACCTTATTTACATATTTTAATATTGAATACATCGATAGATTTTTGGCGACAAAATGTGAAGCTGAGAATGATAGATATATCTTGGCATAATTTACGCCTGCATTACATTTTTGTAACTAAATAGGTAGGTCAATTGAAGAATTCGAACGCACATACGTTGAGCTGTTGTCGAAGCGCGCTATGACCTCGTATTTTGTTTTTTTGTATAAAAAAATGTAACCACTATTGATTTTAACACAAAAAGACTTTAGAAATATTACTATCTGGATCTTAAAAACAATGCCATAAATAGAGAAATATAAAAAATGTACCTACCTTGTAAATTATATAGGGATTTGTGCAGTACGCACTTCCCGGGGGAATCATCTCAGCCTGTCACGGCACTGATTGTGCCAATTATGGTTTGTTTTGCAATCAATCGTATGCACACATCAATAAGAGTGTCCAAATACATCTTCGTCCTGCCTGAGTATTATTGAATAGGCAGATTATATTTGTACACCCAAACATAAGAACATTTTAAATATTTATAAGTATTTATAGTCACGGTTCCTTAATTTATTTTTTTAGAAATATCTTTATAATCGTTAGTGTGTGACTACTGCCACTACGAAAATTGAACAAGGGTTACCTATCAGATTTCGCTGTCAGAATACGGCGACAAAGGTTTAAAGACAAAATGTTAATAAATATTTAGTATAATTTAGTATTTATTTGGTTTTATATTACCAATACACAATTTAATATAGGATTGGAATCTCTTCTGTCATGGAATTTAATCAAGCTACCGTGGGACCATCATTACTTCAGTATTTTTAAAGCCAAAACCCCGATTCATAGTCCGGTCAAAGTAACCCTAAAAATGGTAGTGAAGCTACAAAAATGCGCATAGAGCTAAAAATCGGTATGAATGTTCGGAACACCACTATACATGATTGCTGAAAAGTAACCATCGATCATATACCTGGACCTTATTTTATTATTGCAAATATATTTTCTTTCGTTTTTCAGCAAAACGGTAAGTTTTATCGTAAAATTATGTCAGACAAATATTGTAGGCCATAACTATCATCAGATTTAGAAAAAACATCTCAATACTTTGTTTTTTAAGACCGGTCGTATCTGAAATATGGCGATTCTAAAAGTTGAGAAAGTTGTATTGTCGTTATAATTTTTTGATTGTAATTGCTGTAACACTTAGTTCTGTACGAATTTTTGCACCCTTACATGTCCAAATTGTCTAAGTTTCAATTATTATTATTTGACTCTTTTGAGTGCCAAAAACATCGCCATAAAGTTAATCCAATGGAATAAAGGCGTGACTTCGTTTTCACGCTAAACCGAGTAGTAAAATTGTAAGAGGAACTTAGTTAGGCGGTCCGTGAATAACACTCAGTTAAGATCGTAAAACGAACCCAACACGACGCCATATTATTCAAGTTTACGCAAACTTGTTAAAGAAATGTTTATAGTTTATGCAAAAAAAAAACAACCGCGTTACTACGAAAAATTCATTTGTATATAACAATTATTTTTTGTCTGACAAACTTTGTATCGTCTTCGTTACAGAAACAAGTTTTAACTTTTTTATCTACTTCAATTAGCTTATTAATTAAAATATAATGATAAGTTTGTTTTGGATTTAAAACAATCCACGTTTTTTGTAATTAGCTTTAATAATTGACTAACTCTTGAACTTCCTTATATATGACCTTAATTAATTAGTAAACATAAAGAAATAAATAAATATTATAAGAATTCATTTGTATATACGTTTCATGAAGACGAATAAATTATACATTGTAAGTCTTAGTAAATTCATTCTTGAAATTTATAAAGGAGACGAAACTACGAAGATACTTAAATAATAAATAATACATGGATTATTTATTGTACACATTTTTTTTGAGTATATAATCAAGGTAAATAATACTAAGCACAAATATTCGGAGCATACTAGAAAAAACACAATTTCCTGTTACAAATCCATTCAACATATTCTCGTATTGGTCAATATAAAATCACTTAAATTCGAAATAGTCAAATCTTCTCACTATTTCAAACACTTATATTTATAAAGTAAACAGTATACTAAGGATAAAATCATTTATAAATATTATTTTTTCATCAGAAACTTAATATCTATCAAGATTGCATTATGATATAAAACGATTACAATTCGGTGAATAATATTCCCATATTCAGTCAAGATCATTCACAATTTAAAAATTGAGTATATGTACTACTAGCCGACCCGTGCCCACTTCGTTGGGCAGTAATAGGCATTATCAAGCTACAACTTTTCTCTAGAACTCAATCATATATATCTGATAATTAAGGCAGCGTTCGTAAGAAACGTTTTCGTTCGACCATTTTTCTCCGACTCCCCAGATATTACCCCCTACAACCTCACAAACTTTACCTCTTTATAATATTAGTATAGATTAGTATAGATAATATAATTAGTTAATAGCTTCTGCTCGCGACTTCGTACGCGTGGAATAGTTATTTTGGGCTAAGACGCAGCGGAAGCTCTCAAAAGGAAAAAAGCCCCGATTTTAAAATATTTTTCATTGTTGCTCCGCTCCTATTGCCCTTAGCGTGGTGATATATAGCCTATAACCATTCTCGATGAATGACCTATATAACACTGAAAGAATTATTCAAATCGGACCAGTAGTTCCTGAGATTACCCCTTACAACGCCACAACGTCACAAACTCACAAACCCACAAACTCACAACGTCACAAACTTTACCTCTTTATAATATTAGTATAGATACGGAACAAGTTCCGAATAATAATGCCTACTTCTAATTGCTGTTCTTTTAGTATATACCCAATCTAAAAAAAAATATTCTATCTAACCTTTGCAACTATTCGTTAAAAGTAACAATATAAGTTATAATTTTTCTAATAACATACGAAAACTTTTGGGGTGGGACATCAACCGTCTGTTTAGTTGAATTAAATTATGTATTTTGATAACATTTTATATTAAAGAACTTATTAGAATCATTATTATATATAGAACGAACTATTTAACCAATTTACACTTTTTAAAAGTCCCTTTATGTACATACGAGACAATGTTAAATTGTCGACAGTTCTTTGAAAAAGTAATTCAATTAATAAAGCTTTTTAAGTAATATTGAACTCGTAAAGAAGAGAATTACCGTTTTTCCCTTGAAACTTGCGGGTAATCAAACGAGTGGTTTTGTATTATACAAAACAATTTCACTTGCAAAAGTTTTCACCGCACGTTTTGTTACGGCTTAATATTCAAATAGGAGATGAAAGATGGTAATGGTTGGTTAGATCGGCGATGGATTCCACGGTATGGGAAATGTTAATTTATGTAAAGTATCAGGTTACGTGGCACTTTATATCCAAAACGTGATCTCATTGTTGACTTTAATCGGTAGTAACTCTTAACGTAAATATTGTTATATTGTTAATTAAAATCAATATTCATCGTATTTTTAGGTTATAATTAAAAATAAGAAATATGTAACTACTATTACGGAGTACAAGATTACATAAGTGGGCACGTGTGTGTTAGATTTCTAAATTTGATTTTATATCACCAGATCACTAATAATATTCTGGTTTTCGAAAATATACAATAAAACCTTTGTTAAACTGTAATAATTATTGGGTTGCCGTTTAACTTAATACAAATACGAATTTGCGAACAACAACAGAACGAAAAACAGTACAATCACAGTAACCGTGGAATAAGGAAGTAGAAAACAAATTAGAAGACATTTTAGAGAATTTTAAAATAAACTAGAAACTGCTATATCTAAACTTCGTGTGTCCGTTCTCTCATAAAAGCTATATCTCATTCCAAGTTGATGCAGAGAACAATGTTGAAGTATAACATTCAAAATGCCCAAAACTAAATCGCAATCGAATTACTAAAATTTATTAGGGCACCTCGTACATATTTTATTCTTTTTAATATGAAATACCAAATGCATTCACAATAAAAAATGCATTCACAATCCAGTGCATACCGTTGAAGTACGAAGCTAAAATGAGTTTTAATACTGACACATATAGAATATAAACAAACAAAATCTTTACCTGTATTCTGTGATGCGTTTACTACAGATGAACAATTTGAACTTGATCTAACACTATTATCGTCACGGATCACCGAAGATTGTTTATCACTGTCTTTACCTTTATAAACGTTTGTTGATGTACCACTTATGGGAACACAAGCTAACCCTGCCACATCTCGGGGGTGACTGTTGGTGTCACAGAGATCTTCTGGTTCACCCCGATGACGTCATCCTAGACCAATGGGGTAAGATTTTGTACGCTTGCGCGCTGTGTCAGCCACCGCGGCGCCTCTACCCCTTACCGTTGCGATATTAAAATGAACATCCCACGGTACTAGTTACATTGCTGGTTGATAGTTGCCTCCATCGACATTTTAACTTCCTTGGTCGTCAATGTATAACTCATTGTATTTAGTATGTTTTTTAGGTTGTGGGGTTTGATACTTCTGCGTATGACAGCTTTGAGAGCACCCCCCGATGAGTCTTTCAAAGGACCAGCGACGCCATTCTTTTTGTGACTGTTTCTGGCATGTACCGCGCAATTCGAATAATTGAGATACCCAGTATATGATTTAATTTGCCCTTTAACCAAGCCGCATGTTTTGGTTAGGGCGAGTTACATTTATGTTTATTAAAAAAGTGTCACTCTCTTACAGAAAAACGGTTTATTATACTTTTATAAGTATTTATCAAAATTTATTAATAACATAATGTACGATTTTACTTTTTTTATATTCAACGAAGTACTGAGAACCTCCACTATCAGTTCCACCATTTATTTGGTTGGAACATTACTGAACCTGTAATTCAAAGCGTTCGAATTTCTAACATTAATATTATTTGGAATAAACTAACATAGAAACTTCTCTTATCCAGTTAATATGGTTTCTTCGTTATGTTTTCCTTCAAAGAAAGCACAACCTCTCGAAGAATTTAGGCGACATTCTGGATCTTTAAAATTATTCATAATAATTTGTATTAACGAGAAATTGTCCTATAAATTATGTAAATAATAAGAGTGACTAATAGCATTTTATATAGTTTGCATCCATTCATCCCAAAGAAGTTTACTGCTAGATACAGGCCTCGCATAAAAATCGCCTTAACACCATCTTACGCTGTTTATATCCAGTTTGCTATCGCTACCTTCACAACTTCATGTGAAAACAACTTTGAGAACAATAAAGTAAATTTTCAAAAAAAAGAATTAACCACCTTCAATATCAATCAAAAACCCATAAGGCACTAAAAAGTGGAAAATAAATAGTTTATTAAATTAACTAAGAATCATCAGAATCGGTTCGCCCAGTCCAAAGTTATGAGGTAACAAACATAAAAAAAATAAAAAATAATACAGACGAATTGAAGAGAACCACCTCCTTTTTTTGAAGTCGGTAAAAAGATTACTGCACTCATACATTATTAATTTTTTAAAGGAAAAAAAATATTTTTTACTAATATATTAATAATAGGCTATTAATATTATACCGAGAAACTATGTAAGTAATAAATAGATTTATCTATACTATAATAAAACTGTAGCAAGGTCAAATCTGTACATTAAATATTTTTTGAAAATTTTTATCGGGGTAGACTTTGTTATCGATATAGAAGCCAAAAATAATCTTTTTACAATTTTTGTCTGTCTGTCTGTCTGTCTGTCTGTCTGTCTGTCTGTCTGTCTGTCTGTCTGTCTGTCCCTGTGAACACGCATCACTCTGAAAGTACTGAACCGATTTTGACGAAACTTGGCACAGTGATAACTAATATTACGAGATTACATCTAGGATACTTTTTATCTCATAAAACGCAAGGGATTCTCCAGGATCTGCCTGTTTGTCTGTCTCTTTGAACACGTACCACTCTGAAAGTACTGAACCAATTTTGACGAAATTTGGCACAGTGATAACTAATATTACAAGGTTACATCTAGAATACTTTTTATCTCATAAAACGCAAGGGATTCTCCAGGATAACGGACGAAAGTCAAAAATCTGTAGTTAATGAAATTTTTGACGGATTTTGGTAAATTTTCATTGTGCTATATATAGCAGACAGATTAGCTAAAAATATAAGCTATATTTCCCTAAGCTACTTTAAAAAAAAATACCAAAAAAAAAATCACCGGGATTCGAACCGTCGGCTCCGGCGGACCATTTAATGTCCAGTACATTATAACTGAGCTACGGCTATATAACATTTCTATACGTAATTATCGACCTCATATGAAACAAATACGTATAAACGAAACTGTCACTTATATGTTGTTACATTTATTTTATTGTATAAAAAATGTTTGCTAAACAAAGGTGACAAGATTTTTTCCTAAAACATAAACCTAGATAATAGTTACATTGCATTGTAGAAGATGAATCTCAACTAGAGTTCTATCAGTACGTGTGTTGTTTCGATATTTGATAAAATTAGTTTTCTAAATGTTGTTGAGTCTTGAAGTAGTTGGGTTCAGGTTTGTGAATCTAAGATTAAAATAAATCAGTTGAGGTGTATGCAGTTACTTTTTTTTTCTCGAACTGACCACGCTATTGACCTAGCAAGGTCTTAACAGCTTCACCGGACTACTGTTTGCAGTTACTATGTTGTATTTATACTAATATTATAATGAGTGGTAAAGTTTTGTTTTCGAGGAATGCTTGGTACCTACTACTGGTCCGATTTCAAAAATTCTTTCACTGTTAGAAAGGTATATTATCCCAAGTTCAGTATCTCAGTAAAAAAGGTGGTTTGTATGTCAAAAGTAAAATAAATGTGACCAAATTAAAATTGAATGCAGATTTCACGTATACTTTACAAATTCTTATAAAACAAACAACTAAAATAAAATGGAAATTTAATTTAGATAAAGTTCAACTTTTACAGTATGTTACGTGATAAAGTTACAAGGGGTACTGGGAAGACATTTATCGGCAATATATGTAAGTTAGTTTTGATCTTCACTTTGATGACACTACTTTAGGTAATGCTGCGAACAGAGTCTAGGCTTATTTTAAAAGATTTCTCACATACCAACTGGGTATATGTTTGAGTGAGTCCCTGGATAGTTTGGATTCACGATTGGAAGTGCTGGATAACGCTGCAATAGGGTTTTAGGTTTTTTTAAGATTATTTGCGTTTAAAAATACAATTGAAACCGGTAATAACCGATTTGGTGCAGACGAAGTTGCACGGGTCAGCTAGTATTAAATATTTTCACACAAAAAACACTGACGGGCCTTTGATGAAACTCTATAATAATATAGCTTGTACAACATAATAATACATAGGGTGTATTTTATATATATATAGTCTAAATTTGACAAAATATAAGTATCAGGAAATTTGAGAAAAATCCTATCATCTGAGAGCTGAGAGCATTTTCGAAGGATACAATGGTTAAAGTCGCGGTTGACCAATGGTAAATCTATAAAAATGTTATATATACAATTTTAAGATAACAATTTATTACAAAAACTCGTTAAAATTACAATTGTATTTTACTAACGTTAATATAGTATTTACGATTCGTACATTTATATTTGACTGTAATCACATTATAATATCTTGAACAGTGATCGATAAGATTCCAAATCGAAACGCAATCTCGTAAGGTGCTCTCTCACACTCGATCACCGGCCCTCCCGTTGTCCGGTCTTCAATACGCGATACGTCATGTAACATATTCCCAAAGACGTCCCTAACTCCCGAATCCCGACATATCGTAGGTGTTTAATCTTGACTCGTGTATTCTATTGCTTACATAAGTAATATACAAACACATTTCACATGTTCACAAAATAGTTTAATCTTGTATTCAGAATTATAATGCTCTGCTCAGTTGATTGATCGTCTTGCGATCCTTTAGCATTTACAAACTACTATTACCGTAAAACGAAAACTTACAATGTATTACAGTGTAATTGTATCTAATAAATAATTGTATGATTCATAAACGAATATATGTATGAATAACTTAGAATAGTTTAGCTAGGTCTGATTCGGGACTTCGGTAACAGCCCAGGCCGAGGTGTGCGTGCACCCTTGAGCTAGTTACCTAAATAAATCGGCTGAGTGCCTTAAGCTCTCGCCTTAGTAGCCCGGTGAAGCTGTAAAGGCCTTGCAAAGCCATTAGCGTAGTCAGTTCGAGAAAAAAAATCTAAGAACTAATAATTTAAACAAACTCCTAAGTATAATCTTAATTATTTTTATGTGTGTAAATTTTATTTAACTTTAAAATAGCTATCTACCCCTTTTATCATATCATTACGTAGTATATAACTAAGTCCCCTAATGCGTTTGTCTGTCTGTCTGTTTGCGATAAACTCAAAAAATACTGCACGGATTTTCATGCGGTTTTCACTAGTGGATAAAGTGATTCATGAGGAAGGTTTTGGTATATAATTAAGGATTTTTCATAATCTGCGCGGGACAACGTCTGCCGGGCCCGCTTTTTCGATATAATTTTATTCGTAGCGGTACAAAATTTCATTAGTTCCTTCCTGTGTACCAACATTATATCTTACTTTAACATGTGGTATACTTTATTTTTCCCCCCTTAGGCAAATTTTCTTTAACGATCAAGTTCATAAAAGGGAAACTGTTACCCTACAACTGTAATAACTTGGCGATGAAGACTTGACGTATCAATAGAGAATTTATTCGGAGCATGGACCATGGGCTATTGTTCAAAAACAAATTAACCCAATACGAATGAAAAGACACAAATTATAGCACATCGAGAACGTGTCACCTGTTCTTCCCTTCTCTCATCCCTCTCCCCCATACACAGGCTGGCAACGCACTTGCGACTCTCCTGATGTTGCAGGGTCTATGGACGGTGGTTATCACTTAACATCAGGTGTCCCGCCTGTTACCAAAAAAAAATTATATATAATAAAATATATTTTTTTTTTTTTTATATTATCATTTTTTATTTTCTTTAAATAAATTTATATAAATTATTTATTTTTCTTTTTTTTAATATATTTTTTTTTTTCCCCCCCTTCCTTTCTTCCTTTTACCATATTTATTTTTTTTTTATTTTTTTTATTTAATTTAATTATTTATTTTTTTTTTTTTTTTTCTTTTTTTTTTTTTTTATTATTTTGTATTATTAATTTTTTTTTTTATTTTTTTTTTTTTTTTTTTTTTTTTTTTTTTATTTTTATTTTTTTCTATCCCCCCCTTCCCTTTTCCTCTTATTTTTATTATATTATTATTTTTTTTTTTTTATTATATATTATTTTTTTTTTTTTTTATTATAAATTACTTTTTTTTTATCCTCATCATTTTTCCCCACCTTTCTTCCTCCTTTTCCTCTACCATCCTCTTCCCTTATACTCCTTTACTAATTAATTATTTTACTTCCTTCTTTTTTTACACAACAATATAACCTCAATATACTCCTATGAATTTTAGATTTTTTTTTTTTTTATTTTTGGCTAACGAACATACTCTCACCTATTAAATGATACCCCCCCATGCACCCCCCACCAGAGGAAACACAGATCTTCCCCCCCCTAAGGAAGGAGTAGCTCTTTTTTAAATTTTCTTTCTTTCACTTCCCTTATTCAAACCTACCAAACTCCTTCAAACTCCCTTAAGTACATCCTTTCCAATAAAAAATAATCATCAAATCTTACTAATATTATTTTTCTCTATTTTCTTACATACTTAATCAAATTTAAAACTTATACTTTTCACTGATCCTCTCGGAACTGACCAAATTAAATGGGACCACACGGAAAGCACCAGCTTTCAAATAAAAAAAGAATCATCTAAATCGGTTCACCCATTCCAAAGTTATGAGGTAACAAACATAAAAAAATAAAAAATAAAAAAATACAGTCGAATTCATAACCTCCTCCTTTTTTTTAAGTCGGTTAAAAAAAGCATAAATTTCTCTGATTCCCAGAAACATTATAGAATCAATTTTTTCCTGTTATTTTAATGACCTAGTGTATTATTTTTTTAAAGTTCTGTATATATTTATACATGTATCATTACATAGTATAAAACAAAGTCCCCTACCGCGTCTGTCTGTGTGTCTGTTCGCGATAAACTCAAAAACTACAGAACGGATTTTCAAGCGGTTTTCACCGGTGGATACAGTGATTCTTGTGGAAGGTTTTAGTATATAATTTGTCAAGATTTTTTTTATAGTCAGGGCGGGACAGCGTCTGCCGGGCCCGCTAGTTATAATATACTTATACAAATTAAGAAGCAATAATTATTTTATTTTTTTAATTTTTAGTCTCAATAATCTTCATAACCAAATTAGGTATACATGTAGTTAAGGATTATTTCCTCAATATGATTTTTACTTCATCCCTATTTATTTAAAGAATAAATTATGTCAAATATAATAAATTATGTAGTAATATCTCCATTAAATATTACTTAAATCTACACTTATAAATAAATCCCGACTTAATCTTGAACAGGACGTAATAGAATTATAACGACAATTTTACTGGCAGATACAGGACTTTTGAAAGTATTGCTAGGTTACATATCTTTATGTTTTTTCATAGGAGCAAAGCAGTGACGATAAACTGACCATATACAATTAAGGATACGTTAAAATGTTGTAAGGATTCCAAAGTAAAGACAAAATAAATGCAATAAATCCACAATATATCCATATAGTAAATTCTTATAAAACAACCACTTCATTTTCGCGACAACAAAGTCTCGGACATGGGGTAGTATTAAATAAAATTAGACATTTGTAACATACGACAAAGTCTAAATATACTTATATTCACATGTATGATGTAAATACATTTTGTTTTATTTATATTTTGATTGCCCCAAAAGGGGTGACGATTGAGTCCGCTAAGGGGTCCTAATCCCAGCGCGACAGGTAAGCTTCGCTAATTTATCATCCCGAAACAATAGAAGGGTATTCGCGAATGTACATAGACACTATGTAACAATCGAAACTAGAGGGTCCAATAAATAACGTGTGAATTATTGAGTCTGTGTGAATATATCAATATAATTACACGAGAATATATGGTTCCACCCGGTCTGTGTATTTCCACGCATATCTACTATGTATGTACCCTTAGAAGGTATTCTGTAAGACTGTGACATAAAAAAATAGAAACCAAATAACAAACGACGAAAACTAACAGGAATTTAGAAATATAATAATAACCAGGAAATCTATATTCGACGGAATTGTGAAGCGGTAAAATAATTTTGTGATAGACAACATATCTGAGCATGATATAAGTTTATTAATTTTATTTATTTTTCCTTTTGCGCAATATAAAATTCTGAACAAAATTACTTATAGTTATTAGTATAGATTATAGACGACAACCAACGTATACTATCTCAATGGGTAAGCTTCAAAACGATAGACAAAATCTATGAGCAAACGTGAATATTGGTTTTAACTGTTTTTTACTGGACAGGTGTAACGGAAACAAATATTCGTATAAGGGCTTTATGATACAGTAATAGTGATTCCAAAAAAATCGACTTCATTGGAAAAACAATTACATTGTCATTATACAAATATCAATCTTGGTAGAAAAACAAAACAGCTAATTCCTCATTTTATTTTGACGAAAGTACGTTACTTATTTGTTATATGAATTTATAGAATACCATTTCACACTTAAGCAGTAACCATTGTACTTTAACTGTACCATAAAATACTCTAAGTAAACCTAAATGTCCTTTTAGATATATTAAAGAGACTAGCTTCTACACGTAACTTCGTCCGCGTGGAATAATTACTTTGGCCTAACGCTAACACACAGCGGTAGCTCTCAAAAGGAAAATAAAACGATTTTGAAACATTCTTCATTAGTGCTCCGCTCCTATTGGTCTTAACGTGAAATTATATATAGCCTCCCTCGATAAATGCGCTATATAACGCTGAAAGAATTTTTCTAATAATAATAGTTCCTGAGATTCCTGATTCCTGAACACGCTATTCAACCAAACAAACAAACAAACCCTCCAACTTTATAACATTAGTATAGATAACTATTTATAAACTTTAGCATTCACATAAACCGTTCTTAATGTTTGAATAATTTCTACCAAAGGTAAGTTTTATCACGATCTAACGTTTCATAGACGTAAAGTATCGCCTATCAAACGGTAACGCTGATAAAAAAACCTGATATGAATAGGGAGATTAAGCTCGTCAAAAATTTCAAACGCTAATTGAAATATGACGCGTTCAGTTTTTACCTGAGCTCTGTAAAAGCGTATGTAGACAGGGTTTAATACATAGCTAGGGGATTGGGTATGTCCTCTATCCTTGGAAGTATTAAATTTATTTAAACCAAAATATGAATGTAGCATTTATATTTTTAATTGATAAAATATGAACGTATGGTTAACATAATATTACTGCTTTTAGCTTTACTAAAGATCAATTAAGTATTCTTGCACAACATTAATAACATAAAAATATATAAAGTTACATAAGGAAATAAATTTTATGTTCAATAGCGGTTCAACGAAATAATTTAAAAATTAGGTAACTACCTAAAGTATAAAACGACTCCTACAAAGTTTAAAAACCAATCTCAGGACTGGTCTGCCTCGCTTATGAACTCCAACCTGTCGTCCCATTTTTATGCCTAACCCTTTCCCAAATATTTCGAACCGGTTATAGCAGAAACAAGATATTGGACGGCTCCCAGAGAAACAACACTTGCCAAAATTCCTTCGATCTGTACGTATTTTAAAAATAAGATACCACTGTATTGGTTTATACAGATTTCTTAAAATATAGAAGGCTGTGTTGTATAAAAGACAGTAGCACACATCTGGCCATGTATATTTATATTTTAATATATATAGATGCTATTTATTAGTACTATTAAATACTTGACATTCAATAAAGCCATATGACATAAGATACTATGAAGGTACATATTATATTTTGTAGAAGAAATTAAATGATCTCTTATCTAAATGGAGATTAACACAAAATACAAAATTATTTTTAATGTAATATGTTTTCTAATAATTTCTTACATCGTCATCCTATCGTGAGCTCTGTTCAAGTTTGTTATTTAAAAAAATACAACATTCCGCCGAAACATACAAGAAAGGGAATTAATAACAACATAGCTTAAATTTATAATAATATAATCGAAAATGAACTAAAAGTATAAAGCAGTTCCTCTAAACTATATAGACAGTATTGATTGTCCTGAACACTTGTCATTATAAATTTTTAATAGCTATTAAAATACTCGTAATATTTGAAACAAAAACTAACAAACCGATTAATAAATACATAAGATAAAACATAAATCAATTTACTCAGAAAAAAATAAAAGAAATATTCCATATCAATTACTCGGCGCGATAAGATTCGAAACAAAATGATGTATAAGAAAATCAACACAGTTCTGATTGCTAGCAATTAGGAGGAAAATTAAAGTGGTAATTGGCCGTTGATATTTTCAATAAAGATATTTTTCAGAGAAAGTGACGTCATTGTAACCGAACTGGTAACTGGCAAACGACTGGCAATAGTCGGTGTCGTGCCAGTTTGTCAGCCTGTTGATATCTAAATATATGATCCCGCAAGAAAGACATTGTGACGGGTCTATAATCATATGCTTGGTGATACAGAGACTCAACTACCCCGCTTAGCTACTGAATACGCAGCCGCTAATTCTCGAAAAACAAGATACTATAGTGGTTATCACACGCAGTGTACAGTGATCGCAATTCATTCGGGCACAATTGCCATATCATACCACCCGGTAACATTAATTTAAATAATATTAGCTGAGAATCTCTTTATCGGTTTCTATTTACGGCGAAGCATAAAATAAAATGGAAAGGAAAAGTATCCTTTGCTTACAAAATTACTTTATAAACAATGTTATCCATTTATATCCCGTCTCCTACTCATGCGCACCACATCGCTCGTCCACTTCTTCGGGACAAGAAAACATACGTCGCTGAAAGTTTAATGCTGCTCATTAAAGCGTAGTTCCTTGAAAATGTAATTACTTTATATTAAATGAAGATATCGTGATAATTGTTTTAGTAGATGAAGTGAGATCAATGTTGATTAGGGTGGTCCAAAAAAATCGACTATTTTTTTTTACTTTATTCTCAGAAATATAGGTTGGTAGACACCTCATAAAAATTTTCTACAAGCTCTTAATTTTAATAAGAAAGTCTTCCGCCTCTCAGTTTTTTTTATTTTTTCCTTATTATTATAAAGAAAAATTCATATCTTGGTATAGTATAGTAATAGTATATATATATGTATAGTATATAGTATATGTAGTATAATACTGAATCTATTTGAAAAAAATATCTCGTCACATATATAGGAAATTGCATTTTCTACAAAAATTTTCTTTCTTACAATCTTATCTTCAATCTTACAATTTTTTTGTAAGCCTCACCGTTTAAAAGTTGTTGAAGGTATTTAAATTTTTTTGAGGTGTCTACCAACCTATATTTAGGAGTATGAAGTTAAAAAAATAGTCGATTTTTTTGGTCAACCCTAATGTTGATGATAATGTTTATGTTAAATTAATGTTAAATGTAATCAAGATGTTATTTATATTATCTACTCGTTTTCCCTATACATGTTACATTCCATGATTTTCATTGATATTTTTTTACACACCGTGACTTGTATTGAGTTCCAGCAATCAGCGCTTAGTGCTTCACATAACACTTTAGCATATGTTGAGCTGGACACAGTTTCATAATGCTGCGATATGCACATTTTTATCCACTCATGTATACATATATATTATGTAATGCATTATGAATAAAATATTTCATTCTTTCTTTCTAAGAAGTAAAATTTAAAAATATCCAGTAGTTTTTGGGTGACGCGCGCATAACGGCATACCCGTATCATTTTATTTATATAGACGATAAAGTTATATACTGTTTAATATAAGGTTTCAAGTCCCGCTAAATTAATCATATGGTTTATAAATTTTTCTTCGTGCTATTAAATATTCATATATTCAAAGTTATTCCGTTAATTCATAAGAACACTAGTAAATAGGCATCGTCGAAATTGTAAGTATAAATCAAACAGTCCACATGTGTAACATAATACCGGTAAGGTTAAGATGTCACTAGATTTTATCATCAACGAACAAGTAAACTGTGCAACGATTTATAAGATATTATATTACATATTAATATTTTACATGTCAACATATTTTTAATAAATCTGCATTTTTAACGAAGAAAGGTAAATTCGAGGTTGTTGAACTAATTTTGATGAAATATATGAGAAGCAAATGATCTTGTGAATTATAAAATAATTAAGTTATAACAATAGAATATACTGAAAGGCGTTTTGTGTCAACTTAATTCAGTTTTAGTCTCAAAAGATTTTCCATATGTTACTTGAAGTAACAAGACATTTTCTAAAACCTGACCAGGGAATAAATCACATAAAATGGCTCAGCTGTTTCTGAGTTATGAGCACACAAACAAGTGGACAAACTGAGAGATGTCTACTTGATGTTGCCTTAGATAATATAATACATATGATACAACTAGTCTGTCGATTTATCAAATACAAATATTAAAAAAACTATTGTGAATAAGATGCAATCTATCGATAAAATGACTTTTGAAATGTCAAAAAAAGTAATTTCAAATCTTAATATATATATTTCTTGTGTGCGTGTGTATGTGACTGAACTCCTCCTAAACGACTGGACCGATTTTGATGAAATTTTTTGTGTGTGTTCGTGGAGATTCGAGAATGGTTTAGATTGACAATTGGACTCGGTAGGTGGCGCTGCAGTTGACTTTTAGGATTTTTTTTATTATCAAGGCAGGACAACGTCCGCCTGGTCCGCTAGTATACCCATATAATAATAAACGTACCGTTTATTATAATTGAAATAAGAAATTAATTAAGACGTGTAGTCGTCCAGTAGTCAATTATATTACATGTTGTGATCTGTATTTCTTTGTTTTTTTTTTCTAAACACATAATAAAAACTCTGTTGAATATTGTACACACATTGTAGGTTATAGAAGTAAGGAGGCTGGATATGACAATTAGAGACTTTATAATAATAAAGCTTTCCACTGGTTGATGGTATGATAAACAGAACTATTTCCAATTATTTTCATTGAAGCTAAAGCTCGTCAATAGCTACTAAAGAAAAAGAATCGTTTGACAAACAGAGGAGTAACATGTACTGAACTGATTTATCTTCGCTTATTTGTATATATATACTTCTATAGTAATATTGTGAAGCTGAAGAGTTTGTTTGCTTGAATGCGCTAATCTCAGGAACTACTAATGCGATTTGAAAAATTATTAAAAATACATATATATAATTTATATTATTTATATTATAAATTATATATATGTTGCAACGAAGCACCAATGAAGAATGTTTCAAAATCGGGCCTTTTTTCCTTTTCCCCGTTTCTGCTGCGTGTTAGCGTTAGCTAAAAGTAAATATTTCACACGGACGAAATCGCGAGCAGAAGCTAGTTTCATACCCATATAGACAATCTGAATCTTAGATCAATTCTTAAAATGGGAATAGAAGTAATTTAGAAATTCTCCCTCATGAAGGCACAAACAGTAAATAAAAAAAAGTATTATTACAGACGATCTTTTCAAACATAGACAGACAAAAAATATTACATGAAGCAGTAAGTAGAAAATATATCAAAATCTTCCCACTGATACGAATCTGAACCGCAATAGATTTTACGCTGAGAATGAACAAACAAAAACATAGGCCACGTAGGCTCCAACAAAAGTGTGATAATGATCAATACATTTTACTACGTCATGCGAATATGACTTAACATTTATACACACAGATTTAAGAATATATTACAAGAAACCGTAATAAAAAACAATTTGCCGACTATTCAGAAACGTCTTAGCAAAAATAATATTAATGGAGATACTTGCCAAGAATAGTTGAAATAAGAAAAATAATGCTTTATCGAGAAATTTTTCTTAGCGATATTTCAAATTTGATATCTTTTAAAGATTTTATTGCCCACTAGTAAACTAGACGTGGCAATTATAAGAGAGGTTTTTTTCGCGACTCGGGCGGTGAAACTCGAGACAATGATCCCATTCAAATAGTAAAATAACATAAAATACATCAATAAGGACTATTACATGAGATTTGTTACTAAAGTTGTATATTTCTTGATAATTATAATTTCCTGTCTATTAATTTTATCCTCGTATACCAAGCTATTACAAACTAACTTTTACCTTCGGCTTCACTCGCATATCGTTATTAATCTAGATGTAACCTATTCCTCGAGAACAATACTTTTTTCCTGTACTGTACTGAATGTAATCTATATTCTCTTTTGTACCCCTGAAAACGTGTATGCAAAATTAAATTATAATCGGTTGAGTGATTAAGGGGGAGTGATACCTTTAGAATTTTCAAAAAAATATGTTTTTCAAATCGGACTGGTAGTTCATGAGATTACTTCCTACAACGTTACAACGTCATATACTCACAAACTTTACCTCTTCATAATATTAATATAGAGTTATTCATAAAAACGTCAGAGCACGCACACTGTCATTAAGTCAACACAACGTCATGAACCCAACGGGATGAGTCTTTCCGGAACAAAAGCAGCTCGTACAGCCCGAAAATAGTATCAGCTCGAATATAATAAGAAAGTTTGTATGATTGATGACATTGATGATGATGTAAGATTGTATGGATCCGGAATCACCGATTGATCGGTAAGTCACTTAAACATATAGTTATACCGTATCGATACTTTGAACGCGATTATCTCGAAACTGTAAAACTGCTCGAGCTGTAGCTCAAAAAGTTAACGACCGTTTAGGCTGAAATATTCAGATGTATCTCTTTATATTACTATCGGAAGGATGTACCTAAAAGTTTAAAGATATCGGGTTAACAGATAATTTTTATGGGGTCAAAACAAAACAAAAATTGAAAAATAGCCAAAATCTGGACTTCTGATTAAACAGCCGATATCAATTTTAACTTTTTTATTATTATATAGGTTTATCCTTCTCTTTAATATATCAATAATCTAAAATAAAAAACTTTCTTATTTCAGATAAATAGAAAATTTTTGACAGCTGCAGCAGTTTTCCATGTTTCCCGGCAGACGGTTGAAGAAATATTCTACAGAGACGCTATTTTGTAAAAAAAAAATAAAAAAAATCACATGTATTTTTAAACTTTAATAATGTATTAAAAAGGTGTTAAAATTAATAAATGATCAAATTATTTTATCACCTTGAAAATAATTCATTAAATTGACTGATTTCACCCGTTATAAAGGTATCGCCTCCTTAAGACGTGAAAGCGGAGTAAACAAAAAAGAACTCATATTCGCATTTATAATATTTGTTAGGATAAATATATAAGGTATTACCGGCAAACGGACTGGTTCAGAGATGGACGCAAGCGGGGATGAGCGCGAAAGAGTCCATAAGATCGCAACGTCCTCGCGAGGGGGAAAATCTAAATCTCGTGCCCCGAAGTCGGCCAAAGGAAAGGCTGAGGACGCTTGTGGGCGCCAAAGTGGTGTCCATCTCGGAAGTCTGTCGGAAGTCGAAAAGGCCGCAGGGCCCACTCGTTTCGGAGCTGAAGGGCGCCGTCAGGACTCATAACGGCACTCTCGCGGAATGCGACGGATGAGACTCAGTGTCTCAGGCGCGTGGTGCGACAGATACGGCAGGAAAATGTCGACCTGAGGAACAATTTGGCCGACATTCGAAGAAGGGAGAAGGAGGCTTCCATGCCAAAAGTTCCGCAGCCGATGTCAACCATCCTCCCGGAGCGCTTTTTGCCACCACTGGAGAATAGCACGCAAGAGGATATGGCTCAAGAACACGCATCGCAAGAGACCTTGCCGAAATCATTGGTGGATGCGATGGCCGTACATATGGAAAAGATGGAGAGGTCCCTTCGGGTGACTCTAGGCGAGGTTCTGTCTGCTCGTCTAGAGGCCCTAGAGAGCCGTCTTCCTCCAGAGAAGGTGATCTATCCTGCGCTTTCTGCAGACAAGCGAGCAGCCCCTGGGCCCATAAAGCCTAAGCCCTCGAGGGCGAAAACCGCTGAGTCTGCAGTTAAACGTTGGGCGGCAGATCTGCGTCCTTTAGACTGGGCTCCTCTCTCTGAACCTGCGGCTACTACCTCGACCCTCATGGTGCCTGGAGGGAAGGAATAGTCTACTGTGACCCGCCGAAAGAAGGCTAAAAGTCCCAAGCCGTCGGCTCCGAGCGATGCAGTGGCCAAGGCTGCTTCTGCAAAAGTGCCTAGGAGTAAATCGAAGGCAAAGATCCCCTCGACTCCACGCTCGGCTGCAGTGATCATTACGCTGCAGTCTAAGGCTTTCATTCGCCCCCTTCATTCGTCCTTAAGCCGGACCAAGGGGAGATGAGTCGGGGGCCTGTCTCTTTATTGCACTGGTTCGGCCACCTGGGAGACAGTCTACGTGTGCCAGGCTGTCTCTCTCTAGCGCGGGAGGCCCATCTTGGGCCCGCTGCCGGGGCGACATATGTGCTAGCTGGTTCGAGCCCGTGTCACTCCATTATGGCAGTAGAGGGTACACCGTGGGGTTTTAATCCATGTGAATTGGACATAACCCACTCTCTCCCCAGAGAGGGTGGGGTATCCGTTACGGATTTCCCCACGTTAATAAAAAAAGGATAAATATAATATGTACCAATCTATGTGTTATTAACTCTATATGAATATAAATGTATCGCCCAAGTTCCAGAATAAAGACCGCTGACAATGGCACTTGCATCACTACAGGTTATTATGAACACAAGGTCATAACACCTCCATATACTTCAATGCATGGGACGTGGGGATTCAAGATCATTTCACAAATAACGTGCACCTTAAGTGGTCATCAAAATAAACGATTGCTTATTTTTCAGATTAATAAAATTAATATTATTTTTTTTCATTCTACATGAGTATGACTAAGCAGGTAAGAATACTTATTAAATCATTTTTAACATCTTACTGCAAAATATAATTCTATGCACTAATAATGAATTTTATTGTAAATATGAATGAGGGATTATTATTTTAAGCCCTCTTCCAATCTATACTAATATTATAAAGCTGGAGGGTTTGTTTGTTTGTTTGGTTGAACGCGCTAATCTCAGGAACTACTTGTGCGATTCATTCTCTTCATTCAATTCCGCCAGTGTTAGATATATCATTTATTGAGGAATGCTATATGCTATATAACATCACGCTAAGATCGATAGGAGCGGAGCACCAATCAAGAATGTTTCATAATCTTTTTTTTTCCCTTTTGATTGCTTCCGCTGCGTATTAACGTTAGCCCATCTATTCTTCTATATCTATATCTATTCATTATCTATCCCACGCGGACGAAGTCGCGGGCAGAAAGTAGTATAGTATATAAATATGGTGTAAATTGATAATATATGATAGATATAGTAATAACATATGAAAGATATACATAAGTTAACAGTGAATAATTAAATAAAAAAATCGCTGCAAAGAAACGTGTAATTGCAATGGCACCTATGTATTATATTGGCCAGCAAAAAGTTTCAACAACAATTGCGAGCAAAAACATTTCTCCCATAAAAGTAGGCAGTGCTTCTAAAACATACTACAATAGCGATATAAAAACTGTATCATGTTTTTGTACATATTTGACTTTCATACTGGACTTGTTTCGTACGAATCAGACAGAGAGGCACGGCTCATGACATGTAACATAGACATGTTCCAAAATAGAACAGACATCGTAGATAATTCAGCAAATGTTTGCAAGCGTTCACATTTATAGAACAAATGAATATGAGTAAATGCTTTTAACTTAAAGAGATAAATTTCTTTGGTGATCTGAAATAAGAATTGAATATTATATCAAGTGCATAATATATTTACTTTATATGAAAACATGAATATAACCACGGAAATGTTTCCTTGGAAGTTCTTGTATTTTCCTGACATGTGAGTAATGTGTTGTTAAGTGAGAATTATTTAATTACTAGTTTTTTTATCCAAAGATTCAACAAACTATTTTAGTCTCATGCTTCTATACACACAGTAACCATCCCGAACAGATATGCGTTCTAAAGTCGATAATCTCTAACACAAAACTTTCAAATAAATATGATCATATTATCAATTTGATCAATTTTGTGTATTTATATTGCCACCCGGTAGTTTTGAAAATAAAATGTCTCCTTAGGTTTGCCTGGAAGAGATCGCTCTAAGCGATAAGGCCGCCTAACTGTACACATATTGTAAACTGATATCTAATTTTGTATATTTTCCACGTGTGTGCAATAAAGAGTTTTATTATTATTATTATTATTATCAGTATAATTAACATAGTAAGTTATAATAATTGGTATATTTTTTCTTTTATGATTTTGCAAAATAAATTTTTGTTTTTTTTTCTTTACTAAAATAATAATAAATGAAAATACGTATTAAGCGAAATTATTTATATATATAAATAAAACTGATGTGTCTATTTTTTGTCGGGCTTAATCTTCAAATCGGCTGAACCGAGTTTGATAAGTTTTACGTGTAGACAGAGAGTCAGCAGAGTATTATCTAGACACTACATCATTACACTTTTCCATAAAAACAAGGAGTGATAAGTCATAACCGAAATAGTGTAAGTAATAAGTTTTTATTTTATCTATGTGTAGATTTTGTTTTAATTAAAAAAACAGTAATATTAATAAGAATATACCCACACATTTGTACACACATATTATAAGTTAATAATATGTTTAGCCAAGTTCTGTTAATATTCTCAACCTAGACATGGTCTCTTTCTTTTGTTAGAGGATTTACTTATTACCCAATAAATAAAAACAAAACCGAAATAGTGATAAAATTTTATAGAATGGTGACACATTTATTTTTAACAAATAAAATGAGTTCCCACAAAATAATAAAAACATATTCACAAAAACAAAGTCACGAGCACAGGCTAGTCTAATTAATAAAGTTAAATAATACTATGTACATATTTAAGTTCAATGTAATGCAAATTCAGACCTTCGCCGCACCAAACAAAAAACAAACAAAAATACATGACTAAACAAATATTAATTCAACAATAAAAATTAGTGCACGTTTCGCTTCGCTGTTACACGATCAGTGCCGAATTGAATAAAAAAGTCATCACTCACTGTGGAACTTTGAAAGAATTATTAGTATACTAGCTTTTACTCACGGCTTCGCTCGCGTTCATATAGATTTTAGCCTATATCCTTTTGTGTACTCCTATCAGTGTGTATGAATAACATAAAGATGAAGACGTGAAAGCGTAACAAACAAACTCACACTCGCCTGTATATTATTAAGGATTCACCATATAATATCAAAGTTAAGAATGGCTCATATTGTATTTGAGATACTTTCTATGTATTCTTTATATATATAATTCTCCTGTCCGTGTGTATGTGACTGAACTCCTCCTATACGGCTGCCTAGATTTTGATGTTTTTTTTCTGTGCTCAGGTGGATTTAATAATGGTTTAGAGTCCCTATTGGAAACGGCAGGTGGTGCTGCGATTGAAATTTAGGATTTTTTTTATTATCAAAACCGGACAACGTCCACCAGGTCCTCTAGTTACTTATAAATCTTAAGACTTGTCATATTTCATTAATGAAATCAAATAAATATTTCAAAGTACTGTTTTCTACTCATTCTACAGTACTATCTATAGCTAACAAATAGGCAACCCATAGATAATTCAGTTAAAACATATAGTTCCCATGAGACAACAAGTCATATTAACCAGAATTAAGTCGCAGGATCAAGCCGTTGGTGTTTCCACATAATAAGAGGTAATAAAAACCTAGCAAGATTTCCAACATTTTATTTAACGTTTCCACCAAGCTTTGAAACCTTCACTTATGACCAAAATAACCCAGTTCAAGGACACGGCTATAAAAGTATATAGCATCCGTCATTACGCGTAAATAGAGACACGTCTATTATAATCTAGATCTTCTAAACGTGTTCAGTTCAGTTATATAAGAATATTTAAAACTACATTTGTTTACTTCAGATTCTCTCAAAGAATATCTACCTATTTATTTAGTACAATCCCTTAAATATCTTACAACTTCAATTAAATTTTAACTGACAGTTTATAAAGTGAGCCGTTACATTTCATTGTTGTTCATTTAATTGTTTATATAACATGTTTCATTTTCTTAAGGCTTCCAGTTTTTATACACCGAGAATGAAGTTCAAATTTTGCCGTTCATAAGGCTCTTCTACCACACGCATCATTCTTGTTGGCGTATTTACGTCCCATATCGTAAAGATTGATTTACAGGTTAATAAAAAAATCACATTTTGAAGCGATAATAGATTAGTGCGTAACTTTTTAGGATACGTCGTCGATTAACGTAGTTTGTAATCCTTGTAAATAGGCCGGAGCTTTCTGGAAGAAAAATTTTGTTTTTCTCATTCTGAATGGCTAACTATCACTCTCTAGTTGACAATCTTTCGCCAAGCACCTATCGGTATAGTTCCGGCAGCTACACTTCACACCCATCTTTCCCTCTACGCTTAGTGTGTTTCCATCTTAGACTACATTATTATTTAACATCAGATGAGATTGTATTCAAGAGGCTAAAAAACCTATGAAGTGTAAAATAAAAAAAAATGAGCCGTCACGGGACGCCTGGCAGATGTGGAACATCGAAATTGTTCGAATCGAAAGAAACTCAAATTAACGAATTCTCAAATTACACTATAGGTATACGAGCTCTTTGCGGCAAGAGAGATTACGTATAGTCACTTGCGCATGGCATCGCGTCACCACGTCTCACACACACACCACGATCTGTATCGCCACGCCAACAATCAGGTTTACCCTCGCCTATAAATGTTTCACATGAAAATAATAATCTTATTAATTTATAAATTATTTTAATTCTTTATATATTTCATCATAAAATTAAAACATGAGTATATACAGTGCAAAAGGTTTTAATAAATAAACTGGGTCATAGTTCTCATCGTTGAACCTAATGGGTATGAAGAAAATACTGAGATAAATTGCGTTCGAACGGATGATAAAGCATTATATTCATGTTATGAAAAGGATAACCTACAAAGGTGACGAGCTAACGGGATATTGAAAAACCGCAAATTATGATTACACTTTGGATATATATAACAGAGAACATCGTTATATATCTTACAAGAAGATGTTATATTAAACAGAGGTGTATATAAGCCATAAGATATAACCTATCGCCATTATCACAGAAATCTTTGCGTTCTTTATTGTGCAATATATGAGTAAGTTTAATATTAGCTATTTCGGATAACTTGTCGATTAACATAAGAACACATGCTACATTAACCCAGAACTATTTTTAATATACATGTACTTTGTTATTCCTTACAGCAAAATACCATAAATTCCATAAGCTATGGAAGTAAGCGAAGTATGATCTACTTAGACCACTGGTTACAAGTAGCAGTGGTAATATCTATTAGCTGGTGAATTTCGTGAACCATGAATGCAGCAAAAATGAATCTTTCCGACATTTCTGAAATGTAAAAGCCCCATTTTAATTTAGAATTAAGTGTGATATGTGTGACATAGTATTGACAACTAAGTCCACTAAATTCCGTTCGATCTTCATTCTACTATCAAAGGCAAATCTCATACAATGTGTTTTATGTGCATTTAACAATAAATTAAATATTATTTAAACATAATCCCTGAATCTACTCTTTTTAGTTTGTATATAAGTGAAGTATCGTCTATAAAAAGAAGTCATTGCACAGTTATCAGTAACTAGCAGTAGATCAATTAAATATACTAGGAACAAAAACGGCCCTAAAATAGAACCGTATGGTATACTAACGATCCCGCAAACGTAGCCCTACCCTATGTCTATACCAACTTTGTGAAATAATAAGTATCTTCATATGCTTAATCATTTTTGTTTAAAAATTATTACTAAGCAGGTTTTCGCAGTAAACCCTCGATTTATACACATATAAATAAAATGAAAGTGTCTGTTGTTTATCCGGGTTAATATCAGAAACAACCGAACCGATGTTAACGAGACTTTTGCTGATCGATAGAGGATTTTTCAGATAGTAATGATGAAATTTACCAGAACATAGAACCTTTAGAAGGGCTATAACGGTTAAGTAACTCTAAACAAATTAGAATTAATAAAATAAAAGAATATTGCAGATAAAATACTTAGTTCTCATGAACCTATTTTTACTAAACAAAACTATGTTTATGAGAGCGAAATCGCGTGTAATTAACTAGGGTCCTGAAATGGTAAATATTAAAATTGTACACAACTACAAGTATATATGATCTATAGATATTTTACTTTTATATTATATTGAACCTGTCATAATCATAATTCAATATTTGCCACCACTAAGAAGATATACTATAGTGCAGACAGCACGTTCATTTATTCATAGAACCAAATCCACATACTTGAAGCCTTTTATTTGATAGCAACAGATGAAAATCCGCAGCCTATTGTGTGGAACTAGGAACTCATTCCGATCACGAGGAACCTCATTCGTTGTTCTGCGAACCAAGCGTTTCTTTTTCCATTCAAGCGAAAACTTGAATAGATCTCATTTTGCACAGTCCCAACAATTTTACAGATGAAAACTTTCAAGAAAATAATTTAAAATTAGCTTAACGTTGGTACTCAGTTTTTACCATTTTCCTAGACGAGACTTCTGTAGTCTTTAACCGGGCAGATTTTTGACGTTATTTGGACTGATTTTTATGTTTTTACTAGCTGATACCCACGACTTCGTCTGTGTCATTCGTTATTTTTATACTATATTTCATGCACAAAGGAAAAAACATAAGCACTAAACCGGACTAAATGGCAACCACCGAGGGATAAACTATCCATCGCCGGTCGCCGCTGCCATGCCGGCCTGCGTAAGTGTCTCTTCACGTTACGCTTGAAGGACCCCATGTCATAGGAAGGAGGGAGCACACTGGCCGCAAGATCGTTTGTTCTACTTTGTTCTATATACAAACCGGCTTAAAAATATATTGTATAATATGCATATATAGAGTTCAGGCCGCGGCCTTGATTCTCCATGCGTATGCAAATTCAAAGGAAACTGTCAGGCCTGGAAGTAGTAAAGCAAACAGTTACAATGAATACTGAGATTTTATAGAACAACATGCTGACGTAATAGCAATTTTAACAATTTCTTTGAAAGAAAATTACATACGATTTTTATTAAAGACTAGCTGTACCCGCGACGCCGTCCGCGTGGAACCGAATGTAAAAAAACAGTGGCTAATAAAATCATGTAAATCTATTAAATGTATGTATTACTTAGCTACTTTTCTCTCGTAATTAATTAGCGTCGTCATTAAAATTACAATAACTTTTGATAGAGTGAACCGATTTTAATAAAACCAAGACTACATGGTGAGGTTTAATCGTAAACGCAGTACTTTAGTATACGTGTTTAAACAAACAGACAGACAGATACTTCTAAAAATGAGGCAAATGTATTTTATTACTTATTCCAAGACACCTGCAACAAGTTTATTCACAAAAATCCAAAAAGTACAGACACGTTAGATTTACATTCTTATTATATGTATAGAAGATATATCTAATGTTTTATATCTGTTATAAAATATTCCGAATTGATAGGTTAAAACTACATTAACAGAAGCGAATCCGCAGGCAAAAGCTATTTTGTGAATGGTTCCTTTTCACACATAAGAGATGTTTCATATCTATACTAACATTATAAAGCGGGTTTGTTTGTTTCAACGTTGTTGATGTTGTTTCAAGAATGTTTCTAAATTGTTTTATTTTCCTTTTGAGAGCTTCCGATGCGTGTTAGCGTTAGCCCACAGTAACAATTCCACGCGGACGAAGTCGCGAGCAGAAGCAATTTTAATATAAATAAGTATTTCATATTAATAAACTTTAATGTACCTAGTTCGATTGATCACCGTGCAAGTTTGTATATTTAAATGTTTTTTCACGGAGCTCTTATGTTATTAATTGTACCATAACTCGTCACTAAGTGGCGCTGCAGTACACCATCTTCTGCGCCATTGTTATACATATTATAGGTGTCTTTGAACACCTAAAATATTTTCACGCTATCCGTTATCCTCTAATTTGCCACTGCATGCCGCTGCAGAGCATTAATTGTACACCGTTCGACTGATCGTCATGTGTAGTTACTTCAATACGGAAGATATCTATATCCATTTTTGTACTCAAATCATTATTACTATAAATAATAGCAATATAAATAAGACGTTATACGGAGACACGGGCACATCTATTATATTCTTATTATATATATTGCACTATATTATAATATCCATATTATAAAAAAAAAAACCCCCCCCCCTTTCTTTTTTCTTTTTCCGATATCAAAAAATTATAGGGGTTTTTTTTGGTTTTTAACTGGAGAAAAAAATTTTCAGGAGAATTTTTGTTTTATATTTTTTTAGGTTTTTTTTATAATCAGGGCGGGACAACGTCTGCCGGGCCCGCTAGTATATAAATAAAATGAGTGGGGCAAGCTGCGTGGTGTTTATATTTTTGCCTCTGTACATAAAATATTTTGTCAAGAGAATAAACAATACAGACGAAGTCACGGGTACCAGTTAGTTATATATAGAAACTTTTACATTAAATTTACACAAAATCAAATTCTATAGGATCTGTTTTTTTTTCTGTAAACTTCGTGTCTTTTATATTCAATTATATTAAAAAATAAACTTTACAGTCATCAATGTCATCAATATGATACACCGGTACAGTTACTTCTCGTCCTTTCTAAACTATAGAAACTTCAAACTCAGCAGGGGGTATTAACGCTGACAGTGATTCATATAATATACCTAATGTATACATTAATACATATAAATATCATAATATAGTTTATGTGAAGTTCATCGGCCAACAACTTGACCTTGCCTCGTGGTTTTTTCGGAAAGATGCGATTAAAAGAGGGATTTGCTTTCCTTTTTTATATACCTGTTTTACTTTTCTTTTTATCTTGGACACGCTAACATATTTGCGAGATTACGAACATTCTACAACAACATACGATTCAGGTAAAATCTGTGGAAGGTTTAACTGCGGGAGTAACATGGATATACTTATTACTACAGCAAAACAATTATGGTGCTGATATGTTTCGATACGAAAAGTGTGATTGACAACATTTATTATACCGGCTCTCAATGTTTCCCAATTTAAATCTCAGGAATTAGCAGCACTTAATCTCATACTTACGTGAGGAAGCTTCGATTACTAATCGCGATAAAATTAATGTTGAAAGTAATTCCGATAAAGGCGCAGATTAAATATTCCCTTTTTTCGTACATTACTGGTTTGACCACAATCTCACCTGACCTTAGACTTACTCTTGTCCTCAGTTAGCCAGGCGGACTTAGAACAAAAACCCTACCACTACGCTATGGCTTCGTCACAATGTTTTCTTCACCGAAAGCGTTCATTCTCAAGAACGCGAAGCTACGTCGTTCACAATCATCGCTTCCCTCACCTGTGCTAATCCAATGACTCGAAATTAGCGTTTTGAAACCTACTTTGATTTGTGTAAAAAACCGCCTCTCAAACTACTTGCGTCTGTCGTCACACGACCCAGTACTTTGTAACGCATGACGATAATGTCTTCTCGCACTTGCGTTGATTACGATCATAAACAAAGTTAGTGACGATACTCGCAGGTATTGGAGCAGTATTATGATTGTTCTCAAAGTTGTCGCCCTTTTGAAATTGGTTATGCATAGCCAAAGGCTGTAGAATATTTCTCATAAACTGGACTGCATGCCAATTTACATTTAAAAGTGTATGATGAAAGAATGTAGTTTTACGTCCATTCCATATTTGTGGCTATATATAGGCAGTCGTATCCTCTCATTTTAAAACCAGTATAGTAACTTTAGTAATAGGCGATATTTTCTCACAAAAATTGCTTTTATTCAGTTTAATACGTGATATTTGCGTGTCTTATTTCGCACAGTATATTATTGTACTCAAAGAGGAACGCGTTTATGATACTTCACCACGTATTATAAAACAAAGTCCTCTGCCACGTCTGTCTGTCTGTATGTTCCGGATAAACTCAAAATCGACTGTACTGATTTTTATGCGACTTTCAATAGTAGATAAAGTGATTTATGAGATGAGATGAGGTTTTTATTATTGTCAGGACGGAATAACGTCCGCAGAACCTGCTAGTAAAAGATAATTTAAAAGTTATTATAACATACGCCAGTGAAATTTTTTTAAACATACCTTTACAAACGATCAGCTACTTTGTGAATCGTAACTGTCAATTTTATTATCTACTAGCTGACCCGCGCAACTTCGTCTACGCCAAATCGGTTATTACTAGTTACAATTTTATTTCCAGATGAGAAAAATCTTAAAAAAAATATAGACCCGATTATAGTCACACCTACCGAGTCCAATTGTGATTCCAAACTATCCTATATATGCAAGAAATGTCTTCCCACTATCCCCTGGATTGCTGGTCTGGCCCTTACCTCCGTACCCCATCGACTATCCTCGCAACAACGTAATAATTTTACCGGCTTATAGTTTTTATTTCCCATTATCTTCTAACCAATTCCATAAATTAATATGCCGTAAAAAGTAAACTTTATCTCCATGAAATTTCCATTTTGGTTCAGGTATTTGTTTTAATAAGAATTTGTAAAGTATACATGAAACCTGTATCTAATAACTTTAGTAATTAGTAATTGTAACATTTATTTTCTTAACTTATGTAACAGATATTCATTTTGCTATGGATTTTATTCCTTTATTTCAAATCACTTCAGCAACGCTCGCCATATTATAGAATTTTGATAATTTTAATTACATTTATTGAACGCACAAAATTAACAGATAAGCTGTCTCTTAACCGCCATTAAGTCTCAAAAAGCACCAACAAAATAAAATTAACCTCATATTAGCGCGCAGTTGACGCTCGTCTGTTTTGTTTTTTTTTTTTTCCAACGAAAGCAAAAAATTTTTCAGTGTTATCTTGTTACGCCAAAAAGAAACTTCTAACGCGACAAAACACACACACTTTTTTAAAATATATATATTTACCAAAATAAAAAGTAATATAATATGCCTTTCTAATATTGAAAGAATTTTCAAAATCGGATCAGTAGGTAGTACCAGAGATTACCACAAACACTCAAAATCACAAACTTCAACTTTAACTTTTTAATATTGGAGTTTCATAGATACGAATAGGTACTACCAGTATCAAGTCAGTCATCGGTGAGTGACTTTATAGTTAGTATTATTTTTTATTATATTGCAGTAATTACTATTTCGGCTACGCGCCTTCTGTGTTCACCATAAAACTCGATAAAAATCTTAAGGCCTTCCGGATTAGTTGAGTCGAAAAAAGTCTAGGACCACACCAATATCGTTAAAAATAGATATATAATACGAGAACATATATAATCCGCATCATCTTATGCGAAGAAAGTACAAAAATGATAGGAATAGAAATTGCAAAAGGAAAATACACAACACCAAATGTTCACGAAAAAATATATCGTACCGTAACACTTTTCTTATGTTTTAATATCTTAACATGAACCTAGAAACGTATATAACTATATCATGTTGTTTTAGAATACATATTTGTACGCAAACTCATTTGAATAATTAGTCAATATTTTATTAGGAATTTTACTGTTATCATCGCAATATTATTATAGAAATTTGGCGTTATCTACAAGATATTAATCAAAATAGAAAAATGACACCATTTACAACATTCGCGCGGTTAAGGTAAACGCTTTAACAATGACTCAGAGCTGGGGTCACTAACTTGTACGAAACCAGTTACAAAAACATCATAATTTTTAAGACACTTCAACTCGTTTTTTGTATGTAAGTAACTTCTTTGAATCTCTAACAGGATATGAGTAAAATTTAAAAATTAGGTCATCGCTTATATATGCTCAAACTATCCATAATAATTGTATTCTTAGGCCTATAAGACGCATAAATATTAAATTTTTAATTGAAATGTACATATTTTAATATAATGTTTAGATTCTAATATAATTCTAATATATATTCATGAAATAAGGAGTTAAAACGATTAACCTATCTATACTTAATATTATAAAGAGGTAAAGTTTCTGAGGTTATAGGGGGTAATCTCAGGAACTACTGGTCAGATTTGAATGATTCTTTCAGTGTTAGAGAGCTCATTTATTGAGGAATTCTATATGCCTTATATCATCACGCTTAAACCAATAGGAGCGGAGCACCTATGAAGAATGTTTCGAAATCGTTTTTTTCCTTTTGAGAGCTTCCGTGCTACGTTTTACGTGCTAGTTAGTCCAAAGTAACTATTCCACGCGGACGAAGTCACGGACAGAAGATAGTTTGTTGATAAGTCGAAATAAGCTAATAGGAACAGTTTTAAAAATTAAATTACATAAGAAAACTTCATACGATTGTTGGTTACCTTATTTATGTCTTTATCTTATAAAATCTTATATAACTGTAATGACGAGGTAAAGTTAATTTTTATAGATAGTAATCTTTACTGATGCGATCTTAAATATTATTTCTAAAAGAAGAACCTAGACTATAGGTCTCAAGCGATATATGTTAAATCGTATTGTGACCCATTAAGTATTTTACAATTAACAAGTACGAATTCACATGAGGTTGTAACAATATGATAAAAATGTAAATTTTCAATGTTGAAACCTACATCAATTAGAAAACAGATGAACTAGTTTGAACTAAGTTTTCAGACTAATAAAGGGCTCAACCTGACATGGTATCGTGGATATAGGATACTGCGCTTTTTTACAGGGGTAAAACCATGATAATAAAATATCTACTATTTAGGTAAATCGATGTGATTGAAGTCGCGAAAACTATACTATATTACTGTTATAAAGAGAAAAGATTTGATTTTTAGTTTATAATGGATAAACTCAAAAAATACTTAACCGATTACAATAACTTTTTCATCTATAGAAAGCTACGTTATCAGCGAATAATATGAACTCAAAGCAGCTTGGAAATATGCGTTAACGCAAGCGAAACCGCGAGCTAAATGCAGTAAAGAATATAATATCCATACTAGTGTAATTTCACTAGGGCCCTTATTTCTGTTATGTAACAGATATGATATGACAATTGTAAATTATTTGCTAATATATACTACAATCGTTAAAACACAATATAAAGTTGTTACAAAAATACTTGACGTACTGGAATACAACTCGTTTGTAATAAATAAAGAATTTCTCCAATATCATTTATCACGATAAGCTTAATTGAATTTTGTCTTGATACGTCCAGGACTCGTGGGTCGAAAATTTACTAAGTGATACACGTATATCTAAAGGTATTCATCATTAAGCTAAGGCGACCGCGGCGGTGGAATTAATGGAATTAAAATAAATTCCCCTGTCGCTGTATGTATATATATTTAAAAAAAAGTCGAGAACAAAAGTAACGAGTTCTGCTATTCACAAAGTTTAAAGACACAATGCAAAGACAAGATGTATGATATTTATTTACTGTAAAAGTAATTCATTACGTTATCAACTTTTGTTTTATGCTTTCTAGATTTTGGTGGGTAATCACGAACTCATCTGATATTAAATCACGATGTGGTCTGAAATGGTAAATATAATAAACATATAGGAGAGGGACTGGCTGCCGGAATACAGTAACAGGTGCTTGGCGACTGATTTTCAACTCGACGGAGGTAGCTGGCCGGGTTATAGAAAAAGAACAAGCACTATGGTATGGTTTCTTCACGATGTTTGCTTTCATCGAAAGCTCCATATTATGTTTGTTTAGTGTAGAAGTAATTTAATACGTTATTAGCTACGTTTTTGTGAAAATATAGCAACGATAACAGATATATTTTCATATAATAACAGGGTAAAACCACGAGAGATCGGCAATCCCTTGATGGTCGAAGGCTAAGAACTCACGAAGCGGTTTTTACCCGTGACCGCCGCGGGCGTGGAACTGCGGTTATATTCCTAAACTCACGAGACCGGTTATTTGCGCGGTTTACGCAACCCTCGCGGTTTGATATCATCGCCCGAGAACGCGGCGGACGATTATCGCACGACGGTTGCAAGACGGGTGGTTAGGGATTTAAAAGCCGCAAACAACGACGCACACCGCGGGCGTAAAAGGCGTCGTGAGATGTGGTTTCATTTTTTACATATATTTCTGCATTCCACAGAAGCTGCGGGCCCACAACTGCGGCAGGCGCGGGAAAAAACCGCTTCGTGAGTCCTTAGCCGAAGCCACCGCGCCGTACCGGCGCATTTACTCGCACGGTTGAATATGCGAACCACTCGAAACTAAAATAGCTATTACTGGTTTCAGCCTGAATGGGTCGACTCGCCCGGGGTAGTACCATCCTCTCGCAGAAACCGACGTGAAGTAACAGTGCTTGCATTGTTGCGCTTCGTTCGGTCAGTGAGAGCGCCGGAGACCCACCTCCCCTTACCTCCCTCTCCCTATGCCCTCTCTCCTCCCTTTCCCCCAAACACAGGCTGGCAACGCACTTTCGACTCCCCTGGTGTTGTTAGTGTCTATGGACGGTGGTGATCACTTAACATCAGGTGAACCACCTGTTCGTTTGCCTGCTACTACGTAAAAAAACATTAAACGCAACAATGTAATGACAAAGTATAAGTTCAATTTAATAAATGTACATATGCTTTTAAATAGAAAACTAAACAAATTATGATTAATAATATTAGTGTCAAATAAATGTTTAAAAAGTGATATTTCAAAATCTATGTGATATGGACACATAGATTAGTTTTTCTGATATTTGATTGAAGAAGGCGTTACTTTGCGGAAATCCATCATTAAATATTATAGTGGACGCTACTTTACTAACTACTCGCCCGCTTGCATCGGAAGAGTCAACATCGATCGGAGGATGCTCCGTGAAGGAGCGAAACACGCTTAGACGTAGTGGTTGTCAATCAATTCCAGGCGGAAGTGCAAAGTAGCGTCCACTATAATATTTATTTTTTCGTAATTATACAGTTACTAGCTGTCCCCCGCGGCTCCGCACGCGTTTTTTTTTAAATGTATTAAAGAAATGTAAAATTGTAAGTATGTGTGTACATTACAGAAATGCTTTTTCAAAAACATTTGTAACTACGACGCGCACACCATCTACTGTAACATGTACATTAGATATATGAATACTAATAGTATATCGAATGGGATGGTATTTGTCATCAGCAACATACCTGGAACTTCAACCTACTATATATCACACTCAGTGCTCACTAACAGTATATAAGAAAGTAATGAAAATTTTAAGCTATACATTATCGAACAATATGTCTTAAATCTTTAATTATATAGATATAATATGCCCATATTGTCGATATACTTAAGTTATTCTTATACGTTGCTTTAATCACTAAGTTATGTAGACGCAAACGCGTTAAATAACACAATATGGCCGCCAAATTGACCAAAAAGATGATATAATTAATATTACATACAAATATATGACTTTCAATTATATAACTATAATTCAATTGACGAAAATATCGATTAACATACATAAAGAAAACATACAACCGAACATAGTAACCTCCTCCTTTTTCGAAGTCGGTTAAAAACAAAGTCCTCTGGTCTGTCTGTTTATCTGTTCGTGATATAGTTAAAAACTACAGATCGGATTTTCATGCCGTTTTCACCAGTAGATAGAATGATTCATGGGGAAGGTTTAGGTATAATTTGTCAAGGTTTTCTTTTTATTATCGGGGCGGGCCAACGTCTTCCGAGCCCGCTAGTTATCTGCCCGTAAAAGTCCCATGAAAGTCGGTCCAACCGATTAAGAGATAGTAGGATATTGTGGACAAAGTCTTGAGTAACAAAATAAACTATTTTATTTTTAACTAAGAAGTAACTTAAACTATTTTAAGTTACTTCTTATAAGGTGAGTTATCTGCCAGTGAAAGTCCCGTGAAAATCAGTTCAAGCATTACGGATATTCCACTGCGGCCGAAGGCGAATAAAAACCCTAAATGACTTTTTATGAGGTCTGCTATCTACCAGTGAATACCCCGTGAAAATCGGTCTAACCATTTTGGAAATAGCAATGCGGACGAAGCATAAATAGATAGCATATAAGCATAGAAGCATAGCAGAAATAGAATATGGCAACCGCTATAATTTCGGCTATCTGCCAGTAAAATTATCGTTAAAATAGGTCCAGCCGTTTTAGAGATAACCCAGAACGAACAAACAAACAGACAAAATATAATAATATAAAAATGTAGACGGAATATAAAAAACATTTTTTTTTGTCATTTGTAGCCATAAGTCATTCATCAAAAAGTTGTTAATTTAATTGTACATACACAAACTTTATTTTTATAATACGTAATAGATTACAAATAAAATATTGGAAATAAACCTAAAGTAGAATAAACTTTTGGAATAGGAAAACAAAATAAACTTTGAAAATATTTGCGATAGAAACTTACCACGTTGCCACGGCAACGTATATAACACTAACGCTAACGAAATCTCTCAAAAGGAACAAAATGTGCCCGATTTTGAAACATTCTTAATTGGTGTTCCGCTCCTATGGGTTGTATCGTGATGATATGTAGCCTAAAGCCTTCCTCGATAAATGAGCTATCTAAAACCAAATCGGTCCAGTTGTTCCTGAGATTAGCGCGTTCAACCAAACAAACAAACAAACTCTTCAGCTTTATATATTAGTATAGATAGATTACATAAAATTAAGCATGTTTTGCCTTCTACGGTATAAAAAACTCTAGTTGAGGTAACAACAAATGTTATGTATTGTTTCTAGTATCAGAAATACACAATATATTGGAGTATATCTATACTAATATTATAAAGAGGTAAAGTTTGTGAGGTTGTATGGGGTAATATCTGGATCTACTTAACCGATTTTGAAAATTCTTACACCAATAGAAAGCCACGTTACTTGTGAGTGTCATAGGCTATATATTAACCTGTTTTGTGAAAGTCGGATTTGTAAAGAAAGTTTGAGAAAAAACGGTCGAACGAAAACGTTTCTTACGAACGCTGCCTTAATGATGAGAGATATATAATTGAGTTCCAGAGAAAAGTTGTAGAGCTTGATAATGCTTACAAAAAAGTCAGGGACAGCATATGTATAACTTTTATATTTAAGTCACAAAAAGTATTTTTTTATAAAAGTTTACCACCCAACGAAGTGGCCACGGGTCAACTAGTCTATTATACAATAGTTATCAGTTTGGTGATTCACTTGCTATTTTCCAGTAAAACATTTTACAGAATACAAATAATTAATTGATATGATTTAATCAATAACTGTAGAATATTATTCTGATATATCTGTTTTGAGAGTAACTATGAATCTTTAAAAAATATTGAGACGATTTTATGCTATTCGGTACTTATGATACGTATACTAGCCTTAGCCCGCGACTTCGTTCGCGTGGAATAGTTACTTTGGGCTAACGCTAAGCGGAAGCTCTCAAAAGGAAAAAAAAACCCCGATTTTGAAACATTCTACATTGGTGATCCGCTGCTATTAGTCTTAGCGTGATGATATATAGCCTATAGCCTTCCTCGATAAATGACACTGAAAGAAGTAGTTCCAAATATTACCCCCTCAGAAATTCACAAACTTTACCTCTTTATAATATTAGTATATAAGTATAGATTACTGAACCAAATCCCACAACCGCACCGGAGCGAAAAATGTTCAAGAACTCCAATATATCGTAAAGTTCCGTAAAGGGCTATGTAGAAATAATGAAAATAATAAGTATGTAAGAAGCTCATATTTTATCAAAACTTTTTCAACCCGTAAATCTTTCACGTTGCTTAACAATGAATCCATTTGATTTATATACTTCAGACGAATTTTCCTCTATACTTCTATTGAATGTACAATTCATTATAACGTGGGGACAGTTGTAGAAGTTATCTCGGGTCGACCGCAAACGTGGGCGCTTTTTATTAAAAATCTCACGAAAGGATTGGGTAATTTATTGATTTGGAGGGAATTTTGTGCTCGACCACGCCATACCGCGCCACGCAGTTTAGGTCGGGCATGGTGACATCATCAAAGGAAACAAGCGAATTAATGCAGAAATTGTAAAAGGTGACTTTGTAAAAGGATCTGTTATTTTGTTTTTGCTAAGGCTGTAAAATAAACTGCTGAATCATAACGATTTGCCTTCGGTTCGATGAGAACTCCTTTCTTTGTAAGGACGTTCGAGTACTTGAAGGCCGTCAGTGATTATAAAGTACCTTTTGATTACACATGACATCTGGAATCCATTCTTATATGTGTTATATATAGGCGTCGAATTGCAGAGATATTTTTTAAACGTAAAGCATATTTTATAATTTACGATCATTTATTGTAGTTCTTAAGATGCGCCTTCGAACGGCATTCGCTATGGTCCATATTTATGATCAAAATTGTAGACTGAAATATTTTGCACTTGGAACTTCTTGCAGACAACATATGTGCATATTTATTATTTGTAGAACCTAATAACATATTATAAAACTCATTTTAATTTTAAGAAATAACATCGTTTCGTTAACATTATGATGACAGAACATTTTTCAGTACTCGGTTACTTAGTTGAAAATTAGTCATCAAGGACCTATGCTTGTGTGACAATAATGTTGCATTTGGACCTAGTTCCTCGTATTTTTCTTGGCCTAGCGTAACATCCATATCACCATATTTGAGAGTATCGTCCTTTTATCAGGCTGTATTGTATTTGTTTTTATATCATTGGAGGATAACGAACAGGTGGGTCACCTGATGTTAAGTGATTACCACCGCCCATAGACACTTGCAACACCAAGGCAGTCGCAAGTGCGTTGCCAGCCTGTTTGGGGGAGGGGAGTGGGGTATGCGGAGGGGATGGAGAGAGGAGGGGAGTGAGGAGGGTAGGTGGGTAACCGGCGCTCTCACTGACCGAACGAAACGCAACAATGCAAGCACTCTTACTTCACGTCGGTTTTCTGTGGGTCGGGTGGTAGTACCCCGGGCGAGCCGACCCATTCATGCTGAAACCAAAATAGCTTCAGCATGGCTCTACCACCTACAAAAAATGTAACTTGATATTGAACCATTATCTTTCCTCATATTAAATTATAGTGTAGCCGAAAACAGTAACTTAGTATATAAAGAGAATAGAACTATATTATGTTGTAAATTTGGTCGAATTTAACAGATATCGTTTCATTTATTCGGAAAAAACGAATAGAGGAGTAGGAATAAATGATATTTAGTGTTGATTACAGCTTTAGTTCGATTTCAACGTGTACGTATCTCAAAATATGCAGTGAAAAATATTTTAACTCATTTTTCCCTATATATTTCGTTATTGGTATGCAACGGTACAATACATCAAACTCGAGTACTCCGGTTTGTTTACTTACAGACCCCAGGATTGTTTGTCGTAACTTTTTAATACTTTAACACACAATTTGGGGCTTCCGTCCAAGCAAACAATCTTATAGTGGTGTTTTTTTTTGTTTGTACACTGAATGCACGCAATCATCGAGGGCTGTTTAAAAGTGTTCATTATTTCGTGCTTAGGCATATATTATATAAGGAAATAATAACTTGACAAATCCTTATAGAGAATGGTCGAAGCGGGCTCAAGTTCTTTAAGGACCTCTTCGTCTTCAATTGTATGAAACGATGATCCTCAGTTGATACGTATTCGGACACAGCGTCGACTGATATAGGTTCAGATCCTTACAACTTTTGGTGAAAGAAGACATCGCGATGAAGTCATAGCATTGTAGTGGCGATTTTCGTAATTCCGCTTACCACCCTCATCTTGAAAATATGTGGCCAAGCACCCAATAGAGTGTACTGTCAATTGCATTTGAGAGCCAGTCCCTCCGAGGTTTAGCGTGTTTACTATCTTAGACCGAATCACCATTTGGCATCAGATGAGATTTGGCGAGAAGCTAAAACTTATAATGTATAAAAATAGCTGTTAGAATATCCAGCGCCGCTAAAATAAGCTTGGTTTTCTTGAGATATTTGACAAATCTTCACACACTAACAGTATTACCCTGTATATATATATACTAGCCTCTGCCCACGACTTCGTCCGCGTGGAATAGTATTGTTACCTTGGGCTAACGTGAGCATGCAACGGAAGCTCTCAAGGGGAAACAAACACCGATTTTGAAACATTCTTCATTGGTGCTCCGCTGCTATTAGTCTTAGCGTGATGATATATAGCCTATAACCTTCCTTGATAAATGAACTATATAACAATGATTGAATTTTTATATAAAACTGAATTATTTATATCGGACCATTAGTTTCTGAGATTACCTTTTTATAATATTAGTATATATATAAAAAGTAAGAATTCCGTCTAAAAGAAGTTTCACAATATTTAGCAATTTCTTCATTCAACTGTTTAATGATATTCTTATAAATATATATACAGAGTTTAAATGTTTAAAATATATCCTAGATATTGTTACAATGACGACATGTCTACGTTACCTGGATTTTCCTTATTTCACAAATTGGCTAAATATATTAGTCACTATAACATGGTTGCGTTATACGTTTACATAGGATCCGGTGACTAACCACATTTTTTACTTAACCTAATTAAATTGTCCCAGACGACTTTAAAAAGTTAAAATTATGCGCCGACCTGTAGAAATCCCCTATGACAGTGAGTTTTTTGTACAATAACACAATATTTTACCGTCTTTTAGACATGTGATTTATTTTGATATATTTATTAAGTACAAAAAACACATTTATGATACTGTAATACTGTTGTATATTTAGTAAAGTTTGTATGTTATTATTTAGTTAAATTTGATTAAAATATATTCAGAAATACTTCGAAAAGAAAATATAAATATTCCGATAAATTCAACTAGATTTACACATTATTTCATTGAATAGTAAATACACATTCAAATATTTTTTATACCTAATTAGCTGTACCCACGGCACTGCACGGGTTTTTTAAATTATTTGTTACAATTACTATTCGCTGTAATAAATAATCGGAATGGATTAAACGAAAATGTTATCGCTGTCAAATAGCCACGCATACAATTTTCTATGACTGTCAGATGAACGGTACAGAAGTTTATGTGCCGCAGAGCCACCTATTGGTGAGTTATAATAAAACGAATGGCATAAAAACCTTCTCCATGAAAAAACACTTTGACGTGCTAACTTTCATACAGTTAGTTAAACGGTGTTACGGTCTACTTATCTCAGATAGGTACATACTAAGTATAGCATATACATGTAGTAAGATTTGCGCCCTCACTTCAGACGAGAATACCTAGTGACGAAGAAAGTAAGACAGTTCACGGTACGACCATGTAATAAAATAAATTGGCATCTGAACGTCTGTTTATCGATTCTGCCCTTATTTCTGACAATCTTCCTACTATCTTCTGTAGGAAGCTACGGCTGAGTGTTAATAAGTTATATTATAAGGTTTTGAAATTGTAAAGAACCAATAAAATATAATATACATAATTAAAGGTATATCGAAAATATAGTAAACGTTAAAATCCTACGCATTTATACCTCGAACCATGGTTTCCATAACATCAACTGACAATAAAATATGAATCACCTAATACCAGAATACAATAAACTATTTCAATGGTATATATGTATATCGGACAGTCGGAAGTTCAATAGTCCTATAAAATATCCATTTTTAAATATGCAAAATGTAAGTTAAATAAGAAAAATAAAGTTTAATGAACTTTTTAGAATCGCTTTAAGTTTGTGATACAATCAGACTGTGTTATTTCAATAATGTGCTCTCGGTATAAATTATATGAGTCAAGCAGCCACATATTGCGGGGAGGCGTTGAGAGGTTGTTCAGAATATAACCCTTTACTATAAGCATATCCGAGAAAATGTTGACCCACTGTTTTTACTTCATCGATATTCGTCGGAATTACATATTGCAATAGATTCAAATAACGTGAATCATATTTTTACGGCTTAGTTTGAATTACGTATAAAGCTTAATTTCAAAAATACATACAATGTATTTATGTAATACATATGTAAGAAACATATTTCATTATCAGAAATATAAATTCTATCAACCGCTTCTAACTGTTTTAAATATTAAATTTAAAAGATTTTATAATTACAAATTATATTGAGAGAGGTTAGATATGATATGAAAAGCTTTCGTAACAGTTTAATGGTAGCTGAGTCGTTGTTACTTTTTGATACATTTTAATAAAACGATGATAAACTAAATCACCAGATTTTTTAAATACTTTGTAGGCTTTAGCGTTCGGCCATAATCTTGAAGGATGATATGGTCTAAGGTGGTAAACGCGTTAAGCCTAGAGGGAGCTGGTTCTCAAGTGCAGCTGCTGGAACACACCAACAGGTGCCTGGCTACAGACTTTCAACTTAAAGATGGTTGCTACCCAGGCGGACTTAGAAAATTGCCTAACACCATGCTAGTTTTGTGTCGATGTTTTCCTCCACCAAAAGTTCCGCCTCAGTTGTTAGGATTCAAACTCACGTCCACCGACACGGTGTCCCAACACGCTATCAACGCTTAAAAAACACCGAATCTGTACATAAGTTTTGGGCGAATAATATGCTATTACATTTTTACGGAGCATTCGAATGAGAGTGCTAAAATGGTACGCAAGATTGAAGGTAAATATTATTAATAAAATAATTTATGAAAATGTTTACATTAATTTATGAGGACATTGATGTTATTAATATTAAATGCAAGTAAATAAATTTAAGTAAATACTAATTTGGGGTCTTTATCAACTGATATACGTTTTGAAGTTCTTTTCCCCGTATAATCAGTTGCTGAATCTTGAACGGTTAACTTCATATGTCATCGATTACTGTCACTAAGTTGTCTCATGCAGGTTTACTTTGTTATTTTTCATTAATATCAGTAGCCTAAACATATGTATTTCTGAGAGGTGCACCGTCATATAACTTATATGAAAATTTTGAACCTCTTTGTAGTAATCATACAAGTGTATGTTAAGTGCGTTACATATAGTAATATCTAAGAATTGAATTGTTTATTTGTTGAAGTAAAAACTTCTTTAGCCTCCTTCAGAGATTTATAGTAGAGGAAAAAGTTATAGGTTAGCGTCACCAACGACTTCGTCATGCTTGTGACGTATTGCGCTTGGGTCAGACTAGCGATGCGTAGTATAGTGGTATGTATATATGTAATATACATATTTTTTATTGAGCTTGTGCAGTCTATCATATGTTCGATTAATTAATAAACTGTATAATAATTTACATATATATGTATGCTCAGAGTGCCAATAGATGTTAAAACCAGACCAATATTATTAACTTCAATATAAAAATTATGAAATTTTAGTAATTCTAACTAAATTGAATTAAAAATTTAATTGATGATGATAAAAACCCCAGTTATTTCATTGTTTTTAGTTTTAACTTCTGTCGACAGTCCTTGTGACTTTTTAAAGTTAAAACTGAACATAGGGTCCAGTTATGGTCGTTCGGACACAGTCATCATGTCAGTAATGATTTGGTATAGACTGATGAAGAAAACAACGTAAATTATGTTCACAAAACTCCTCGTGCAATGGTTATAAAAATTACACTCTTCGATTGATGCTTATGTGTTACCACATCTTTATATTAATGAATTTGTATCTCAATACATAGTGATATTTTCATAAAAATAAACCTGCTTAATCGACAGTACTGGATAATGTTACTAGTTTACATAAATATTCAATAACGTACATATATTTAATATAGATATGTGGGGGGTATTTCACACCATTTTTGAGCCCGACCTCTTGCTATTAGGTTGACAGTTTTTCATTCTCATCTATCCTATAAAAAACGTATCTCCGGATTTTTCAAATTTTTCTACCCAATAAAAAACTAATTAATTATTTGACAAAAATATAGTTCTCAATTACAACAATAGCTAAGTTTTCGTTCTTATATAAACTAGTCATCTGCTAAATTGTGGTGCTAAAAATAACAAAAAACGAAACGGCTATAATACTCTTTTATAATACAAATACAAATACAAAAATAAATAGAGCAGTTATCTTGAAAGACGGTTTAATTATATATCAAGTTTAATGATAACTGTAGAAAATGTATTGTCTACAAAATACCGAATAAAATCAAGCAGTGACCTGAAGCGTCCAGTTAATAATTACTTGTTATAAATGTTAAGATGTAAATTTAATGTGCCCCGTTTAGTTTTTTTTTGTAAGTACAATTTTTTGTTCGCTGACCAGATGTATAATGAATACGCCAGCGTCCAGGATATAAATAATTTATGTTGGTCCTTTATATGGAACCCTTGTTTTATTGTCACGATATAAATTCACTTAAGATACAGATAAGATACAGAAAATCATATTATGTTCTTTTTTTTTTTTTTTTTTTTTTTTTTTCGGACTGACTATGCTATTGGCCTTTTTAGAGGCCTCTACAGCTTCACCGGACTACTAAGGCGAGCGCTTAAGGCACTCAGCCGATTTTATTTGGGCAACTAGCTCAAGGGTGCGCGGCACACCTCGGCTTGGGCTGTTGCTGTTATCCCGGATCTAACCTAGCTAAACTATTCTAAGCTATTCATACATATATTCATTTGTGAATCATGCAATCGAAATTGCATGATTCACAATTGCATACGTGTATATCGGAATGAAACAAGCTAAACTATTCGATTCAGCTCGAAAAAAAGGGAAAAAAAACAAACCCATCCACTATGTGTATGTATGTGCACGTGTGGTGAGAGTTGATCTCATGTGTGAGTACAAGTGATGTAGGTGAGTCACTGTGTCGCGAAAGTGATATCTCGGGGGCTCCAACCGGGGACGACCTCGGCTCGAGATATCACTGAGAACCACGATGTGTGCGGGAACTAACGGGGATTCCTTCCCTCACGGCGGCGTCAGGGAAGGTTACGCGTGCGTGGGCGCAAACACGCATATTAAAAGATCGAATTTAAAATTAACTGAACGGCGTCGGCGCCGGAATCTAAAAATAGAAATAGTAAAAGTTATTATTATTACTCGATCGTTTTAGGGGAAGTTAGACGCAAATACACGGATTTACTCTAACTTATATGAGTTATTTATTTATTAACGGCGGCGCGCACGAGCCGTTGTAGGGTAGCCGAGATGGCTGGGAACCTATGTATCGCTGTTATGGGACCTAGAGTCGGATTTCGGACCGTCTCTTCGTATGCCGAGATCTCCGAGATCTCGTGGAAGATGAGTAATTGACCTACGTAGTCAATACTCGATAGGGAAAAGGAGCATGCGGGGTCGGCCTGTGGAGGCTTAGCCGCCTGGGATTTAGGGATCGGCTGGGACGCGGGCTTAGGAGCCCACGGGGCCTGAGGGGCCCGGTAGGGGCGGGGGGGCGCGCTAGTCGCGGGTACGGACGTTGCCGGTGCACGAGATGTGCTCGGCAGGCTCGGGAAGGACTCTCGGGATATGAGAGGCGGAGGTCGGGGGCGGGCGGTGGCGGCGGGCGTCCTAGACGGGGAGACCTGTCTGGGGTAGCGGGGGCGCTTTGTGCGCGGGGCGCGGGGACATCCGCGATAGTTCGCGGTATGGCCCTCGCCGCGGCACAAGACGCAGCTCGGAGGGTCAGAGGAGGTCGGAGAGCGGGAGCACTCCTTAGTGGAGTGGTCGCCGAGGCACTTAACACACCTGGGACGCAGGCGACAGTTACGTGCGGAGTGTCCGTAAACCTGACAGTTGTGACACTGTGAGGGTACGGACGTTTTGCGCGGCGGCTCGACAATAATGCCGGAGAGGCCGCAGAGGGTCGAGAGATCGAAAATGGCTTTCCCTTCCTTGGTGCGGTCGAGAACGACTAACACCATATTGTAGGGTGCCTTCGTGCGCGGAGAGCGCATGCGGTGTACCTCACGAACAGGAATGTCCTTTTCGTTGAGGTCGTCGGAGATGTCATCGGTTGGGATTTCGGCGGGGACTCTACGGATGACAACTCGTAGTAAGCGCTCTTCTTCGAGCGAATGAGTGAAGTAACCGAACTTGCTATCCCGAAGGAAACGAGTCAGGTTTTTATGGGCGGCAGGGGTCGCGACCTTCACCTGGATACCGACAGGGGTATTCACGGCGGAGGTAAAGGGAATCTCTGCTGTTTCCAGCATGTGACGAATCTCGACCCAGGACGCCTTGTCCTGGATTGTAACGGGGGGCGGTGGGCGGGGCTTCTTACTCGTGACTGCGGGTTCCGCAGCTTGAGGCGAAGCCGGTCTGGAGGGCGTGGATGTCGTTTTTGCCACTTTCGTGCCATCAACGTTGAGAAGTTTCGAGGGCTTAGGGCCCTCGTTATCGGAAGAGGGATTCGCGCGCTTATGGCGCTGGCGGTGCGAGACGGTGGAGAAGCCATCGTTCGCGGGATCTTGCTCCATATCGGAGTCCTCCTCGTCTGGGATGGGAGCGGAGGGGTTGTTTGCTTCTACAGCGGTCTGGTTTTCCTGCAAGAGTAGGGAGAAGGAGTTTGTTATGGGAAAGACAGCGTTGGATGGGACTGTGGGCGGGGGACCTCCGTTTTGAAAAATTCGCGCCTCACTACAGAAGCGATCGTACTCCGTGACGGCTGTCGGACAGCAGTTCATGACGAACTTGCGAAACCGAGCATGTTCGCGCTCGAGGGTGATTGGCTGGGCCATACCGGGGCTTGAGTGGGGATAGGGGAGCCGCGAAACAAACCTCCCTGCCTTAGGGGCAGGGGGGCGCGCCTGAACGGAAAATTACGGGACTATCCGAGTCCGGACCAAAATACCTGTGGGCGAAGTGCAATGCCGCACGGTATAGAGCCTACAAAGCCTAGAGGGAGAGCCCTAGCAATCCCGGGGCCGAGAACGCAGACCGGTAAACCGGGCTACGCCCAAACAGACACCCGAGGATGGAATGAGGGGATCAGGTGGGTGGGAGGGAGACACCGTGGACTTGACTAGGCGACCTCGCCAAGGCCAAGCTACCCAGGCCCGTCTGTCAATGCAGTAGGCCGCGGGGCCTACGGCGAGCGGACAGGTCGCTCCAACTCAGTTCGTTGTCTACACCGTTAGGTATCCGTGAGTTGGCCAGACGACTGGACTTTCAAAAGAAATTAACCCGGGTTCGCACCGAAAGGTGCGGTTTGATACGCTCTAAAGTCGAGCGCCTTTCGATTGACAGTCTGTTGTAACAATTGACAAACTGTTACTATTGCTAGTAACGGCAAATGACGATTCGCGGCGGACACACACGAGTGTTCGTAACGCACGATACGCGACGATCAACCGGCACTAAACGCGACACACACACGGCACTGAACGCGACACAACGTAAACACGAAGCGGGCGACACGAAACTCGAAGACAGCACTGTGCGTACGGCGCGCGGAGACCGACTGAACGCGAGCGAAGCGCGGACACGACTAACTGCGAGAGCGTCGGAGGCGAAGTGAAGCGAGCGCGAGCGCGAGAGCGAGATAGCGGATCGGACGGCGAGAGTAGCGGACGCAGCGGAGGCACGTCTGTACACGACGACGGCCCGATCGGACACCATTTTGTTCTTCAATTAAGAGGGATTTATATTGTGATTCTAGGCGGATTCTAGACTATCCTTACTAATATTAGGTATAAATGCGAATATGAGGCTGTTTGTACGTTTGTTATGATTTTACGTCTTAACTACTGAATATATAATAATGACATGTTACATAAACGTTATCAAGGGTACAGAGAAGTATATAGGGTACATTTTATCCGGAAAAAATGTACTGTTTCCGAAGGATAGGTTAAATCTACATTAACCTGGGTGAAACCGCGGGCAAAAGCTAGTATAACATCTCTGATTAATTAATTAATAGTCGGGATGCATGAATCACCTCTTCAAGTAACCAAACCTAAATACTAACTTATTTAGATACACGAACTTCACAAACTGGACTACCATTTCACCACGATTTAACGTTCAAAATAGAGTTGTTTAGCCACTTCATTACAATATAACACATATCGGACTGATTAACTAGTCAGGATGCATGAAGCTTCTCTACGAGTAACCAAACCTAAATAAATTGGTTGCACCAACTTCAATAACTGGACAACCATTTCATTACGGCTTAACGTAAATAGAGACTTGTTTAGCCACTTCATTACAATATAACACATATCGGACTGATTAACTAGTCAGGATGCATGAAGCTTCTATGCGAGTAACCAAACTTAAATAAATTGGATGCACCAATTTCACAAACTGAACAACCTTTTCACCATGACTTGACGTACAGAAGAGACTTGTTTAGCCACTTCATAACAATACAATATATATCAGACTGATTAACGAGTCAGGATGCATGAAGCTTTTCTGCGGGTAACCAAACTTAAATAGATCGGATACACCAGCTTCACAACCGGAACAATCTTTTCACCAAAACTTAACGTACAGAATGACATTTGCTTAGCCACTTTATGGATACTAAAATAGATTACAGTCTCATATAATTTTCCATTTAATAGGGTTCTAAGAAAATTGCATCTTGTAGCTCGTCATAAGCAGAATATTACACATTAACCTACCCATTGATTTAGTCATTCTCCAAACGGTTCAATTTGTAATATAACAACCTGAAGGTATATAAGTTTAACACGTAATGCTAGTCAAAAAACAATCAAAACAAAATACGAAAACCAAGATATACTTATAATAGCACTTTAAAATACGTATTTAGCTCTAAATAATTGTCCCTATATTCGATTTATTACTTTAAAATTGAGGAAATAAACTATAACTACATACTTACTAAAATACGTAGGATGTATGTTATTACGTTCGCATGTACATTAGTGGTTTATTGCATTTAACTAAATGTTTTTAGATAATTTGAAAAAACAAAGTATTTGTAATGAAAACGGTAATTATACATCAAATGGACACGATTACTTTAACTGCAGAAATTTGCAGAAACAAACAGAATATATCTTGGTGGATAATCGGGTGAGGTACGCAGTCAGTTTGCAAAAATTATACTAACTGTATTTTTTCAGAAATGAGATGAGAACAGCACAAAATTATTTAAAAAACCGTTGTTATTATTTTGTCTATATCGCCGTTTACCTAAGTAAAGATTTTCTTAAGAGTTGTTATGTACTCGGTGTGTCTTCTTCTTGTTACTCTATAAATAAAATAATAGAGGTCTGCGGTTGTGCGCAGATCACACAAAAACGATTGGTTAGATTTCGATCATATTTTTTTACTTTTATTTCTAAGACATTTGGTTCTTATTTAAAAGATATCACGATAGTTTAATCAAATATAAAGTTATTAAAGTTTTAAGCTTTATAAGCACTATCAATCATTACATAGTATAAAACAAAGTCCCCTACCGCGTCTGTCTGTCTGTCTGTTCGCGATAAACTCAAAAACTACTGAACGGATTTTCTTGCGGTTTTCACCAGTAGATAGAGTGATTCATGAGGAAGGTTTTAGTATATAATTTGTCAAGGATTTTTTTATAGTCAGGGCGAGAGAACGTCTGCCTGGCCGCTAGTTATATTATAAAGATACGTTATTTATATGATATTTTGACAAAACATATGACACGATAACACACACATACGTAAAGTAATATAGTAACGCCACACTGTCTTAGATAAAATGTGGAAGCAAGATGCCATATTTATAACATCGGTGGTGGAAAAGAAATAGTGATATGTTGCATGGATACGGGCGGACTGACGGGGCAGTCGTCAAAAATAAGCTAACTAGCTAAGATTTAACAAGGCGCCGTCGAAGCGCTTACGACGTATCTATAGGTATAATTATAATATCATTGAGCACTATGCGTGTAGCGATTTATGATTTCTTGCTGCAGTGAAATGGAGCTTATGTTTTACCCTATGTCTATACATATAATAAAAATGAAGTGTCTGTATGTCAAATCAAAATATATTTTTTTTACTGATTGGTTATGAAAGTATACACGCGTGTGATAACAAAAATGCAATTTTAAATTTTTTTGTCAGTCTGTCTGTTTGTTCCGGGTAATCTCCAAAACGGCTGACCGGCTAGTGAAACGGCTAGTGACGTGCGTGTCGTACTTACAATTGTTTTAAAGAGCATTTCTATAATTGTACATTGTCTCACAATTTTATATTTGTTTAATACAATTTAAAAAGCGCGTGCGGAGCTGCGGCTTCATCTAGTATATAAAATATATTGTTAAAATAATAAACAACGCAAACAAAGTCGAAGGTGTGTTAATTAGTTAGAGAAACAAAATCTATAAATGTTGTTTATCTTTCTATTTAATTTTGCTATTATTCGTTCTAAAATGTATTTATCTTCTACTAAAGAAACAGACAAGACAATAATAATAGTTGAAATATTTATTTTTAATAGAAAGGTATTATTATAATGAGGTTAAAGTCGACAACGAAGCGATTTTGTATGAGTGACCACAAAACTTTTAATTATGCGATGTTACAGTACTTCACAACGGACGCTTGGGTCAATCATTTAGCGTTGCAATACAACTTTGTAATAAATTACCACTGTTTTTAAGAACTTCGCATACATTTTGTTCAAACATTTTTTACACCGTTACAAAGGTAAAAACCCTCTTGATGATTCAGCTTTACATTCGAGACGCGTAAGATGAGCTGATATTTATAATGTCTATCAAAATACCTATATACATTTTTCTTGAAACTGTAGTGTTTAATATTTTAGAATCTTTAAATTTTGTGTCATAAAACGACTCGAGAGTATTAAAATAAAAGTCCTGAAGTGAGATCGACAAAATTTTAAACCGCTCACACAGTATTTAGATGTCCGTTGACATATTTGCCCATAATTTAATTGAATGACGTGTACAAAAGTGAATACAGGTTTCAGTAATTCGATGGTTCACTACAATCCTAAATTTTATACTCTAAAAATAGTCACTAATTAACAAAGAGGGTATTAAGGAATTTCGACAAAGAAAAAACTACCGATCTCATTTCATTGAAATATAATATAATCACTGTAATAATAAAAAATGCATATGCATATGCTTTTACTTCATTTTATACTAGCATCTGCCCGCGACTTCGTTCGCGTGGAATAGTTACTTTGGGTTAACGCTAACACGCAGCGGAAGCACTCAAGAAAAATCCCGATTTTGAAATACTCTTCATTGGTGCTCGGCTCTTATTGATCTTAGCGTGATGATATATAACCTATAACCTTCCTCGATAAATGAGCTATATAGCACTGAAAGAATTTTTCAAATCGGACCAGTAATTCCTGAGATTACCCCCTACAACGTCACAACGTCACAAACTCACAAACTTTACCTCTTTATAATACTATTATTAATTATTAAGTATAGATAGCAATAAGACTTGTATTTCCTTAATTACAGTTTCCTTTTTTTATGGTATTTGATCTATACTAATATTATAAAGAGGTAAAGTTTGTGAGTTTGTGACGTTGTAGGGGGTAATCTCAAGAACTACTGGTCCGATCTAAAAAATTATTTCAGTGTTATATAGCTCAATTAACGAGGAAGGATATAAGCTATATATCATCATGCTAAGACTAATACGAGCGGAGCACTAATGAAGAATGTTTCAAAATCGGGATGTTTTTCCTCTTGAGAGCTTCCGCTGCGAGATAACGTTAGTCCAAAGTAAGTATTCCATGCGGACGAAGTCGCGGGCAGAGGCTAGTTAATTCAAATATATCTTCTCCACTACTACTCTCTACTACTCCTATTACTTTCCTACTCATTCTAGGATCACATCAGGAGAATCGTTTGTGATATAGCGCTGCTATATCATACAGTATCTTGGCATCATCCTAAGAATGTCCTGCCAAAATGCTGTGACAAATACGTATATTCCAACATAAACCACTTCAATAACTACTCTACACTTCGCCCTAACATTTATTAGAGAGCCAAGTCCTTGAAATTATTATTTTTTTGTTTCAGTGACAAACATAAAAGTTATTGACAAGTGCATAACCTTTCAATAAAATTGTGAACGACGTATTTATATTTTAAACTTTCTAAATGAATCATCGAAGGAAACAATGACAACAATTTAACAAGGTCCATCTAAAATCTAACTAACAAACGCGTTATCAGAGCTCCTCGCTCAAGGAAATTCGAAGACTTTATTTCCTCGAATTTTTTCTTGATTTATGTTTAAATTTGAATGTGATACCCGCGTTAGCAGCTTTGAATTACTGTCACGTATACACTGTTATATATGAAGATAAAATGCATAAACACACCCGCGCGGACAATCTGCTCGAATCGGCGCCTTTTGATGAGTGTAAATGTAACTTTGAGATTTTCATTTATGAACGTAAACAGTAAATGAATAGTTTTAATAAGGCAGTACAAATAGAAGTAAAAAAATAACATTGTGATCTCTGTACATCATATACTAGTTTTTATTACATTACTTATATGGAAACTTACGCTTGTTTACTTATTGGCTGTATCACGTGGTTTTACTCGCATTTAATATCTAGAATTTTAAATCAGTGTCAACACAGATGACATTAAAGAGAGTCTGTGTAAAACACGATTATTGTGTAGGGAGCCAATCACGCAACTTTAATCCTGCGGTATAGTATCCGCATCGCATAGGCATTCACAGTTCGTGTTTTTTCGGTAATACTCGATTGCCACAGCGCTGCAATCCCGCGTTTGGCGTCACTTCGTTGTCGCATAATATACGGTCTTAAAATTTGTATGGTTATTACAGCACTCTTAAAGGTTGTGCTGTGATATTAGATAGATTATAACCTTCTTTAATAGGTATGTTATTAAATCCAAAAAGAATTATTCAAATCTCACTGGTAGTTCGCCTGAAATTGTAGAAACCGCTTCTGACGAGGTTTTTACTTGCAAATCGAATACTTTTTGTATATTATCTAGGGCAGCGTTTTTCAAACTTTTTCTTACCACGGCCCCTTTTGTATGAAGAAATATTTCGCGACCCCCCTACCCAATGTTTTTCTTTTATGTATTTTATTTTGTGACAATTATTCAATTTAACATATTTACTCATTTTCATAATTAGGGTTCGAATAAATACATAAGAGTTCTCTTAAGTTTTTTATTTATTTAATACAAATTATTATGTCATTTAGTTAATACTTTTCTTAATAAATCTTTTAAAACTTTGTTTTTCTTTAACTGCAGTAGCTGTCCCAACCTTTTGCAACTCCGCTATAGACGCTTCGCGACCCCCTTGGGGGTCTCGATCCACACTTTGAAAATACTGATCTAGAGCATACATCATTGCACTTTTCAAAGTAATAATCAGTAATAATAAGGTTTAAGAGGAACTTAAATACGATAAAAAAGTTATTAGGGGGTTATTAGAAACAATGACAAAATTATACTTAAAAGACAACCAAGAATGCCTCAAGAGACAACAAAACAACACCATAGTGGCCGACACAAATTTGTTGTTAATATAAAAACATTATTTTCTTGTATAAAACTATAAATAAGACCAGTCATTTTATAAGTATGCGAGTGCTGGGCTATGAAAGATAATGAGAAAAGATTATTCGTTGCAGAGATGCGAATGTTAAGATAGATGTGTGGTGAAGATAGACTAGAATGGATAAGATTAAGAATGTATTGTATTGTATTGTATGTCAAAGGAAGTTTGAAAATAGCAAGTGACAGAAAAGTTTAGGAGTAATAGGTTAGCATAGTACAAGCATATTATGAGGAGAAATGATAGTCATATAACTAGAAAAGTTTTGAATATCAATGTGGACGAATATAGGAGTAAAAAAAGACCGAAAAAAGCATGAATGGATTGTGTGATAACTGATATTTGTATAAAAGGATTGAATACTGAGATGACATCTGATATAATAGAGTGGAAAAGGAAAACATGTTGCACCGACCCTACTTAAGTGGGAAAAGGGTAAGAAGAAAAAGTCCAATGATATAACTAAAGATACGTTACCTACATGATATTTTGACAAAACAAATGGCACGATAACGCACACATACGTAAAGTAATATTGTAACGCCACACTATCTTAGATTAAATGTGGAAGTAAGGTGGCATATTCTCAATATTGGTAGTGAAAAAGAATTATATGTTGCTTAGATACGGGTGGATTGGCGAGGCAGTCGTCAAAAATAATATAACTAGCCAAGTTTGAACAAGGCGCTGTCGAAGGGCTTATGACGTATATATACTTAGTCTGGCCATAAATACTGTTACAATTAAAAATAAACAAAATATTACATTTGAATTTGGAATCTGTCATTATGATTATTCATTGAGTTTTCTCACTTTGGCCCCAATACATTGTACAATATTTTGCGATATTAAAATGGAGTGAGGTGATAAAGAGAACCGAATCGCTGTGATTGCATTACACAAAGTAGGTATGGAGCCAAAATGCAATATTTAAAACTCTCCATACGCTGGGTATTAGTAAAATGTTTGTGTACCGGGCTATTAATAGGTACAATGAGACCTCCTCTGTTTGTGACAGAAAAAGATCCGGTTGTCCACCTAGTGTTCATACGAAAAAGGTGGTCAAAGCAGTAAGGAAAAGAATTCGAAGAAATCCTGTCCGAAAGCAAAAGATTTTATCTCGGAAGATGAATATAGCACCTAGAACCATGTCGCGTATTTTAAAAGTTGACTTAGGACTTGCAGACTATAAGAGACGTACTGCTCATTTCTTAACTGATAATTAAAAAAAAAATAGGCTGGTAAAATCGAAACAACTACTGAAGCGGTGCGCAAAGGGAGGTCACAAAAAAAATTTGTTTACGGATGAGAATTTTTTTACAATTGAGCAAAATTTCAACAAACAAAATGACGGTATTTATGCTCAAAGCTCTAAGGAAGCTTCCCAATTAGTCGACAGAGTGTAACGTGGGTACTATCCGACTTCAGTGATGATTTGGTGAGAAGGTAGTGCCCCTTAGCAACACAATGATCAATAACCAAGAATGGTCCTTCCAGCAAGACTCGGCGCCGGGTCATAAAGCCCGGTCTACGCAGTCTTGGTTGGAAACGTTTCGGCCTTCATCAGAGCCGAAGACTGGCTGTTAATCCGCTGGATTATGATTTATGGTCAGTTTTAGAGAATACGGCTTGCTCTAAACGCCATGATAATTTGGAGTCCCTAAAACAATCCGTACGCTTGGCAGTGAAGAATTTTCCCATGGAAAGAGTGCGTGCTTCTATTGATAACTGGCCTCAAAGTTTAAAGGACTGTATGCAGCCAATGGAGACCACTTCGAATAAGCTTTTTACGTTTTAAATTGTTTTATATTTATGTATTAAACTAACACACTGTAAAAGTATTAAATGTTATTTGCAATAAAATTTTTTTTCTTTGTTTCAGTATTTATGGCAAGACTAGGTATAGTTATGGAGAAGTCATATGAATCTACAAAGTTCGAATGAAGTGAACTAATCGGTCACATATGTAGCTTATGATTATATTTACACTATTGGTATGTGTAAGTAGAGACGTTTATTTTTATTCAAATTATCATCTTTGACATGTTATTCATAAACGTTTAGTTAAACAAGAATTCAAGCGGCACGCAACATAGGTGGAGTGGAACATAATGGGAGGTGTCAAACTTGATATTATGACCGTTAGATTTCTATATCATAATTATAGGTTATATATAACCCACACGTTGGATTTGGAGTTGATTGATCCATAGTAATATAATTACATTTATGGAAGTTAAAAAAAAGACAAGTTGTTAAAATATATCAAACTGACCAATACATGTGATTAAATTTTGTAAAATAAACTGGTTGAATTATGTAAATAGAAATTTAAACTAAATTCAAAACAAACATGTTAATAATAGATATAAATTTTCTTCAATAACTAAAATGATATTTTTCTAAATATTACGAGTGAAAATATATGAAGACTATCAGATACCCGCAACTTCGTTTGCGTTGTTCATTATTTTTGCAATAAATTTTAAGTACAGAAGAAGAATAATTAAAAAAATGAAAATATATATACCTTGTTTAAAAAAAACAGTTGTAGTGCTTATAAAAACCGTAGTTTCCTAAAACTTTATATTAAATGCAGATATCGTTATATTATTTCTAGATAAGGACTAAGTGTCTAAGAGGTAAAACTAAAAAAAATCGATAGAAATATTTCCAGTAGATTTTGCGTGACGCGTGCCTAACGGCAGACCTCTATCATATTATTTTTGTATGATAAATAGATAATAATAATGAGATATAAAACCGACCGGATATTTTAATAAATTAAATTAAAATAAGCCTTTCATTTTCATCTGCTGAATATTTATTCAGTTTAGATTTTGGAATGTGACAACCGGTGTTCGTTCTACTTACGACTCCTAATATATTGATAATGATCCGAATACTCGAATAACTTATCGAGGTGGAGAAAAGTAGTTTGTAAATAACAACTGTCTTCTTACCGTTTTAAATGTATTAAGATACTAGGCTTTGCCTACGGCTTCGCTCGTGTTAATGTAGAATTTACCAATCCCGCGGGAACAGTAATGTTTTTCTGGATGTAGTTCACTGTAACCGTTACGGCGTGTATCCAAAATTAGACGATAATCGGTTAAGTAGTTAAATAGAGAAGGCGTAACAAACAAACAAACTTACTCAGATCAGCTTTAATTATTATACTTGCAAACGGCATCATTGCAAGTCATATTCGTCCACGTTTAAAACAACATTACATTTTTAACTAATACCACCAGTAATTTTACCAATATTTTTTAATGAAAGAACCAGCCGTATTATGCTGGGTTACGAAAGAGACTGGCAGAGACGCGAATGTTAAGATGGACGTGTGGTGTAACTAGTGAGGATAAGATTGAGTACGAGTTTGTCAGAAGAAGTTTGAAAATAGCACCAGTGAAAGAGAAGTAGAGGAGTAATAGTTTAGCATAGTATGGACATGTTATGAGAAGAGATGAAGTGTTATAGGTGGTAGAGCCACGCTGAAGCTATTACTGGTTTCAGTATGAATGGGTTGGCTTGCCCGGGATAGTACCACCCGATACACAGAAAACCGACGTCAAGTAACAGTGCTTGAATTGTTGCGTTTCGTTCGGTCTGTGAGAGCGCCGGAGGCCCACCTCCCCTAAACACAGGCTGGCAATGCACTTGTGACTCCCCTGGTATTGCTAGTGTCTGTGGACGGTGGTGATCACTTAACATCACGTACCTATCTGTTCGTTTGCCTGCTATGATATAAAAAAAGTGTGTGTGTACTTATGTATACGCGTTAGAAGTTATACTTCTTCGGCGTAACAAGATAAAAATCTTTTAAAATATTTTATCTTTCACCTTATTCTAAGTTTGTAGCAAAAACGACACTAACAATAGAAAAAAGGTATTTAATACATTTTAATACAAAGAAACAAAATGTTGACTATAGCTAACTTCAGGGCGTCGGTTTTTCGTGATGGTGTGCGCGCGCATCGTAAAAATTTACTCTCATCATTTTTCCCTAACGCGCCAAAAGAAGTATAACTTCAAAAATGCAACTAGAAAAGTCTTGAATGTGAACGTGGAGTAAAGGAAAAACGAAAACGGTATGGGTGGATTGTGTGAAAAATGTATATAAAAGGTGTGGATACTGAGATGACATCTGACAAAGGAAAGTGGAAAAGGAAAACATGTTGTGCCGACCCTACTTAGGTGGGGTAAGGGTTAGAAGAAGAAGATCAAATTTTAAAACAATCGCACAAAGTAACTTGCCGGATATGATTAGTAGTTGCACATATTACCTTCTACGAATTCGCAGACTTTACAGCTTTATAAAGATAGTATAGAGATATAGATTTTCTTACTTCCAAATATTGTGATTTGAATTTATAGTTTAGTGTATAACATATACAAACATATACACATTTTCATTATTTCATAAACTATATATGTAAATAGGTACTGAAGCATCTATAATTCATCCGGTTACTTTCCAAATGACGGAACCGATTTTATCGAGGCTTTTACTGGTAAATAGAAGAATGTTCAGTGTATTATCTAGACTATATATTATTACACTTATCCATAAGAGCTAATCAGTAGCGATAAAATTTAACAGCGGTAAATTAAAAAACGTTTTATAGGGTTTAATGACAATATTTGAAATAACTTATAAAAGACAGACAAAGCAGTGAGTTCCTATGAAATTACAAAGTCAGTTTATTAGTACCAAGTCACGGAAACGCTAATATTTTGATAATTTTGTTTAAATATTTATACAGGTCCAGGTGTTTATATAGAATGTAAATTAATATCAAATGATCATATGATATCTTCCATACCTATGGGAATACTATAAACCAAGAGGAACTACATCTACCCAAGCACATCTGAATATAACCTAAAAATATAAACCGATGTCACACTACCCAATATCACTACACATTATAAAACAAAGTCCTCTGCCACGTCTGTCTGTCTATCTGTTCGCGATAAACTCAAAAACTATTGAACGGATTTTCATGCAGTTTCCACCAGTAGATAAAGTGATTCATGAGGAAGGTTTAGGTATATCATTTGTCAAGGTTTTTTTTAATTATCAGGGCGGGACAACGTCCACCGAGCCTGTTAGTTAAATATATAGAAATCCATGGATAAGATGGTTGGTTGGTTGGATGATTATATATAATATTATCCAGTACCTAATCCAAACTATAACAATATATTTATAATTTTCATACCAGACCCACAACAAACATGATCAGTCTATTCAAAGTAATTCTCAAGTATTAACATCATTGAAATTAATTCTAAATTATTATAAACAAATCATTATCACAATTGAATGAACAAAAAACGGATAACAACCGAAACGAGTTCTCTAAGGTGTCTGTAAATCAGCGTGAGAATTCGTCTGCACATATGATAAAATCTAACTCATCAATGACTCAGTCTAAATAATTGTCCTCTAAAGTCAATTAGTCTTGTTCACAGTACATGGATACGGTCACTTGCTAAATATGAAACAAAACAAACCGACGCCCACAAAGATTTATGAATGGGCCACTAAAAGTACCGCCTGTCCATTTTAGTTATTTAAAAGATAACGTTTATACCAACTTTACTACACCCACTGTTAATTACGATTGTTTTTTATTTAATTATTCTTATTTATAAGCATTTTAATTTGTACATATATTTACAACCGGCTGCTATCAGTAGCTTCGCCTTAACTGCGGCCCAAGGGTTTTAAAGTATTCTGAACTTTTTGAAATATTATGAAGATTTATCATTACTGCTTATCCTAAGTAAGCCATAAAGATAACAAATAAGTATCAATTTATAAAACCTCAAAGTAAAACACTGATATGGAAAACGTTTAAGAGTATTTCACATTTCGTATTACCGATAGAAATAACATAATAAATAATAATCATTACACCTAATGAATTAATACACCGATTAGAATAAAAAATAATACTCACTAACTGTAAGTTATATAGAATTTTCACCTAAATTGAACAAGAACGTATAGAAATATTTAAAATCATTTAACTTTCGTTACCTAGTTAATTCCTATTAACAGGATAATATTTTCAATGCGTGTTAAGAATTCCTTATAACAATCATATATATGTAAGTTCTGATTTGAAATATTTTAACATATTAACAATATATTTGAAAAAAATATATCAGAACCTCGAAATATGTAAAAATAGAAGGTGGAAAATTTTCGCTTTATCGGTATTAAATCTAAAATTCCCTTAAAATTGACCTTATATTGTATTTATAACTATATTATACAAAAAAGCTATGAATATCGTATGATTCATACAAGTTTATAAAAAAACCATAACTTTTAATTTAAAAGAGATATTTATGAGGATTTCATGTACATAAGATGTACCCTAAAATAATTTTTATATGTATCATCTAACAGGCGAGGTCATTGTATTGAACCGACACGCCGAACCAAGAGATGAGCGCACGCATGAGGACGCAGGACATTTAGCTATAAAAATGTGGAGCGACCCCTTGTGATCACAGTATCGAACGGACTACGGAGACAGAAGGACATCAAAATGAAACTGGTGAGTCCTTCAACAAATCTTTTATAAACGGAAAATATCTATATAAATGTAATGATAGAGGTCTGCGGTTGTGCGGACATCATGCAAAAACTATTGGATAGATTTTGATCAAATTTTGATAATTTGTGTTACTTAGACACTTTGTCTTTATCAGAAAAAAATATCATGATAATTTAATGTAAAGTTATCAGTGTTTTGAGAAACTACGATTGTTATACGCACTGGCGTTCAGCGATATGTTTTCGTACCTTGGAAAAGTGGGGCAAGCGATATGATGCTTATGATTTTTCTGTACATAAAATATATTGTAAAGAAAATAAACAATGCGGACGAAGTCACCGGCTTCAGCTAGTATTAAATAAATTCACAAACACTGCGAATTTTTAATTATCTTTGATTTTATTTATATTTAAAAAAAACTAATTAAATGTTATGACACCATAATAATGCAATCAACAATCACATTGTGTATAACAAAATACACCTAAATGAGTGGGAATCCGTGTCTATTATTACCAATTAGTTAACGACATATACTCTTTTCCAGCTCTACGTTTTCACAGCCGTCCTGGCAATAACATTAGCCGAGGAACTTGATGAGCAAAAGCTCAACGATTTAGTAGCAGCTGAATCGGTTGAGATAATGAAAGAGGGCGTGGACCTGAAACCAGCTGCAAGCGCTTACAGTTATATACAGCCGAGTCAGAGACCGTCCCAGTGGAATCAACAGCAGAACGTACCGCAGAACACGTGGAACCCGCCTCAACAGAAACCTATAGAACCTGTGAACACCTACGTACCGCCTCCGAGTCCAATAATTCCTCCTCAGAACGACTACGTCTATCAATATAATACTTACGCTCCACCTCAACATACTTACGCTCCACCTCAACATACTTACCCTCCTACTTGGAGTACCCCTCACTACCATCCACCGACGACAACCACGCCAGTCGCAATTATCAAAAACGAACTGTATTATGGAGACAATGGCAGCTATAAATACGAGTGAGTACCTTTCTTTTCCTTATAATTTGAACGATTCAGATATACAATCATATCGTGTATGAGAAAAATCTCATGGCGTAGCGATGTCAACAACATTTTGAGCCAAGAGAATTCCCATACCATGTGGACTTTTACGTGATAATCATAATCTAATACTTTGTTTACTACATTAGCAGTTTGAATTCAAACGGCTGGATGTAAATTTGTGTTATAATTATCAAAGTATTCAATAATCTTATTAACGTTCAAAGTGTTAAAATAATTATATATGAGAAAATATTTATTATAAACAGAAACAATTTCATTAACAATGTAGCGTTTATATTGCTTCTTTTAATATATATATCTTTTTATATTTAATATATCTGGACGGGTGAGTTTGTCAGTTCATATGTGAAATAAAATTTAATTACAATGTCAGGAGTAGGGATAATGTATATTCAGAAATTATCTCCAACATCCAATCTCACTATAATATACACACTGAACCGTGTGTGGACAAAATAAAACTTAATATTGAGAAGACTAGAAACTCACAACGGTAATTCTAAACCAAAAAAACAGTTTAGTACCACAAAAACCTCTTAGGCCTAAACAACAAAGGACACTTTACAAAATATCAACTCATGTTCCATTAATTGTATATATGTTAGACCCAATTTTTGCACACTAAGAATGTAATGTAAGAATTTAACGACCCTGCAAAGGTAATTCTAAACCAAAAATACAGTTTAGTATCACAAAAACCTCTTAGGCCTAAACAACAAAGGATACTTTACAAAACATTCACTCGTTCCATTAATTGTATATATGTTAGACCCAATTTTTGCACACTAAGAATGTAATGTAAGAATTTAACGACCCTGCCTTACAAAAACGAGCGTCTTCTTACAGACAGATATGATTTGTAATATTTCTATTTTACGAATATATGGATCTATGTCTGTATAACAAACAAGCATAAATAGCTAAAAATATGTAATTTAATAACGTGTAGTACTTTTTATTAAAAAAAATTCAATCATTGAATAGAAATAGGTGAAACGTAAATGATCTTAACATTCTTCTTGTGGATGATCAAATAAACACAACAAAATCCACCATCAACTCTTACTCTGTTGAATATGTAAATATTATGTAAAACGGTAGACTGTATATCAAAAAGACCCGAGACATTAACGGTATTAATGTCATATTGGAACACTGCATGGATTCGTCATAAAAAACTACAATATTCCGGTTATGTCACTATCGAAGTAACTGTTTATTAAAATCAGGTATAACCGAAAAGGTCCTAATTTAGCATAATTTATGAATGAACACGACTTTTTCGACATAATTGTAATGGATTTCTCGAATATTTTAAAAGATTTACCGTAAGATTCGGATGTTCCTTTTATCGCCTTATTATTATACATAACAAATTGTCTGCTATAGATAAGAATATCAACTGTCCGAACTGTATTTTGTATCTTTATTCAAAATAGTTTATTTTAGGAAAAAAGAACATACAATTTTAACCCACTTTTGATATATATTTAAGTTCGTTAATATTTTTATAGCCAGTATATATTTTTTTTTGTTTTGGGAAATAAATAAACATGTACTTCGTATGATGGTTATCTCAATGGCGTTGACGACCTTGTAAAGGAACCAAGATTAACCAAACATTAAGAACAGAAATACCGCACGCGATAAGATTTTCAGATTAGGCCAAAACTTTGCCAAATGTGTCGACTCCTCCGTACGTTATACTATAAACAGATATATTTATAGGCACGTACTTAGGGATACGTTTAATAGTCAACGTGATAAAAAATCATAGCACTTTTGTCGTTTTCCCCTTTATTCTATAATAACATATGGTCTGTTGATGCAAATATAAATTAAGTATGGCACCGTAGTCTTAGCCACTTTACTACAAAATCCTTTTAGATATATAAAATCTTAAAATTCACCAAAAACCACCCACATCCTGACGTCACTCACGTTTTTATTTCATTCGCCCACGAACGTCTGCGTGTCCTTGGGTTCCCAGACCGATCCTTTTTTGTTTTGCTTTTCTAAATATGAACCGAATGGGCCTAAATTCGTGGGAGTTCTTGAGACGATTATTTTATTTCGCCCAAATCTTTATACCACGATTTCCGTCTACGGTTAGACAGAACTATAGAATAATTGATATTTGAAATTATAACTTCGAATATAGATCACAGATAGGCGTATTTATCCATTTTAAAACAATATTTAAATTTATTTTCCCAAATTTTGTGCCGATCTAATAGCGATAGATAACGCCACTCATCAATCATTCACCCCAATCGTCAACATCACCTGTTGCGTTACATTTTGCTGACTAACAGATGAGACGGTGATGACCGATTAGGCTGGAGTAATTTTGGCAAAGATCCAAATGTTACAGGCCACTAACGGTCAGTTTGATTATGGAGGTTTACACCCACTTCGAAAAAGAAATATCATTTCAGATTGCACAACGACCGAATACATAATTACATTACGGATAAGACTTACTTAAAAAGTTTTAAATATAATCGCTTTATGACGCAGTGTTCTTAAAAGTTACTACCGTGTTAGCAAGGCACTAACTTTTGTTTGCCGATCGTGGTTGTCGGGTGATACCGGTTGTTGATGTCGGTTGATATATATCATTACATAGTATAAAACAAAGTCCCCTACCGCGTCTGTCTGTCTGTCTGTTCGTGATAAACTCAGAAACTACCGAACAGGTTTTCATGCGGTTTTCACCGGTGGGTAGAGTGATTAATCAGGAACGTTTTAGTATATAATTTGTCAAGGATTTTTTCACAATCAGGGCGGGACAACGTCTGCCGGGCCCGCTAGTATACATATAAAGTTATTTTTCATAGTAATGATTCATTTAAATATATCTCTATAATTAAATATCAATTACCGAATGGATAATAAATAAGTGAGACAAAGGCCAGTATGTATAATTCCCAATAGCAATTTTTTTATTTTTGTAAAGCAATTTTTGTGAAGGGAAGATTTGTCTCATTATCTTCACTAGTACTCTCATGCAAAACCGGGCGGGTAACTAGTTATGTATAAATTTAACAAAGATACAGAATTTCAATATTTTGACTTCTCACTATGAGTTTTACATAATTCAATATATTTTCCATTCTAAAGGTACCAAATAGCCGACGGTACGCACGTTGGAGAAGAAGGCTACTTCACCGACCCTAAAGCCACCGACGAGAGTATCGTTAAGAAAGGCTGGTATTCTTTCACCGGTGCCGATGGGAAAGTATACACAGTCACATACTGGGCTGATAAGACCGGATTCCACGCGTATGGGGATCATCTACCCACACCCCCACCAGTGCCTGCTGCGATCCAAGCGTAAGTAATTTCTGTTTGAAATTTTGACAAGATATAATATACATTTAATGTTCATATCTGGCATGATAATTTTCATATAAGAACATATAAAAATTACAATTTCGACTGATAAGTTGAAAAATATTGAAAGTCAAAATTATGATATGTTTTGACTTCACTAATCGCTGATATACTAATAATAGGTGTATAGTTAAATTCGCAAATAATAAAATATATATCTTTCATAAAAATACGTATAAAACACTTATTGATAAACTAATTATCGTGCTTGTTTAAACATTTATAACAATAATATCTTTAAATGCATTATATTGAAGCCTAGTTGCCTAGAACACGTTTACATGGATCTTGTGTTTCAAATATAAAAACGCTTTACGTAGCATGCAATTGCAGTGAATTGTGCATTTTATGTTAGAACAACGATCCAAAATGCATACAGAAATCGCGTCTCTTAAAATATAAAACTAACTTTAATTAAAGTACTAACAATACATTGATTCTCTTCAAATTAGGCTGACTTAATGTAGATACGTTCCATGCCTTACCAGATTTAAAAATAAAAAGATGCCCTACGAAAGTCTGGATTGGAAACCTACCTGCTTAACCGGTTTTGAGACCCACTTTTAATTTTAATTACTCACATACCATCAAGCTTTGCTTCATTTAAACATTTACAGGTCAATCAATACCTTTTTAATTAATAAATTTAAAACACTACTTTACGACGTTTTTTAACACGTAACAATCAGTCCTGAAACTCATAGCTGCTATAGATAATCCTACAATCTTATAATCCATAAAATTTCCAGGCAACATCAAGTCAAAAATACTCCCGCTAACAAAGAGTGACTTGAATAAATCGTTTGTCAGTGATTGTTATCAACCACACGTAGTAACATGAACACTTCTGGTTTAAAACTATTCTCACATGTGTTAATAATGCTTCTATAGTTGAATTTTCTAGAGTTTTAACAAAATTTCGAATATTTTAAAACCACTTTAGGAAATAACATACACAATTTTAACACCAAATTTAGAAATATAAATAACATAAAATATTCATCAACACTTGAGAAATAATGTCAAATCTAATTACGTACGTATATTTTTAACTACTTAGATATATAACAAAAAATAAGACAATGTACAAATAAAGATATTAATGCAGACAAACGCTAGTTAGAAGCGGTATCTGTCAAATCAGGACTACAAATTTACATACAACATAATGGATGGCAGGTCAGAAGTGTCAAACGCTTACAATAGAGGAGTCATTAATCATACCGTTAACAAAAACTGGTAGTTGATTAACAAAAGGGTTGTCCAAAAGGTTAGGCAAATGATAATACAGAGCATCGTCCAATTTTCTAGTACCATTGAGTTAACCGCATATTTATTAGAACTGTAAGACAGTATAAGTGTGCCAAACAATCCACAGATCTATACTAATATTATAAAGAGGTAAAGTTTTCGAGTTTGTGACGTTGTAGCGGATAATATCTGGATCTACTAAACCGATTTTGAAAATTCTTGTACCAATACAAAGCCACGTTATTTGTGAGTGTCATAGTGTCATGTCATATTAACTTGAAAAATTAAAAGACTTTTCTGTGGAAGCCGGAGAAAAAACGGTCGAACGAAAACGTTTCTTACGAACGCTGCCTTAACGATGAGAGATATATGATTAAGTTCCAGAGAAAAGTTATAGAGTTTAATAATGCCTACAAAAAAGTCACCGATAGCATATGTCTAACTTTTATATTTAAACCACAAAAAGTAGTTTTTTTATAAATATTTACTGCCCAAGGAAGTGGGCACGGGTCAACTAGTAATACATACAACAATAACAGACACCATTTTAGGATAAATAGATTAAATTAACTGATTGATACGCGGGACTTCGCTTGCTTGCTCACGACATTTTTAATATTGCGTAGTGTTTACAAAAATCAGAGTTTCCGAAAACTTTAAAAACTGTATATTAATTGAAGATATCGTGATAAGTTTAGGATAAAACGACCAAGGATCTTAAAAATAAAATTTAAAATATGTAATCGAACTCTATCCAGTAGCTTTTGCGTGATGTGTGCACAACGGCAGACCTCTATCATTTTTTTTGTATAGATTTTTGTATACTTCTTGTAATCCTTCAATCTGCTTGTAGTCATTTGTTTAGAATTATCATGTACTTACGTCCAAAAAATCTGTCTATACTAAGTTTAATAACCCGTGAAATTTTTATTTGTGATGTCAATAAATCACATTACCAATAAATAAAATAAACGGCATCGTCTGCTGAAGTACCGTTAAATGGTATAAAAAGCTTAAATTAGCTTGCAAATATTTATACGTATTATATAAACGGTTTTCTTACAGTGCTCTTGATCAAAAAGCAAAGGAGGAGGCCGAAAAGAACAAACAACCAACTGTAACATACCCTCAACAAGTCTATTACCCTACTACTCAGAGGCCGATCTACCAGACCACGCAAACCCCGTACTACCCTCCCCAACAGGTGTACTACCCGCAGGAACAGAACTACCCATCCTACGGGAAGAAATAGGTATATGAATATTCGTAGGTATATAAATATACGACAAATGTAGCTGAGTTTTCAGCATCGATGTAAAAATTAAGCGGATTATCTTTCAGTCATTCGAATAGTCGAATTTGTAGGTTTTTATATTATAGTGATACGAATATTACCTCTTGAGTGATAAAAAATGTTACAGTACAAGAGTACACGATTACAAATTGTGAAATCGATTACTGTAGGTGTGAAACTGTTTTGTGATAGTATTTTATGTTCAAAACTAGCGATGTGATTTATTCGTAATTAATAAATAGTATTTATAAATATGTTGTTTCTTATTTTCCAAATTTAGTGTCGTATTCCTTTCAAAATATAACAGACGACCGGTGAACATAGATCTTAAGAACATAACTACACAAATGGCTATTTAATACCAAAGCCTAGCGTGATATATTAACGCTTACGGTAAAACTTATGCTCACTGCTTCACTCGCATTAATGTACATTTGATTTACAATTCCAGAACAGTACATTTTTACTTCAAGAAAGATATTCTATGTCCTTTACTGTACTCCCGGTCTGAATGGAAAATTTCGTGATGATCGGTTGTATAGTTAAGGCCTGGAAGCATAACAAAGAAACTCACTATAGCATTTATAATATTAGTTGGGATAAATAATTGATATACAGACATAAAGACATTTAATATCCAGGCACAAAACAGATAATTATGCGCACCATAAAAAAATCAATCATGTTTGGAGTTCACACCCCCTAAATCTCGACTCAATAGTTGACTTACTACTACTGAGCTACAGGTTCGTCAATAGTTATGATTACTTCATACGTCATAACAAAAGTGCAACACCACAGTAGACAAAAACAATTTTACTTTATTAACCATACAATAGAGATAATAATTTCTATATACAACACCTCTTTTGAACCTAGCAATAGTCGCGATTAGCATCTCAAACATTCGCAAGTAATAAACATAACCTATGAAGAAACAAAGAAATGATAATGCGTTACTATTACTAGGGCATTCTTATGTATTTAATTGCCACCACCATTGACATGTTGAATAATAATATGATTTTAAATAATAATGGGACCCAAGACGTTACGCTAAACCTTGAAGTGGATTGGCTCTCTAGTGAAACTAGCGGAACACACGTTTATTTGGTGACAAATATTCAATTTTTTCAATTTAAATGCTGGTCAGACCGGCATTAGACATTAGACAGGCATCCCATCACCGTACTACGCTTTTATGACGATATTTTCCTTCTAAAAATTCGAATCTACTACGTCGTTACGTTAATACAAAGCTATCGTTGATTCATCCTCATACATCATTATTTAGGAATACTCAGTCATTCATATAAGGCCAAAGTCTAATCTTAAGTATGGACTAATCCATGATATTTTGACAAAACAAATGGCACGATAACGCACACATACGTAAAGTAATATAGTATCGACACACTCAATTAGATGAAATGTGGAAGTAAGATGGCATATTCTCCATATTCGTGGTGAAAAGCAAATGCTTATGTTACTTAGATACTGCAGATTGACGGGACAGCCGTCAAAAACAAGTTAGTTAGCCAAGTTTTAACAAGGCTCTGTTGAAGCGCTTATGACGTACTATGACGTACAGCTTTTTAATTATAATATTATTGACGGCAGCATATTATTGTTGTGCTTTGATTGTTCTGTTAAATCAGTAAATACTAAGATGGTGCCTATAAAAATCATACCTTTTTAATTCATTCCTATTCTACAATAATCGTTTAAAATATTTATTTATTTACTTTTTATTATATATATTTAGTTATTATATAGTAATAAATAAATACCTGTAAAACTATTTAAATACAACATTAGTGACTTTATAAGAAATAAACAGTGAATTTAATATATTCTTGTGCCTGTAACCAATAACAAATGTTGTTTTTACAAGACCATGTTAATATAGAATAAATATGTTCAATAGGCATTCGGATATTTTCCATCTATTGTCAATGTACAATAATTACTTCAAACAAAAAGGTTAACTGAAGCCACGAATTTAGTCGAAATAATAAATTACGCGTTGTCTCGAAGGATTTTATCTGCGAAGGGCGTAAACCAAAAAATTCTTACGAACCGGTCTGATGGGGCATTGACTTTGACCATTACATGCCTTGCATCACTTCACGAAACACGAATTTAAGATGACCGTTTAAGAACGTACCATTTACCGCACTGTTTGCCGAATGCTTTCCTCATAAGTGAATTCTGTTCGAGTGTTAATCCTTTTGGTAAACGAAATTCCATGATTTCGTGATTATTTTATTCTTTTACATTTGTTAATTTTGGAAATAAACCTATACTAATATAAATTTAGACGGTTTGTTTATTTGTTTGGTTGAACGCGCTAATCTCAGGAACTACTAGTTCGTAGATTTGAAAAATTATTTCAGTGTTAGATAGCTCATTTATCGAGGAAGTCTATAGGCTGTATATTATCAGGCTAAGCCCATAGGAGCGGAGCACCAATGAAGAATGTTTCAAAATCGTATGTATTTTCCTTTTGAGAGCTTCCGCTGCGTGTTAGCGTTAGCTCAAAGTAACTATTTCAGACGGACGAAGTCGCCAGCAAAAGCTAGTCATTTATAGAATCAATTCATAAGGCATAAGTAATTTTATACATTGACAGCTTATGCAGCTTATGTCTTGCTACATACATTCATAAATTACGAATGTGGGAGAATAAATATTCATTTCAAAGATACTAAGAAGCCCTAGAGGGCTTCAAATTGAGTATTATGTTTTGCATATCAGAAATTAACGTCACAAACTTAAAAACGACTAAATCGCCCCAATCTGGTCCGTTTACAACTAAGAGCCAGGAGACGTTAATAAAAAAAAGAAAAAAAATCTATCAAACCGGTGAGGGCGACTATACTGTATACATAAAGCGATAAAGAAAATAATGTATATGAAGAATGACTTACTTAAACTAAATATAAACATTAACGTAAAAGTATTAAGAGAAACTTAGTTGAAAAACGAAGCAATATCTTTCACGAATGCCTGGACATGAGAATCTCATAACGAGAATGTTGCGTGTATATAAATATATGCGGTATTCATTTTCATTAACAGTATTTTTTCCAACAGTGTTTGAGTGTGACGTGAAAATTGTTTACAGACATTCACAGCTTCAAGAAAAATGAAGCTGGTAAGCATTGCTGTCGTGCATTATTCTCGAATTATTGTTTGATTGAAATTGATTCGGATTTTGTGCATAATTTTGGCTTTGGATTGCAGGAATAAGTATAATTTAGCAATCATATTTTTTTATTTTTTCAGGTGTCCATTATATTTTTGACAGTAATTTTTACGGTTGAAGCAGTTCAAGATTATATGTCATATCCACCACAATTTCAAACGTCCATTCCAAGAACAATTTCTTCCGAGAATTTAGTGTATTTACCACCAGAATCATCTACGCCAATATCATTCTTTCCTATAAAGAATAATAATAAATTGCCATTCCCATACTTGCCACTAAATGGAATTAGTGAACACGCCTCATTTTCAACGCCATTTCCTTATTTTGTATCATCTTCAGCACCTGCCCCTATAGTTAAAAATGATGAAGAAGACGATGATAATGAACACAGACGTCCATCACCTCAGTTTTTAATGAATAAAGTTAATCCGAATTTAAGAAACAAAATCAATAACACTGAAAGCATTTCAAGAAACCAGAAAACAGAAAAGAGTGATACAACCTTCATTCCACAACAGATGAATACACACCAACCTATCGACAGAAATGACATGAAACTTCATAATCAATTTACATTGAATAAAGAACCTACAACAATGATATCTAGGCCAACTGCTCGTAGTATGATAATATCGCCAGATACGCATAGCGATCAGTTCAAACCCGAATATTCCCAAAACTACCTGAATATACAATTGCCAAAATTTCATATAACCCCTACAACTGAGACCGCAATACCAATACTCCGATTGTCTAATGAAATGGACTTAGATGGAAGTTTCAGCTATGAGTAAGTTAACACAAAAATATTCCAGTAAACTGGTCTTCTTATTATAAGATATTTAAAATGTATTTTTATATTTCAGAGCATTAGGAGCAGACCAAACTCATTATGTGCAACATAGTCGTATTGAAAATATTGGAAGTGATAATCAAGAACAAGTTGTCGAAGGATCTTATTCCTATGTTGGTGATAATGGACAAACATACACGGTTAACTATATCGCCGACTCGAATGGGTTCAGAGCCAGTGGTGATCACTTGCCGGTTGCCCCACCTATACCTGAAATTATACAAAGGTAGTCATAATAACTACATATTTGTTTTATTAAAAACTATAATGCTATATATATATGATATTTTTCGCAGATCTATACAGTATAACTTAGCTAAAGAAGCAATAATGCCTCCAGAAGCGAAGTATGAAGAGGAAGAATCGGATCCAACGAGGAAAGAAAAACAACATAATATATTTACACATTCAACTCATAATTTATTTACGGGAAGAACACCAGAATCTTTTTCATTCGGTTATCCTGGATACAACACGAAAAATAACTTAATTACATCAGCTTCAACACAAGCTCCTATGAAAACAAATACAGAATTTATACAAGAATATATAAAAGATAAACCTAGTGCAACAATTTCACCTCAAATAACATTTTTAGCTTCGCAAGGTGCTCATGTTCCATTATTCAATACTGCTGAACAAACAATAACTAGACATAATTCGATCGACAAACCTAATATGCTGCAGTTAATAAATTACGAGGCACCTGTAAAAGACAATGATCAAGAAGGAAACAAAGGTTTGTGGCGATGGCAATATGGTTTAAATACGGAATTAAATCACACCCCTGAAAAGAACACAATATCGAGATCATCAGGTGAAGGTGATGATATAATGATCAATTTTAACGATATGACATCAGATCAGTATGCAAATATGATCAGATCGCAATTAACAAGCAATCAAAAAAACTCAGATAATAATGTCAATAACGAATTGCACGAAGCGAAATTAAAAAATCCAATTATAGATCAAAATTATAATTTTGCAACCATCAGCAATGAAATAAGGCAAACATCTTCAACAGAGACAGTTGTAGTTCCAACTCATTCCGACAGTAGACACAAAAAGGCTGACCATATTAATATTGAAAATAATAAAAGAAATAGTGAAGTAGTTGTTCCTGTCCAAACAGAAGCCTCGAATTCAGAAGTTAAACCAAAAATAACCAACCAGCATATGTATGTTCCTCCAACTCAAATCGTAACACAGTCTTATGACTATGACAATACAGTTTACGAACCAAAACGAATCAAGTCTTTAAATACAGACGTTACATCAATTTCAGAAATTAATAAGTTAATTAAAAATAACAATTATAAATCTAATTATGATTTATGGTTTCGACCAAGTAATAGCGGAAATATTTTAGTTTCCACTACTCAAGAGCCATATATTGTCACTAGTGAAGCTACTCCATTTAGGAAAATAAATATTGAGACGCCTCAGAATAAGAACGGTTTTACATCATTATTGAATACACAGGTAGATTATTCCCGTGATACCGCAAATAATCAACTAACTACTGAAACTATTGTAGATATTTTTAAGGAAAATATTTTCTTAAACAATCTTTTAAATCAAAATGATAAGAAAGACGTCGATAACAGCCTGCTAAAAGACGAGAATCAAAATTATTATCATAGAAAATCTGATATACAAACCAAAGAAGATAATTTTCCACAGTTTAAGCCATTACAGTCACCTTTATATTACGAAATGAATGGCATTAAAAGGACTCCAGTAGATATTGCCAATATATTGAATTACATTTCATCTAGAAACCAATTTGAATCAAGTAAAATAAGACCAAAATTTAAACAACTGCCTAATAACTTTGAAGAGCGAGGCGAACTTCCTTCACAGCAGTATCGTTATGAAAGTGAATCGGAAAATGTATCAGACCATAGTGTCCATAGTTACCAAAATCATGGACGACAACAAGGATCACGTGGAATAATAAAAAATTATAAGACACTACAAAGAAATCACAACATTAACAAGGAAAACGAGACTGATAAAATGAAAAATGCCTTAATCCCTCCTCAAGGCCCTAATCTACCGCCCCTCGGTAGAGCAGGACCATCTACGAAAACGTATTTGCCGCCAACATTCGCTTGAAAAGTAAACTGTGATTTAAACTTAGAGTGAATTATGTAAATATTATATAAGTATGCATTTATTAGATAAGAATTTGAAATAAACATTACAATACACAACTAATTTTAGTTGTAATGTATCTTTATTTGATACTAGCTTTTGCTCACGACCTAGCTCACGTTAATATTCACTCAGACTTTGAATGTAAAATACAGCGTATGTTACTAGCCAATAATGTAACGTTTTATAGATGAAAGAACTTTTAAAATCGACTCAACATTTTCTGAGTTTATGCATTACAGACAAAAAAGTCATTTCTTTATAAATATAGCTTATAGCGTTAAAAATTCATTCATCTGTATAAACATACATTATCGCCGAATAATATAGTAATAGCAATACTAGCGAAGCCGCGATCGAATGCTAGTTGTAAACGAACTATAACGTGAATGTTATAATGAGTAATTTAGAAATCCGGACAATAATGTGACATAGAAAGTATAAGTAATGGTAATAAATGTCGCGTGATCATCTCAATTGCAACAAGTCGGTATCTCCATTGAAAGCGTAGCGAAAAGAAAGTTTATTGTGAATGCCTAGTGATTATTAATTTAAGTAAACAGTAATTAACCTAATAAACTCGTTTTATTTTTATTATTAACTTCATGTATATATAATAGATAATACTCATGATTACTGTATAGTGTCTGTGTATTTCAAAGATCATTAATATTTTTCAGAATGTCCTCGTACTTTCATTTTAGGAAATACAGAATCATTGGTATTTAAAGCTCAAAAAAACAAGTTAACTGATATTTAATTATGCATTATTCAAGCATTATAACAAATTTTAACAATTTATGCAGACTTTACTCATATATCGATTTCTTAAAGATTTATCACGAATTTGTATGGGACAACTCGAAAATAGGGCAAAATATGTTTCATTTTGTTACCGGATTACGCAGAAGGAGAGCAATGTTTTTGTAGTCCGGTGAAGGGTGGTCCGGTGGAGCCGTTAAGGCCTTACTAGGCCAATAAAGTTTTGCTTAATAATGATCATTGATGTACATAAAAACCCAAGATGCACACTCAACGTCTCAAAACCCTCCGCATAAAATATGCACACAATTGAATCTTATGCACTCATTTCAAATAGTATCGGGTCGCTTGCGTCCTTCTAAAAAACACTTTAAATCATTCAGGTAAGGTTGAATTTGCAAAATCATAAGTTTATCGCATAATTATAACCACGTATATTGGGGCGTGTATATTGGGGAGTTTTTGCGGACGGTTAGCGCTACTTTTATTCGAGACTGTGCGTCTTGGATTTTTATATATCAATGTTAATAATACTCAAATGAACACCGCAGTCAGTAATATAACTATAAATTTTGATAGCTTTTGCCGTCGTGTTTTTGTTTTCGTTAATTTATTTGACTTGTTAGAATTAATGTAATCAAATGGTAGTATCAGATACTTACTGTAAGAAATAAATAAGTAAGATTAATGTTAGATAAGTAGTGTGGATGTAAAATTATGTTACGATATACCTAAATATTACATATCAAGGTAAAGTAGACGATACAATTGGGAAATATAAATTATATTATTTTCCCTGGAATCGATCACTACACTAGTTACACAACAGAATTTATTTTCCTTTATCTTATAAAGATCAAGTACTTTGTTACTTATAAATTAAATATTATTTATAATTTATGTTCTCTTATTGTTTTTGTTTTTAGGCGTCGTTAAATTAGTCATACCATTTTATTGCAATGTTAGTTTGTGCATATTTTCGAAATAAAATAATCGTCTTTAAATATGTGGTCAACAACTAAGAGTAAAACGTTGTAAAAAATATTTATATTAGGTAATGCGTACGTAGGTTTATTGAATTCTCATAGACAAATTAATAACGAGAGCACGCTGCGCTTAATGGCTATGGGTAGCGAATATTTACGAGAGAGTTAGTTAAAGCTTGCACACAACCCGATATCATTTAATCAATTAAAAAAATAAACTTCTCTAACATGTATTAATTTTGGAAAATATTATTAAAAATTAGAAAATTTTGATTTATAAATACAATAATTTCTATTATTATCGTATTATTCTTTAAAAAACTATTATATATTAGACAGAAAATTAATTACTCTATAAGTGGAATGAATCAGATATAATAATTCTAACAACAAATATAATCATATAGCTTAAGATTACTCTATACATTTGAAACAGAATAGTTGCAAGATTTCACAACAACTAGACTTCCAGAATCTGTACAAACTCTAATTGTTATTCAAACAGTAGGTCCTTTGCTTTTATTTGAAACATAATTAAACCCAAAGTCTGCCTTCTCATTAGAAATTCGGCTGCGCAAAAGGTACTACTGTCTACATAATTTCGTTTCATTTAAGCATTTCTCGTCTGAAACATTCCACTATGAGTTTTATTTTTAGCGATTTACGATACAGTTCACTTGTAATATACTTTTAATACCCAGATGATAATTAAAACTCTTAAAACTAAGTGTTTTATTCAACTTACTTTCTATATCTACTATGCTTTCAAATAAAATCTCTAAATTATTTCTCCTATAAATATATCTACGACATATATTATGAATGTCTGAAGTAAATACGAAACTCTGAGGTAAATTTCAGCATTCATAGCGTCGTTATGAGAATAATATGTAATATATGTATAAAGAATAAAACATACAGTAGAAGAGTACAATAGACGCTGCTGATTGCGTCGCGACTGTGGAGGAAATTCTGCACTAGGAATATTATTATTCTGTAAGTAAATTACATCGTACCTACTGGAAGAAAACCCAGTCAATTTAATATAGTTTGCAATCATGTTACAACTTGCAGTATCGGTTTAAATGTACGCTAATTGTTTAAGCTTAAAAAGGGTAAAGGTTGACAAGATACTTGGAGATACTGGATCGTCACTTGTCTTTATTCACTTTTAGTCTTTAATCTTACAGTTTAGGTGTACTTTTTTAATAATTTTAAGGGAGCACTCGCGCATGGTGTGAACCTTATTATGAAAATATTTGAAAAAGTCATCCTGAAGAATGAAGAAATTTGGCTTACAATATCTCTAAATAACAAAGCGTGTAAGTGAGACAGAAAACATTAGAGAGTCTTTAGAAATATTGACAGATGTACGTTCATTTGGCATTTTATTTCATTACATGATCATACTGTACATTGAAGATTTGGTCTATGTATTCTTTGTTAGTATATATGTGTAAATCCGGACGGGCAGCTAATTATATGATAAAATTAAGGTTCAGTCTAGAAAACACTGACTAATGCTTTGAATTCTTAATTTTCCGAATCAAGTTTCGACTCTCAAACTGAATAAACGACTCGACATTTTTAGAGTGTAGAATTAACTTCATATCTTACATAATAAGAATAGAATATAAAATGAATATTCAGATTGCTATAAATCTATTTATTCTTTTGTGCCAATACTTGTATTTTATATCAAACAAAAATCGATCCCTAACTTAACATTGAAAGGGACATCAAAGCACGAAAGCAAATAGAAACCACATGGAAAAATATGTAAATTTTGTATACCACCAAACATAAGATCAAAGTCTGTGGGGAAGCCAACTGATTTGCACCGAGCGGGCTTATTTCCTTTTATTCTTCTGAATGTGACTGTGCGGGCCCTCTTCTCTCAGTGCTTAAACTTCCAACCGTTATATGATGAAGTAGTTTCGCTCGAAATAATATTCTAGAGTTTTAATACCCCACTTTTTAAACGAATGTACAAGTATTTACTGTAATGCAATATGCCTTAATATTTAGCGGGTTGCTATTTTCAATATACTAATAAATTCTATGGTTAAGCTAGTATTATAATGGAGATACTAACGATCGCTCGAAATAACTCGTAATGATTAAACAAATACAAAATCCAATCCATATTATTAAACTATATATTTTCATTCATTCTATTATCTTTATAACATTTGTATCTATATATATATTTAAGTTTTAATTCACAATATATATAATTATTTATAACCCTAGGCTTTAAAAATAAATTACTGTCAGTTTCCTAATTTTTCCGATTTTTATTTTAATTAGGTAGGTTCAGTGAAGCAGCATTTGTAGATGCTCAAACGTCCAGTCATATCATTAAGTATAAGAAATGTGATATCCATATTGTACGCCGAAATGATTGCTATCTTAGAAGCCTTATCATACGTACAAGATTTGAATTATAATAAGTTTGTAAAATATACAAATTCCAAATGTGCAATTCAACATATAAGTTGATGCAGGTTACCTAACTGTCGTGGCGTTCCTTTAGCATTAACTTAACACAAAAACTTAGTAACTTATCATAAGTATATTGTAGTATGGTGGCTGCCTTCTCATATTGAATTAGAAGGTAATGAAAGGGTGGGCAGACTAACAAAAGAAGTAATAGAAGATGGAATTGTATAATGATTACATATATACAATGATGTTACAGCGGAAGTCAAAATAAATACATTCTACATATAGTCCAAAAACTTAAACATAACATCTCATTAACAAAGCCCATTTGGTATAATACGATCCAACTATCTCGGGGATCGATCCCATGGTTCTAAGATGCAAATATGAGAAGAAACATAATTGTCTTGTAAGACATGTTCTTCAATAAAAGTAAAGAGAAAAAAAAGTATTTGTTTTTTGTCCGGGCTAAACTCCGAAACACATGAACCGATTTTGACAAGATTTTTACTGGCAAGTGGAGATTTTTTTAGAATATTATGTAGGCTATACAACGTTACGCTTTACTATGAGGACTAAACAATAAGCAGTTTAAAAGCAGGTAACTTAAAGTCGTCGTATACGGGTTAAGTAATACTGACAGAATTACAATAACAAAATAAGAACACGTAGTTTCCATGAAATAACAAAATCATTTTCACGAGGACGAAGTCGCAGGAACTGGCTAATATAAGAATAAACTGGCAAGTAGTTGATAGTAACGATATAAAAACAAATATATATAGCGGTAGTCCAAATAAACATTAAACACTCACTTTATGACACAAAAGTAATATGTCTTTAAGTCTTACTAATAATATAAAGGGGAATATGAATTTGTTTGTTTGTTAGGTTATTACGCCTTCACTACTTAACCGCTCATCGTGGAAGTTTGCATACATGTAGGGTTACAGAAAAATATATTTCAACCAAAAAAATCTACTGTTGCCGAGACATATATGAAATCTAAATTAGAAGTAATCTTAAAAGTTATAAAAGCTAGACTTAAATAATCTCGACAGTACATACAGAATCAATCGTAATTTTCAAGTTATACCGAACATCTATTAAATAATAGTTTACGACGTCACCATCGATTATACCAAACTCCTGTTCAAGTTTATGGACTGTTAATCATTAATAGATATTGTGGTATCCCGGAGGACTTAACTATCAAACTTTACCTATAACGATTATGGTTCACAACACAGGTTATAAATGTGGTTTTGTCAGGAGATGCTTTAGAAGAACTATCGTTGAGTCTTAAATTGGTTAGTAGTTGTAATTTACGATAAATAAGATTGTGTTGGTTGACACTGATTGTTTTACCGAGTTATAAACTAAGTTTAGCTACGATTTTACCAGATTTTTTTAATCGAAGTAATTATAATAATGTGGCAACCCATACAAGCAGAATTATTAATAGAGAAAAACACTAGATAATGATTTTTATATTATACAAATTTATAGTTACCCAGACGTTTTTTCTCATAGACCACCTTCAAAATTTAGCTGGTTCCGGTGGCCCCCCGCTGCTATATTTCTACTGTATTCCCAAGACTCGACAAAAAATGGGAAAATTAAATCTAACTATGACAATTTGCGTTCATGTAAGTAAATCTCAAACAAGTTGATCCAAGATGCAATACACAAACCACAAGTCGTATTTCGTCGCTTTGCAAGTCTCAACACATTGTTCTGAATATGGAATAAGCAAGTTTTTACAAGTAACACTCACTGAGCTTCTTAAAATATTATCTGCCTACATTGATAGATGAAGTCAAGCCAACATTTTAGTTCTTCACTATCGAAAGCAGATACAATTTCGTGAACCCCCGATTACGAATCGTTAACCCCCATTTTTTTTGTCTCGCCAACGTAAACCCCCGTCAAATCTCCCGTGAAACCCGGGGGTCCATCTGGACCATTTTGGGAACTAATGTATTATACTAATGAAAGAGGTTTTGAGTATTAGTGAGTAAAATATTCATTATTAGCTCTCCTCTCGTAATTTAATTCGCAGGCGTTTTATTCATATAGTATACTAGATTTTGCACGCTGCTTTGCTCGTGTTAATTTAGATTTGGAAAGTTATTTTTAGAGTTCCTTCAGGAACATCATATTTTTTCTAGATGAAAGGAAAAACCCTTTTCTGTACCTTTAACAACTTATACGTAAAATTTGATGACGATCGGACAAGTAGTTAAGGCGTGAAAACGTAATAAACAAAAAAACTCACTATCGCATTTATAATATTAGTTAAGATGTGCCAATTTCAAAATGAAGACGAATATTAACACATTCATACATTACAATTTATTACGTTTAGGATATTAAGCGTGCTAAAAATTAGCCGCACAAGCACATACATACATTGAAAACTGTTCGCTCGTTTTGGGCAGTGGATAAAAGATAAACTGCATGATAAGCACCTTACTATCACAATATTTTCCACGATTAGAAAATTATTCTCGTCGTATGATTTATTACCTAACACAGGCACATTTCTTCTTTCAGTTTACAGTCCGATTGCTTCTCGTCTCATATCATTACATAGTATAAAACAAGATCTCCTACCGCGTCTGTCTGTCTGTCTGTTCACGATAAGCTCAAAAACTACTGAACGGATTTTCATGCAGTTTTTACCAGTCGATAAGATGATTCGTGAGGAAGGTTTTGGATTTATAATCAAAGTGGGACAACGTCTGTCGGGCTCGCTAGTTGAGAATATTTGAATCAAAAGCAAATTGATACACGGTTTACGTAAAACGTAAGCTGGTGGGCAAAGCTGTAAAATTCTTACCATTATATAACTACTTTAGTCAGCACAAGTCAAATCTACGATCTTTCTGTTTTAGTCGCACACCAGAAGACGGAAGTAATGTTTGAGTTTTACAATGGGCTAGTTGCTACAAAAGAAAGTAAGAAATTATAATTCTTTTTAATCATATCACAGCTTTTAAATCACAATATTTGGTATTAAATAATACTTTTGTAACAGAGAAAAGAACGTTTTATAAACGTAAATAGCAAATATGAATTTTAAAATAATTATATATACTCTATAGTTCTGGCGTCGAAGCTTTCAACTAAATTTATTTCGTTATTCTAAATTATTCACATCACACTTGACCTAGTGTTTTTTTTAATATATCCTTTGTTTTTGTTTCAATACACGACAAGAATAAAACGTATGATAAGAATTTTAAGATCACAGTTTTCAGAATGAACAACATTATTAAAATATTATAAACATTGAATTACTAGAGAGACCATTCCGGAATTTTACTTATAATTAGCTTCAATAAGAATAAATAATTTAATTATAGTTTTAGTACAAACTAGCTAAAAAAACAGTGACTAATAAATCATCTGAATGTATTCAGTCCATCTACTTATTTACTTTTCTCTTATACTTAAGTCGCGTCATCATAAAAATTACAATAACTTTTGATAGAGTGAACCGATTTTAACAAAACCAAATGCTACTCTAGGATATGCTTTATGATTTCTTGGAGAGGTTTTAACGTGAACGCAGTAGTTTAGCGGTGATGCGTGTTCAAACAAACAAATAGACAGACAGGCAGACAGACAGATAGACAAACAGACAGACATTTCGAAAAATGATGGAAATGTATTTTATTATTTATTTCAAGAAGCAACAATGATTTTCACAAAAATCTATAAAGTACAGACACGTTACATTTACATTCTTATTATATGTATAGATAATGTGCTACCAATTAACAAAATAAACAATCACGATAAATTGAGATTAACTTGCCAGTACTAAATAAAAATAAGAATTGCGTTCCTACATACCAATTAGTCAGTAAATGATCGCCATCGTAATTACAATAAATTAGATTTTATAGAAACAGTACTACCAAAATCGGAACAGCGACTGTGATTTATAGAAAGAGTTAACAAATACACGAAAACATGAAGGGAATACTCCCCTTTACTCGATATACCAGTGTTCATAAGACTTTGAGTAAAGTTTGCCAATAACCCTACCCCGGGGAACCAATTCGCACGTTAAAACAAATGTTAGGTGATTTGCTGTCACCAGTGGGGAAAATACAGGAATTTAATAGGGTTAATTTATATAATATATTTTATTTTTATATATTTATTTATATAATAATTTATATTTAATTTATATAACTTTCTCTAAATTCTTGTTTTATATAAGAAAAAAAAATGTCTTTGAACAGCAAACCAGGAGTAATAGAATAATATGATATTAAAAATTTTAACCCCACCGGTGATCACTAGTTTTACAGGAAATATACTTGATTAGCCTAAACTTCACAGTTTCGCTAAATATCTTATACTTTTTTTCCAAACTTGTTGTTTTCGCAAATAGATCATTTGGAATTGGCAATATAAAGGGAGAGAGAAGTGATCGCAATTTGATGCGATTCAGTACTCACTCCTTTGACGTTTTGCATGAGCGTAATATTAAGTCACCAACATTTGTTAATCCTGATATAGATACGAGTCAGAGAGTTGTTGTTATTTCAAAATCATTTAGATGGAGGTAAGAAAGTCGTGGTAATTTCCACGTCCGTTAAATGTCTTGTCTTATATCACATGCTTGACAAAATTATCGAACGATTTCATTGCAGACTCCTTCTACATCAAGCCCATCTTCTTCCTTTACTGCTGAAGAAAATATTAACACGCGTTATGAATATCGTTTTTTTTTTGTTTATTTTATAAGTTGGTTTATATGAAAAAATAAACAGACACAAATATTTTAACGAAGCACTTGATGCCAAATTTCACATTATGTTTACGTTTAATTCCAGTAGTATATACTTTTTATATTGAAAACAAAAACTAAATGTGTCCTGAGAGTCTTGAACTTTTGACCTTGAGAATGACTTATGAAACAAGCCTGGTCGTCTCGCAAAAACAGGCTAAAAGTGTTCCGTACTATATTTTAAGATTATGCACCATAGGAATTACGTATTTTTTCTGGATAGCATGTTGTCTTTTATTTTTAAAATATAATTTTGTTATAAATTCTTAACCTTTAGAACCTTTTAAATTAGTAGGTACTGTTACATTTTATAATTAAAATTTAACAGTGTTTAGCTACGATAGGAAAGCGTCATTACTCGAATCAAATGTCAATTATAGGTAGCATGAAACAAAACAAAAGTATTGAAGGTAAATGAAATTTTAGTATTTGTTCTTTGTCTCGGCTTATCTCCGAAACGGCTAATCCAATTTTCACGATATTTTGTTGGAGGATGAGCTCTTTTACTAATACTACTAAGCTACTTTTTTTTGTTTTCTTTTTTTTTTGGGGTGTTTTTTACTAATACTACTAGGCTCATAATACCTAACAAATTGTAGCCTAGTAGTATTAGAAAAACTCTCCTCCAACAAAATCGTGTTGAGCCGTTTCGGAAAAGCCGACAAAAACAAAACAAAATTCATTTACCTTCAAACTTTTGTTTTGTTTCATGCTACCTATAATCGACATTTGATGTTACTTTTAACCGACTTCTAAAAAAAGGAGGTTCACCTTTCGGTTGTATTTTTTTGTTTGTTACCTCGGAACTTTGTTATTTATAATCTGATTAAGAAAATTCTCTTTTTATTGAAAAAAGGAGTTTTATTGAATTTGATTTTGATATACAGGGAATTCCTCAAAATCGAATAACAAGTACATAATGATCAAGATATTCGTTGGTTTAACATAATTCAAGGTAATTACCTAATTATGGTCAGAGCCATTCTAGTGCATTATTTACATTCTTTTTTTGCCAGTGTCAATATTTGTTAAGTCTTTTTGACGTGACAACGTCTTATAGATTGATGAACGCCAGATGCACGAACGAAAAAGCATGACTCTCGTCACGTTCCGCCTGAGCCGAGCGTGCAAGAGAGAGCGCGGAACAAGCGACAGAGGCGCGATGGCCTAAGCTTTCGGCTTGTGACTCATCTATCTCTCTACCACTCCATCGGCCGATGCGTCCAAGTGGTTATGACGTAAAATTATCGTCTGTAAACCGACTTTATAGATAACCAATTTTTTAAACGAATACCTCAATGTAGTAATGTCATTTTTAATGAATAAAATACTCATAAGTATTCACAGATTCACATTACTTTAAATGACTTGTAAGTATAATATAAAGCACATTTTATTATTCCATGATGACTGAACATTAAAACACTGACCCGTGATAGATAGCATCTAGAGTCTGCACAAAAACATCTAAATCAAAATTTCCGACGAACCGCAAATTTGTTGAGTTCTTCAACCTATAACTTTGCTTGATTCTGGAATTATCATAAATCGTGAGGTCAGTCGCTGAGGAGAAATATTTACATTACAATTTACAATATGTTTTGTCATTATAGCCAAGAATATAAATAAAGAATGCGTCGAAAAAATAAGATTTACCTACCTACTATTTTTGTAATAATGTATATAACGTAGAGATGCAAATTAACGTACATTGGTATTCTGTTGTTTGTTTTTCTACTAAGATATAGGTTTGTAGAAAAGCAGCTTTCATACAATATTTATAGTAGTTATTGACGAAAATGTAAACCACATAATAACATAGCAGCCAATATTCATACCTAATATAAAAAAGTGTGTGTGTACTTATGTACACGCGTTAGTAGTTATACTTCTTTGGTGTAACAAGATATATATATCTTTTCAAAAATTTGATCTTTCGCATTATTCTACGTTTGTAGAAAAAACAACACTAACAATAGAAAAAAGGTATTTAATACACTGAAAGTTTAATACAAAGAAATACAAACAACAAATACATAGAAACAAAATGTTGACTATAGCTAACTTCAGGGTGTCGGTTTTTCGTGACGGTGTGCACGCGCATCGTAATAACTTCAGGGTGTCAGTTTTTCATGACGGTGTGCGCGCGCATCGTAAAAATTTACTCTCATAATTTTTCCCTAACGCGCCAAAAGAAGTATAACTTCAAAAATAGTTACACAAATGCATATTATTGTTTTAATTTCGATGTTTTCTTAGCCACTAACTTAAATATTCGTTTTGTTTAAACGTGTTACCATCGTCAAACTATGCCGGTAGGTAATCATAATAACTGAACTCTGATCCCGGTTAAGGTACTATAAAAACAAAACAAACTTTTATGACCATTGTTATGTTCTTAATTTCGCAAAATGTTACCTAAACTACTCACAACGACTTCTGGTTTATGTTTGTTTTATTTCGTACTTTTTTCTTAGGTAAACTGTGACACGCTGTTTTTGTAAATCATTGTACATTCTTTATTTTTATTGATATTCAAATGTATTAATGTGTTAGAACTTTTAACATACAACACTTACTAAACACATACTCAATATACTACTTACAAAGGTCTTAACGAACGAATCATTTAGTACAGTAATCGTCAGTCAAACCTGTGTTATAAAATACCGTCAGATTTCAATCGCTAGTAAGGGGGAAGTGTTATATAGGGGGGGGGGGGGGGGGGAATATATTTTTTTTTTTTTTAGGGGGGGGGGGGGGGGAAAATTTTTTTTTTTTTTTTTATAAAAAAAAAAAAATTTTTTTTTTTTTTTTTATTTTTTATTTATTTTTTTATATATTAATTATAATATAATTAAATTAATTTATTTATTTTTTTTTTTTATTTAAAAAAAATAATTTTTTTTTTTTTTTTTAAAATCAATCTCACTCTCTTTTTTAATAAATATTTTTTTTTATAAAATTTTCGATTGGGTGATGGGGGGGGGGAGGGGGTTAAAAAAATTTCCACATCTCTCCCCAGGGGGGAGGGGGGGGAAAAAAATTTAAAAAAACACCTCACGTAATTTATGGACCCCCCCTAACTACCAGACTAATAATCTGATGGCAATCGTTGTGGTCAAAATAGATATAACAAGTCTCTATGCGTTTATCGTGTAGCGTTTGTTTTACCCACGACGTCCATGAACCCGTAATTTTTGTTTATTAGCGTTATATAAAATTATAGATCAGTGTAGTATGAGATCGTATTTAAGATTAACTAGGATGTTCAAGCAGTTTTCATTGAAAACAACTTGAGAAGCACTATTAAAACTCAAACTGAAACAATAAAAATAATTGCCGAAATATATGTAAAAATCGCTATTCAATAGAAAATTGCAAAAAAAAAAGAAAAAGATGTTTTATATGAGTCGTAAATATGCGCGGAATTATAGAAAACGCAAAACAGAGGAAAACTGACGTCAAAAGGAATTTAAAAAACTTAATAAATCTAGTATCTTCCAAATGCGAGAGCTGCTGCAGTATCGAAAAGGAAATGAAAAAAATGACGCAAATATTCTTAATAGTTTTCACTAAAAAGTACGACGTGAACCGTCACACCGTCTGATTCTCTTTTTTATTACAGACAATATCTATCTATACATATAATAAGAATGTAAATCTAACGTGTCTGTACTTTTTAGATTTTCGTAAAAAAAAGGGTGCAGGTGCCTAGGAATCAGTAATAGAATAAATGCATTTAAATCATGTTTAGAAATGTCTGTCTGTCTGTTTGTATAAACGCGCATCACTGCTAAAGCACTGAATTCACAATAAAACCACACCAAAAATTTATAAAGCATATTTTCGAGAATAACTCAGTCTTTGTTTCATTAAAATCGGTCCACTCTATCAATAGTTATTGTAATTTCAATAACGACGTGGCGTAAGTACGTGAGAAAAGTAGTAAACGGACTTAATACATTTAGATGACTTCTGATGATGACACTAAACAAAAAAAGGAAATCATTTGACAAACAGAGGAGAAAAGGTACAGAAAAGTTTTATCCTCGGCTATTTATATATAGATTTGAGAGTAAATGGAGGGCAGTGAAATGCGAGACAGAAAATTTTTAGTGCGGATACAAAGAACCGTAGTAAGTCTGTGATATCTTTACATAGTATTAAATGAAGTCGCTTCCGCTGTCTATTCCCTTAGATCTTTTAAACTATTCAACGGATTTTCATACGGTTTTCAGAAATAGATAGTGTGATTCAAGAGGAAGGTATACCTAATACATACATATTATAATACAGAAAAGCCGAAGAAATCAAAGATTTGTAATGTGCTATCGTAACAAACATTTTTTTGTGCGCTTAAATCGCAAATGATGGCTAAACCTTACGAGATAGATCAAACTAATGTACTACGGAATTGTATATCGTAAAAAGTTCGATAGAAAAATCCACGATGGTATATATTTATCTGTAAAGGATAAGTCACAGTAACCGTTTTTATATTTCTATAGAAATAATTATGTGTTATTTACCAAATTATTTTATACAATACAGTGTTATTCCTTATCCAATTAAATACATTGTACATGTCATTTACATCAAAACTGCCCTTAACAGTATTTAATTAAAATAGATATTGCACGCCTGCGAAGCTGTAGCGGGTCGGTAGTGCTCAATAAACTTTATTATAATTATTTTCGTTTAATACTAGTTTATTTAGTGAATACAGTTTATATGCTTTAAAAAAAATAAACTGTAAAAATGTCGCCTAATTGAATTCTATAGTTGTCATTAGCATGCATCTAAATATAAATAACCCAAAATTACCAATTTATACATACAAAATTTTTACCACACACAAATTTATATATTGTAAATGGCGTTAAGGTGAAGCGAGGCGTGTGGATAAAATAAAACCTTTTACCCAGGGATTTCCCGTCTGCGTATCACAATGCGTGCCTACTAGGGACGCAACGTGGTTGCCAATGTCATCACAGCGATTAATTAGTGGAAAATGAACATCGCACCGTTCGACATTTTCAATTACGCAGCGACAGGGGCGTCTTTAGATGAGGAAATGTTTTGTATTCGACCCCCAGATATTCAGATATATAAAAAAATTAAATTAAATTAGATAATTACTTTAATGTCATTACATGAATTATCTACACGGCCATAGTCATATACATGGATAACTTCTATTCATTCTTAAGTGTACCAATATGTAAGGCCTTAAACCTGGTGAATGGTGCGATATGAGCTTCGACAGGATGTGGTTTGTTGCCCAACGCTCAATTACGCTTTGGTAGGTCACCTTTCATTTTCCACAAAATAACATAATTACTTTATACCATCTTTTATTTATCTTCAATCTTCTCTTTTATACTGTGTATGTTGGTATATCCAAGATCAATAAATTGCAACTGCGTTTGAACATCCAGAATGAAAATTGGCACAACTGTTTTTACACTTTGGTACTGTAACACGCTACAAGATGATAGTACACTTTATTTTATTGTTGTTAGGTTTTATATCGTAATTGTAAGTTGTAAGTAGCTGGCAGTTACTTGTATTAATTAAAAATGTAATAGAAATAAATATTACATAAATAAGATGAGAAACTTAAACTCTTTTAAAGTTTGAATTAGAGTTTTCTATACTAATATTATAAAGAGGTAAAGTTTGTGAATTTGTGAGTTCGTGACGTTGTAGGGGGTAATATCTGGATCTACCAAACCGATTATGAAAACTCTTTTACCAATAGAAAGCCACGTTATTTGTGAGTGTCATAGGCTATATATTAATCCGAAAGATGAAAAGATTTTTTTGTGGAAGTCGGATTTGCAAAGTAAGTTAGAGAAAAAAACGGTTGAACGAAAACGATGAGAGATATATGATTGAGTTCCAGTGAAAAGTTGTAGAGATTGATAATTCCTACAAAAAAGTCAACGATATATGTCTAACTTTTATATTTAAGTCACAAAAAGTAGTTTTTTATAAATGTTTACCGCCCAAAGAAGTGGGCAAGGGTCAGCTAGTTTTTTATTTGTAAAAAAAATGTTGTTTATTAAGAATCATGATATTAAAGGAATATTATACAAGGAATTATACAATTCACTTTTAATAAACAGCTTTGAACGCGAAACAGTACGATATTGACCCCCATTACAATAAAGCCTAGAATAGATGCCAGGATATTGCATCGCCGAACTAAACTTGATTAAAGCACGGCTGAAGGGATCAGCCGTGCTTTAATACGCATTTTGTAAACGAGTTAAAAACTACCAGCTCGAATGATTTATATGGAATTTCCAAGTATTCATCGTATCACAGGTAAATAGAAGATGTGAATACTATAAGTTTTGAACAATTAAATATTTAAACAAAGTCGTTTTTGTTTGGTTTCTTAGCTCTTTTAAACTGCACAACGGATTTCATTCAGACAATTTCTTTCGGAAGGGTCAAGTGTATTCTACAATTATAATATATAGCGGGCCCGGCAGACGTTGTCCCGCCCTGATTATGCAAAAATCCTTAACAAATTATATATTAAAATGTTCCTCGTGAATCACCCTATCCACTGGTGAAACCGCATGAAAATCTGTTCGGTAGTTTTTGAGTTTATCGCGAACAGACAGACAGACAGACGCGGTAGGGGACTTTGTTTTATACTATGTAATGATTTATATAAGGTAGAGAAATATTGACGTATTCTTATGAAGCCGTAAGAAGTAGTTGCCAGCGGTTACATTGGTAATGCTGGCAAAACCTTATGAGGTACATAAAAATAATATAGAACACAATTGTACCTCCGAAAGATGCCTACAAAAAATCCCCGATGGTAATCTCTTTCTGTAAAGGATAACTCACATTACATTATTTTTTTAGAGTAGTAAACCTTCCTAGCTCTAATATTGTTTTTATTGTAATTTTGCGTTTTATTAAACCCATATAACCGATTTTAACTCATTTCTGTTAAGTTTTACAACTACCATTTTGACGCTAAAGAATAGCGAAATGCGTAGACTACAGAATATTTTGAAGAATCCTAGATCTCCAACTAATAATGGACATTCTATTTACATATAAAGATAATAAAACTAATATTAATTTTGTGAGGCACGTGTCTTAAAAGACATAATATTATTTGTGTAAGTACACAGGTAAGATCGTTAATCTGGATTAACGTGTGAGATTTACAAGTACGCTTACATATTTTCGTGCCTGGCGTGAAAACGTTATGTCGTTATATAAAAGAAGTGTTTAGCGCGTTTTATATTACGCTATGAAAATTTATCTCAAATTATTAAGATTTTTTACACGAGATATTAAATTCTCAAGCAAACAGAAGTATTTTCCTTGTAAAAATTATAGGAAAGACTATGTAATATAAAATCTCAAATTTTATCATTCCAGTCACGGTCTTAATATTTTTTGTCGGTTTTATAAGAATGCCTAACTTAACAGCATAAAGGCATATGTAACTTTTGAAAAATACTATACAACTTTTCATACAATACCAATAAAACTGTCTCCTGTATTTATTATGAAAATGATTTAACAATTTTATGCTGACCTGAAAATTATTATGTCAATCTGTGTTGCTGTATTTGTAACATAACAGTTTATGTGCTGTATTATTTTTCTTTAAATAATTGAGACAACTCAATATAAAAAGTAAAAAATTATATTTTTAAATTGACGTAAAGCAATCAATGAACATTATTAATATCGTTAGAATATAGGCATATAAATCAACTAAATAAATACCAAAACAAAGGTACTTTTAAACGTAAAAGAAGTTGTCTACCAAGTTTCGAATATCAAGAATGAATGCACCCTTTCTACTTTTCCTTAGAAAATGTTCGAAGTTTTTTCATAACGAAAGTGCTGCGTATGTTTTCATGCTTATGAAAAACTTAGTTCGATACTAAAATCAGAACTAGTACAGGTGCTGTCTATGTTGTCGAAGCAAGTTGTTATTTTTGAATTGTGCTCTATACTTATTACTAACTAGCTTCTGCCCGCGACTTCGTCCGCGTGGAATAGTTACTTTGGGCTAATGCTAACACGCAGCGGAAGCTCTCAAAAGGAAAAAAAAAAACCCCGATTTTGAAACATTATTGATTGGTGTTCCGCTCCTATTGTTCTTAGCATAATGATATATAGCCTATAGTCTTTCTCGATAAATGATCTATCTAATACTGAATTTACCAGATCGGACCATTATTTCCTAAGATTAGCGCGTTCAACCAAACAAATAAGCTTTATTATATTAGTATAGATTACTACTCTTCTCTCGTACTTACCTCGAGCCGTCATTCAAATTACAATAACTTTTGATAGAGAGGACCAAATTTAATGAAACAAAGACTAAGTTACTCTCGAGGATATACTTTATGATTATGAGGTTTTATTGTGAACCCAGTACTTCAGCAGTGATGCGTGTTCATACAAACAGACAGACATTTCAAAAAAATATTGAAATGTATTCTATTACTTATTCCTAAAAACGTGCAACAAGGTAAACAAGATAAAAAACGTGAAGGTGGTAGAGCCACGCTGTAGCTATTACTGGTTTCAGCACGAATAGGTCGGCTCGCCCGGGGTAGTACCACCCTCTCACAGAACACCGACGTGAAGTAACAGTGCTTGCATTGTTGCGTTTCATTCAGTCAGTGAGAGCACCAGAGGCCCAGCTCCTTTCCCCTTTCTCCTTTCCCTACCCCTCCCCCATACACAGGTTGGCAATGCACTTGCGACTCCTAGTGTCTATGGACGGTGGTGATCACACATTCTTATTATATGTATAGATATAGATGTATAGATTACTATCATTTATTTCAATTTCTGTAATGCTAGGTGCTTGATATCTGCTTAAAATTTAGTTTTAAACTGTTAATTTATAATTTTATCTCTATATTCAAATTCAAAAACACTTTATTCAATTTAGGCCCTAAGAAGGCACTTATGAACGTCAAAACTACCACCGGTTCGGAAAACAACCCAGTCATCGAGAAGAACCGGCAAGAAACTCGATCTGGTTTATCTTTTTAACAAATATATATAATATTTAGAATAATAATATATTCTATATAATAGTAAATTTCACAAACGTTTTTAATGGATGCACAGAGATGAGTCAATTCCAGACATCACCATCGTTCACATATTGATCCACTCTATAATAGCCTTTTGACACCAAAACCCGCTTGACATGGCGCTTAAATTCACAATCCGGCAAATCGGTAATATCCTTTGGGACTTTGTTGTAAAATCTAACACTATTTCCCAAAAAACTGTTACTGGTTTTACTAAGTCTAAAACGTGGGACAACCAGTTTGTCACAGTTTCTAGTATTTAGATTGTGCCGGTATTTTACGAAATCTAGCTTTTCTAGGTACTAGGTACCTACGACTACGTCAGCATAAAATTTCAATTATAAACACAATAATTAATAAAATATTAGGATGGTATAGTGCAGTGGTGGGCAAACTTTTTTAATGGCGGGCCACAAAGTTTAAGAAATTCTAGAGGATGGTTAGAATGATAGAAAAAATACACTTAGTATTAAAGCTTTTAATAAACAAAATACCTTCTACTTTTACGCCTTTTCTGGGCGTGACCAATGATCTTTGGGAATTCAGCTTTCGGTAGTGCTTTATAAAAATCTAGTTTTGTGGAATTCAAGAAAAATTGTTTTAAACGGGTACTGCACTGCATTTCAATAATTTCCAATTGCAATTCAGCAGTTACATTGTCCGGATCTACATTACACGGCATCGAGAAACCATCTAGCGATGACTGAATATTCTTAAAATCTTGAAACCTAGTTTCAAATTCTGTGTGTAGTTTTCGGCGGGCCGGATTAAATACTTCCGCGGGCCAGAGTTGGCCCGCGGGCCGGACTTTGCCCATCACTAGTATAGTGTATTAAAACTCGACATTGACTATTTAAATGACCTTTGTAAACGATTGTGTTGTCCGAGACGCAGAGTGGCACTACAGCATCTAGTTGTGGATAGTATATATTTGAAAGACATTATAGCTACGTTAATTATTGACGGATGAACAGACAGAGGTGTTAGTTACAGTAATCAAAATGGTTCATATATTGGTCCACCCTATAGCCTTTAGAGATCAAAAATGGTTGATACGCTGCTTCAACTTACTATCTGGATGATATTTGTTTGGCTTTGTTAGTACTAACACTATTATTATAAAAAAACTATTACTGGTCTTACTGTGCCTAAAACATGAGATGATTAATTTGTCTTAACAATTTCTCTCTAGTATTTAAGTTGTGGTTCTTTATTAAATTCACCTTTTTTAAGTTTTTGTGGTCATACATTAAATTATCACTAATATATCGAAAAAGCAAAGCTAAGATATCTATAACTTATAATGAGACCTATATATATCGGTGTATAAACTACTACTGTACGTTTTTATACGTTGAACTACTCCATTTTTTCTTTTACGTTTTAGTTACTCGGTCCTTATCTAGAAAAATAATTAACACGATATCTTCACTTATTTATTAACACTAAGTTATTCAATTTTTAAGAAACTACGATTTTTATAAGCAACACGTGTTCAACAACATATTTTTTTGTTGTAGAAAAATGAGGTAAGCATTATAGTGCTCATGTGTTTTCCCTTGATCATAAAATATATTGTAAAGGCAAAAGACGGCGCAGACGAATTCGCGCTTATCAGCGGGTATATAATAATAGACCAATATAAAATAGTAAGCAACTAGATCTAATCAAATTATGCAAAATTATGCTGATTTATTATTTTAAACACCTCACTTAACTAATTTGTAATCGTTACTCATAGGAACTCCCAACGATTTTACTTTTAACTAGCTGTGCCCGCGACCCCGTCCGCGTGGAACCTAATGAAAAAAAACAGTGACAAATAAATTCTTGTAAATGTATTAAGTCCATCTACTTATCTACCTACTTTTTTCTCGTACTTTAGTCGCGTCGTCATTAAAATTACAATAACTTTTGATAGAGTGGATCGATTTTGGTGAAACAAAGACTAAGTTATTTTCGAAGATATGTTTTATGATTTTCATGGTGAGGTTTTATCGTGAACCCAGTACTTTATCAGTGACGCGTGTTCAAACAAACAGACAGACATTTCTAAAAATAACTGAAACGTATTTTATTACTTATTCTTAGACACCTGCAACAATTTTTTTCACGAAAATCGAATAAATACAGACAAGTTATATTTACATTCTTATTATATGTATAGATATAGATTAATTATGGTCTTTTGCAAGACTAAAGAAATAACATTTGTACATATGTAATTACATTTTTTATTTATATTTCTATTCATTGTACCGAATTGTTTACGTCAATTAAATGACAAAATAAACACTTTGGGTAGGTATTTTAATAACGAATTGTATTGTAGAATACTAGCCGATACACCTGCTCGCTTCGCTGGGCATTGAATATACTTACAATTAAAAAATGAGCAGTCTAAAAGAGAAGTACCCTGGAACCATTTACTATATTTTCATTATATTTATACATATATAGATCTAAACATTTATATAGGATTATAAGACAGATCAAATACACATTTTTTCTAGCAAAATAACGTTCTTCAAAAGCACCAAACACGATAAGGTTAAATAGCTAAGTAGAAGAAGATTTTCCATCTCTTTTCCCCGAGCAGAAGACGTCTGGCTGAAACATCTGGCTCCCCGCATTAGTATGTTGATGAGGTAATCACGATCACCGTCTGGATACAGCAGGATAACGTGATTTATATGGTCTACAGGGTCGTCGACAGCCGCTGACTTATCTCGACACAAAGTGCCCGTTATTACGTTTGAAACTAAACACAGTTTTCATATATTCTTGCAAAATTATTTCAGTCCCATAAATATTGTTGGTTTTAATTTAAAAAATCAATTTATTATGTGTTTTTGTCGGTACAGTATTTAATGAAAAGTGCATAGTCCAGAACTGTTGGTTATAAATTTCATCGTCTGTTATCGCCGTCATGGCGGCCTGCAAAAATGCCTCTATCATTTAGGATTCGACTTTAACGGCCCGGTTGTTTTGTTTAGTCGACTTGACACATGCAAAATACATGTTTGAGTTCGTGAAGCACACTTATGGGTCTTACTAATACTTATTTATATGATTAGCTTAGAAAGATTCGTGTTGTTGCATCCAAAGCAAACCGGGTATGAACCCGATTTTAAAGGAGTGTGGGAGCACGAAGGCGATTAAAATCCATTTTACTATAACCATAATATAAACATAAATATATAATAAACAATAAACACAGTGACATTCTGATTATAATTAATACAACCCCTATTTGGGTGGCCTTATAAAATTATCTATTACTTACCCAACGTCATCATCAAAGATAATATTGACTGTAATGAGCCGACATGTGTTAAAGTATGATTCTCGATTCTCGTTATAAATATCCTATACAAGCTGTTTGCTTCTTTTTTGACTGAAATAGTCACGTGTATCTATATAAATAAAAATGAATCGCAAAATATGTTGCTAAGCGCAAAACTCGAAGACGGCTGATCCAATTCGAGTAATTTTTCATTTGATTTATTCTTTGATCTCTGAGGAAGGTTTTTATGGAGACAAAAATTGCAAAAATTACACAGAAAAACCTTAAAATCAGCTTTCTTTTTCTGTAATCATGAACGCAGCTTCAAATTGTTATTAGTAACTTGAACGCATCCGTAATTACGATGCTTTTTTTGATTTTTGATTTGACGCATGTAATTTTACCATTTTACTGCAGTTCGCTTTAAATGTTTCGCTTTCTCAATTTGTATTCCGGAAAAGCGAACAGTCTCTATGGGGGAGCATAGCAAATGTTCAATATTTTGGCATGTATATAGTAAAAAGGTAGACTAAGAAAAAAAAATCATAAGGCGAATCGAAGTTTGCGGGGGCAACCAGTTATTTATAAAAAGCCAGCACACAAAAACTTCTGAAGGCCAGTCATCAACTTTGCGTTTCATTATTTTGAAACGTTTATGAAAACAGTATATTCGACAAAATAGACTTCGTGATAACCCTAAAATTGTACGATGACAATAAATTAGGGTCGTACGTCATATTTTTCACATACTCTCTATGGTTAGGCTGTCGACGTAGCGGTGACCACGTCGTATCGATGTAATTGATAGGACAGATGATATTAATGTCCCACCCTCGTACAAAGTGTGTGCACGATTTATATTGCTAGACCCGGTATTTTATATTGTACTAGTTGTGCCCGTGGCTATGCACGTTTTTCGTATTACTTGTTGTAATAAATAGTTAAATTATAGCCATATGGATATTGTGCAGTATTTGAATGTATAGTCTACACATTTAAACTATCACGAAAAATTGGTTGAAATGTAAGTATAGAAGTTAATATGCTGCAGTAATACTTACTAGTGGCTGTATATTATTTTTAAATATGTTGTATGAAACCTTTTTCCAGGAAATAGCACTTAAGTGTGTCAAATTAAGTAATGATCGGTCAAACGATGTTGAGGTTTATAGGTCTTAGATATACCATAATCCATTTGAATACGGTTTCTACGGACTTACTTTATTTTTACTGTATTAGGTATTTTATCGTTTGATGGTAAGATAATTAATACGCTAAACCTAGAAAGGGATTGACTCTCAAATGCAACTACCGGAACAACAATAACAGGTGCTTCAGATTCTCAGTGTGAGGATGTTAGCTAACCAGACGGACTTTAAAAAATGCCCACCACTATGCTATGGTTTCATCTCGAAATATTCCTTCGCCGAAAGCTGCAATTCAGTTGCAAGTATTTCAACCTACATCAAACGACGCATTGTCCGAACAAGCTGTCTACGAAGCCATTATCGCTTCAAAAATCGCTTTCTTTACCTACACAAAATGATTAAATGGTTTAAACGCATGATCTATATTGTAAATACGTATATTAAGAATGTAAATCTAACGTGTCTGTACTTTTTAAATTTCTGTGGAAAAAAAAATTTGCTGGTAAATGGAATAAGTCATAAAATACATTTCAATAATGTCATGAATACATTATGCCTGTGATCATAATGATTACACTGTAATTTTATGTTGAAGTTAACTATGTAATGTAATTCTAACTATATGTAATACTTGCCTCTGCTCGCGACTTCGTTCACGTGGAATAGTTACTTTGGGCTAACGCTAACACGCAGCGGAAGCTCTCAAGAGGAAAAAAAACAGATTTTGAAACATTCTTCATTGGTGCTCCGCTCCTATTGGTCTTAGCGTGATGATATATAGCCTATAACCTTCTTCTATAAATGAGCTATATAACACTGAAATAATTTTTCAAATCGGACCAGTAGTTTCTGAGATTACCCCCTATAACGTCACAAACTCAGAAATTCACAAACTTTACCTCTTTATAATATTAATATAGATTTATGTTTCTATATACAATATAAAAAATAAAATAAATTGTTTAAATAATTTTTATTGCTTTTAACGCACTAAAAATGTAGTAAGTGCCTGACTCCTATATATAAATAGACAGATCCAAAACATTTAAGTACATATTCCACCTCTGTTTCTCGCCTGATTTTCTTTATTTTCTTTTTTGTTTAATAGATATTGAACAGCTTTAATATTATCAAGAGAAAAAAAATGAAAAATATCAAAAAAAATTTGTTAATCAAAACAATACATGTAAATTAAGAAAATTAAAATAAAATTAAGAACTATACTAGAATATGAAATTTATTACACATTCGTATCTCCGTAAAGACAAATTTTAAAAAGATTTTCTACATTTATTATAGCGCTATCTACCGGCAGAGACAAAAACATTGCTTTTGTATGTTTTACGACTTTGAAGCACACTTAATAGTATACGACTTTTGTACTAGATGGCGCTGATAATATATTTTAAAAAAATGCTTCAATGGCATTTTATTTTATCTTTGATATTTTCAAACCGATATTTGAATTACATTTGTATTTTAGATATATAAGATTATTAACTAACCAGTTTTAAAACTTACTCAATTAGACTGCATAAGTTTTCCACTGTGACACAATTATATCGCTTCTGTATTTCGATTTGAAAGGCGTGGTTTTGATAATTGCCGCATGACACACAAGATATCAACTAAGTCCTCAAAGGTGCCTTTCTGTTTCAACTTATCTATATACATCGGCGGCAGTGGTTTATATAGATATCAGGTAATATTTGAGCCGATTCGCTACCTTATTCTTATATCATAATATAAGATATATAGGACGCTAAGTTTTAAAGCTTTTCAACCCATAACACAGTTTTTCTTTTATCGTGTTGAAAAAAAAACAGTATTTTAAACAGAAATAACCTGAACAATGATGAAAATATTTGCCAGTCATTGAAGTAGGAATCGACACTCCTGTGCACCGGGTGTTATCAGATATCGTCAATACCAAATACTCTTTTCACACTTTATACCTAAAAGAATGAATTATTACAGTTTTATAGATTACTAGCTGTACCCCGCGGCTCCACACGCGTTTTTTTAAATGTATTAAAGAAATGTAAAATTGTAAGTAGGTGTGTACATTACAGAAATGCTTTTTCTAAAACATTTGTAACTACGACACGCACGCCATCTACTGTAACATGTAACGTGTACATTAGATATGTAAATACGAATAGTATATCGAATGGGATGGGATTTATCATCAGCAACACACCTGGAACTTTAACCTACTATATACCATCCTCAGTGCTCATTAACACTATATAAGAAAGTAATTAAAATTTTAAACTATACAATATCGAACAATATGTGTAAAATGTTTATTATATAGATATAACATGCCCATATTGCCGATATAATTGTGTTATTCTTATACGTTGCTATAATCACTGAGTTATATAGATGCAAACGCGGTAAATAAAACAAAATGGCCGCCAAATTGACCAAAATGATAATATAATTCAAATTAGATACATTTATTCTTGGAGTCCAGTACAGCGCACGTCTCACGCGCTTGTTTACAGTAAATAAATTATTTTTGATTAATTTCACACGAACCAATGCACAGATGACAGTTCATCACTTCATAGTGTAAAACAAAGTCCTCTGGTCTGTCTGTTTATCTGTTCGCGATAACGTCAAGGACTACAGAACGGATTTTCAATCCATTTTCACCAGTAGGTAGAACGGTTCATGGGGAAGGTTTAGGTATAATTTGTCAAAGTTTTTTTTTTATTATCAGGGCGGGACAACGTCTGCCGAGCCCGCTAGCTTAAAATAAAATAGCTCATTAGCTACTTATCTGAGAGTGAAAGTCCCGTGAAAATCAGTCAAGCATTTCGAATGTTCTACTGCGCCCGAAGGCGAATAAAAAACCTAAATCACTTTTTATGAGGTCTGCTATCTACCAGTGAATATCCCGTACTAATCGGTCCAACCATTTTAGAAATAGCCATGCGGACGAAGCCGCGGTCAAATAAAATAGAATATGTCAACCGCTATAATTTCGGCTATCTGCCAGTAAAATTCCCGTTAAAATAAGTCCAGCCGTTTTGGAGATTACCCGGAACAAACAAAATATAATAATATAAAATATCGACCGAATATCAAAACATTTTTTTTTGTTATTTGTAGCTATATCCATTCACCAAAAAGTTATTATTTAATTTTACTTACACACACTTTATTTTTTATAATACGTAATAGATTGCAAATAAAAAATTGGATACAAAACTAACGTAGAATAAACTTTTTCAATAGGAACACAAAATAATCTTTGAAAATGTTTGCGATAGAAACTTACCACGTTACCATGGCAACGTATATAATACTAACGCAAACACGAAGCGAAAGCAATCAAAACGAAAAAAATTCTCGATTTTGAAACAATCTTCATTAACGCTTCACTTCTATTGGCCTTAGCGTGATGATATATAGTCTAAAAGCCTTCCTCGGTAAATGAGCTATTTAAAACCGAAATATTTTTTCAAATCGGACTGGTACTTCCTGAGATTAGCGCGTTCAACCAAACAAACAAACAAACTCTTCAGCTTTATATATTAAGTATAGATGTTACGCTCCACAATATAAATTCCGTATTAAGGTAAATCCTAAAATCTTCACACCACTCCGTTCCTTGCTTAATCCTGTTATCCAATAAAGCGGAATATCTTACAACGACATACAAAATTATTACAGTTTTTTAGAAATTATTTCAGCTATAGTAAACTGCATTATTACCAAGTAACATGAGCTGTATTTTATTTTGAATTCACAATAACATTCACTCGAAAGTTACTGTGAGAAAAAGCTAAACGTTTATAAAATACAACAGATTTTCATATAGTCAATTTACAATTTTTGAAATTCCCTACATGAATTCAATATTTCCTGTAATCGATTCACATGATCACGACGGTTAACGAAATTTTAGTACGAAGCGAACTTCCTATCACACGACGATAATGGAAAGTTCTTTCACGGCGCTCCTATACGAGCCTCCGCTAGAAAGCCTTTACAGGGAAAGATGGTTCATCTAGATAAGTGGGTGAGACTTTTATATCCCACCCCGTACTGTGAGTTCGCAGACACACTTCAACACAGACCGCTTTTCAAGGAACCGATTATATACATATCCCTTCCACACGATAACGAATACCTAATCCTTGTCCTGTAGACCTAATATTAATAGTCAAGCATACCTATTATCGTTGAAGTCAGCCTTAGCAATTCACAAAATTGTGTATGCTCATATCACTACATATTATAAAACAAAGTCCTCTGCCAGGTCTGTTTGTCTGTTCGCGATAAACTCAAAAACTACTGAACGGATTTTCACGTGGTTTCCACTAGTAGATATAGAGATTCATAAGGACTTTAGGTATATTACTTGTCGAGGTTTTTTTTTGTTATCATGGCGGAATACCGTCCGCCGGGCCCGCTGGTAACATATTAAATTACGTTTATACACATATGCAAAATGTTTGCTTAACAACAAAATGTTTAAAATCCTAACTAATATTGCGAATGTGAGTTTACCTTGTTTCTTACGCTTGCACACTGCGGGTACTTAACCAATCATCATAAACTCTTTTACATACACGTCAGCAGTAAAAAGAACATAGAGGTACTCTATAGATAGGTATATCAGCATGAAAAAAGTACCTACTGTTTTCTTATACTTTATCGGTGCTATTACAAAAAAGTTAAATATTTATTGAATACTTGCTTTAAAAAGGTATTGAAATAAATGCACCGCTGTCGTTGAATGTTCGCCATCTTCCTCTTTTGTCTCTCTTTGGTTACGTTAGGTTAGACTTGGGAAAAAGGATAATGCGGTGCATTTAATACGAAACCTTTTTAAAGCAAGTATTTAATACGTATTTAACTTTTTTGTAAGAACACCGTATATGTTTTAACGTTTGACCACAATCCGATATTAAACGGTGATGGTTTAAGATGGTAAACGGGGTTTTTTTTTTTGTTTAATTTTAAAAAAAATTCTCTCTCCCCCCCCCTTTTATTTTTTTAAAATTTTTTTTTTTTTTTTTTTTTTTTTTTTTTTTATTTTTTCCTTTTTTTTTTTCCTTAAGGTTTTTTGTTTTTTTTTTTATTTAATTTTTAATTTTTTTTTTTTTTTTTTTTTTTTATTTTTATAAGATATTCTTTTTTTCCCCCTCCCTTTTTTTTTTTTCCCATTTTTTTTCTTTATTTTTTTATTATAATTGGCTGCTCAGTGTTGGTAAATTTTTTTTTTTTTTTTTAATTTTTTTTTTTTTTTAAATTCTAAATTTTCCCCCCGGCTAAAAAAAAAAAAATTTGTTTTTTTCACTTCACCCTAGTAAAAACGCTAAACCTAGAGAGGCTGGCTCTCAAGTGCAGCTCCTGGAACACACTAACAGGTGTTTGTCGACTTATTCAATTATTTTTGTTGTGATTGAAGAATATAAACAAATCAAAAACTTAGATATGCTGGAGCTAGTAAAAGACCAACATAATTTAAATACTAGAAACAGCAACAAATTGGTCATTCCATGCTTCAGGCTCACTAAGTCCAATAAAATAGTTTTTTAGGTAATAGTGTTAGGTTTTATAACAAAGTCCCAAAACACATTACCGATTTGCCGAATAGTGAGTTCAAGAACCATGTAAAGCGGGTTTTAATATCTAAAGGTTATTTATTATAGGGTGGACGAATATGTCAACGATTGTGACGTCTGGAAATGACGCTTTTTTTTCGAACTGACTACGCTATTGACCTAGCAAGGTCTTAACAGTTTCACCGGACTACAAGGGAAATGACGCCCCTCTCTGTACACCCACTAATAAAGAATGTAACTATTTATGTTTTGTAAAAATATATATCACAAGAGGAGATAAACCAGATCGAATTTCTTGCCGGTTCTTCTCGATGACTGGGTTGTTTTCCGAACCGGTGGTAGCTTTGACGTTCATAAACGCCTTCCCAGGGCCTAAATTGAATAAAGAATATTTTGATTTTGTAACGTCTTCGTGCTCGTCCGTAGTTCTTGAATGATGCTGTATATCCTGAGACATGGTGTCGTCACTGTTGTGCTTACTATCAAAATACTGCAGTGTAGACATATTCCGAGTAGTCCGGTGAAGCTGTTAAGGCCTTGCTAGGGCAATAGTGTAGTCAGTTGGAGAAAAAAAAACATTCCGATTTTCAAAAAACATCGATATTTGCGATCAATGTATTCAGTGTTGGATTTACAAAAAGAGCACACGGGACTTGTGGCCCAAGCGGAAAACTTTCAGGGGCGGTAAAACGCGGAGTACGAGGAGAAAAAAAAGTTGTTCGCGATATCGAAAATGCTTTTTTTTATTTTCCAAAAAATGAATAGTTCAAAAATGTTGACTAGCACAGGTTAAAAATAGTACAATCAAAAAACAAATACACATTTATAAAATCATTTTCTGCAGATTTTCTATCATAAATGAATCATCTTATTTATTTAAAAATTGTATATCAAAACTTTACCCATTCTATGCATATACTATATGTATATAAGGATTTTTTAGAGTGCCTAGAGGCGGCGCGTAACTTTGAATCCGGCACAGAACATATCTAGCCAATCCGTTGTATTGAGTCAAACAGTATCGATTTTTTTTTTTCTAGAACTGACTACGCTATTGACCTAGCAAGGTTTTAACAGCTTCACCGGACTAATAAGGCGAGCGCTTAAGGCACTCAACCAACTGTATCCATGTGAAACATCGATATATATATCGCAAATCGGATGTTTACTCAACGATGTTCACATTGAACTTTCTGGTTTACTTATAGAAACAAAGCAATCAACCAGAATTGAGAAAGTCGTAATCTAAGGTTAATGTAATGTAAGCTTCAAACAAACTTTTTCATTCCGTTTTAATTTCTACACTCAAAAACAGAAGCTGTTGTAATAATATTCCAGAACAAATTAATCTAATCAGCTCTGAATCAAGTGTTTTGATCGCTAATACAATAAAAAACAAACTGCTACCACTTTATTAAATTTGAAACAATAGTATTTCTTATCACTAAATATTAAAAACAAGTCTTCCATGTCTCTCTTCTTTATACCAAAAACAAAAATTTTCATCATTTTCACCAGAAAAAGAGCTAAGAGAACAATTTTCATTTTTTTTTTATATAGACTCCCCCCCCAAAATATGAATCATCTTATTTATTTAAAAATTGTATATCAAAACGTTACCCATTCTATGCATATACTATCAAGGGTCAAACTAATACGAAAAATAAGTAGCCTTGAACCATCTACGAAGGATTCCGCATGGGATAGTCATAATCCTATGGCAATATGTTCAGTAATTTTAACGTGATGAAGCCTTAAAGGTACTATATTCTCATTCCAATAATATATACCTATATGTATTAAAGATTACGTTAGAAACATAGCAACAACAACAACTTAGCCACGAGTCCTTTTATGAAATCTCTTTGAAAGTATGATTAAATAATAAAATACAGTCTTCAAAATAGCCTACAATGTAAGTCTACAAATATTCAATCATGTTCATCATCTCGGTACTATCTGAATAAAGTTTTTATCCCAGTAAGCCAGCAGGTTATAAATAAGTAAAAAAAATCAATAAGATTCTATTTATGAAATATTTAACCCTTAAACACACAGTATCGCGGATTGTCTACATTCCATTTGCACTTGAATTTATTCAAAGCCTGAGTAGGAAAAACCTTTTCCGGTAGCACATTAAACCATAGAAAATATCTTGTGTGTGACAGAAAAAGTTGACTTTACTTCTGGAGGATAATTTATATCATTTGTAGTTGTTTTAAAATTCGTTTCCAAATTCAAAACAATAAATCATGCATTTAAGAGTTAAATAAGAAATATCGAGATATATACAATTTAAAGTAGTTTCTTGTCCTAAAACGTATTTTATTTATAAATATTTATAGAGACTTTTCTTTTTCCTTCCTTTTGCCTCTTAGTATTGTATAACGAAATGTAGTCAATATACGATATATCAAAAACCTCGATATTCTAGTTCGATGTATTGTAAAACACCGACGTAACGTTTCGATTATCGTATCAGTAAAAATATCCACGTCATTTTCACATGAACAACCCAAATACAGTGCGACATAACCGTAAATCATTATTAATTATATACTATTAATTTTAAGATCACTAACCTGTGACCCAGAAGCGAACTCATCAGCTGGCTGTTCTCTTGTAAACCTTTCGAATTTGAAACTGTTTGAGCGGTAAAGCTCGTTGTCCTCGCGGGACCGCCTACCACGACAGAACCGTCTTGTTATAGATGTATGCCTGCGAAAATGTATTTGATATCCTTAAAAATGATAATAATAATTAAGATTAAATTACTCTGCATGCCAAACATACAAATCCGTGACAAAAAACGGGCACTCGAAAGCAGATAAAAAGAAGTGGAATATTATTATTTTAATTAATTAAGTATGGAGAAGATGTATTGTAGGTAACTATAGAGGCATAAACGAGATACAAATCTGAACAGTTTGGAAGAAAATGCCATTAAGTTTAATTAAAATTCGGTAATAATTGCAAACTATTTAATATCGCTAGTATGAAAGTTAAACAAATTATCGCTCTTCTGATTATGTACATACTAGTTTTCGTACGATGTGGTCATCTAACTTGTTGAACGGACACTGTTAATTACTAAAAAACCACGTCCCTTTTTGAACTCTAAGTGGACTTTCCTTAAGATGCTCAGGTTTTAAGGAATTATAAGTAGACAATGTCCACATATTAGACGACCTTCAAATCCACCGTTGAGAATAAAGTGTAAAAGAAATTGTTCGTTTCAGCAAAGTTAAGATAATTGCAAAGTAAGATTCATTCGGTAACGATATTTTTCATGTCAAAAGGCGGCAAAAAAATGTAACGGTTCAACTGATGATAAATAGTTGCTATCGCATCGCATCGCCTATGAAAAACTGTAACACCAGGGCTATTACAGTCTTGATGAGCGTGTTTTAGTCCCTTTTGGAGATCCCCATGTTATGACAGGCTATGGCCTTGGAAAACCGCGCTAGATAACCTATTTATTTTACAGCCCTAGCGTACTTTAAAGACCTTGTTTTATCGCGATTCTCTCAGATTTTAGGATGTGGGAATGAGCAACAACAACTAGCTAACAATGCAAAGTATGAGTTTGGACGGGCGTAAGGACATATTATCAAAAAGTTCTTCGGAACACTTCGCATACTTTAGAATACGTATAGAAACCAGATGTCTGTGCCAAGTTTAAAGGGATCAAGACTATGTGTTCAGAACCGTTAACAATTTATTTCTATCTTATTCGTTATCTATCTATATATATAATAAAAATGAAGTGTCTGTATGTAATACTAAAATAAAATTTATTTACTGATTGGGTGTGAAAGTATACACGCAACTGATAGCAAATATGCAATTTTTAAAATTTTTGCCGGTCTGTCTGTCTGTTTGTTCCGGGTAATCTCCGAAACGGCTGGATCGATTTTGCCGGAAATTTCACTGGCAGATAGCGGACATCATAGCAATTAATTTAGTTTCTTTTAATTTATATTAGCTGTTAACCGTGGCTTTGCCCGCAGTGCTATCTCCAAAACGGTTCTACCGATGTTTACAGGACTTTCACTGGCTTATAGCGGACATTATAAAATATAATTTAGTCTATTTTAATTTATATTAGCTGATAACCGTGGCTTTGCCCGCAATGTTATCTCCAAAACGATTGGACCGATTTTCACGAGACTTTCACTGGCAGATAGCTGACCGTATAAAAAGTAATTTAGGTTATTTTATTTTAGATTAGCTGTTACCCGCGACTTCATCCGCATAAAATTTAGTAAAAATATGTTGTTCACTGTAAACATGTGCCTAAGACGTGACGTGCGTTACTGGACTCTAAGAATAAATATAATTGAAATTCATATATCTGTATGTATGTATTCTGAATTATATTGTCTTTTTGGTAATTTTGGCAGCCATTTTATTTTATTTAAATTGTTAAATATTAAAAACTGCTTAGTTAGATAAAACTTTTTATATTTTGATTTATATTTCTGCAAGTGATTTACATTATCAAAAACGTCTAGCTCATTCATAATGGGTTTACAATTTCAACGTTAATAATTATTAATAATACATTTTAAGAGATAGAAGGGGTATTTCTAATAAGATATTAGACCATAAACGTATTACTTATTGATAATATGGGCATATTATATAATTATCTATCTTTAACATTTCTATAATTGTAGATAGTCTCACAATTTTATATTTCTTTAATACAAATTTAAAAAACGCGTGCGGAGCTGCGGGTACAGCTAGTCATAATTGAATTTGAATGATTTTTACCTTATACCAAGTCTGTGAACAGAACTAATGTATTGTTTAATATAACTTTTGTAACATAGGTCCTTGAACTCTGTGAAACCCATGTAGTTGCTAAAACATTAGAGACAAAGAATGCGATAAAGTAATAAGAATGGGTTTGAACATAAATCTTTGAATTATTTATAATAAGTGTAAACTGTGTTCGATCACGTAATTTAGAATGCATGTGTGTCTTTATTGTTTCTTAATTAGATATTGTTAATGGCACTAAAAACGTTAATGGGTACGACCAAAGACCGGAAATACAATCGATTAGCTCAACTTTAGATAACTGAATTGCGTAGGTATTGATTATTATTAAGATAATGTAGTAACGTAAGTAAAGAAAGTTTAATACAAATATGAAATACAATGTCTTTGTTTACGACCGAAGATACCGTTTAGTTTACTATAAACAGGAGAAAATACTAAATATATTTTATTTACTTTATTATTTTCCTATACCTAATCTGATTTCTTATAATAAACCTGATTCTAAATTTCTATATCTGACTAGCTGTGCCCGCGATTCCGCACGCGTTTGTTATTACTTACTATTGTTTGTCGTAATAAATACTTGAATTCCAGTGAAATGGATATTGGAGCGATATTCTCCGATTTTATACTTTTTGTGGCGATCATTTAAAAGACACAGAAGTTGATGTGTTCTCACGTCACTTAGTAAGATGAGTAGCACGACCTTTTCCATAACAAAACACTTAGATGTGATAACTTTCACGGTAAACTGTCTTATATAAATGGTAAATACATATTTATAAAATTATATAAATGTAATGTGTATAATATATGTTTATTTACTTTCTTGTCATTACACAAAATTTCAAAAAAAGACTCTTAGAAAATGTCATTCCTAAAATCAATTGAGTTTTATTGAAGATGCCTCAACGCTAAATGGAACAGAGTTGTAAATTAACATAAGGCATCCTGTAGTTTGGTGAAGCTGTTAAGACCTTGCTAGGTCAATAGCGTAATCAGTTCGAGAAAAAAAAACATAAGGGATCTTATACTGCGTATTCCATATTGATACGTAATGAAGTTAACAAACTCATTACCTATTTGAAAACACCAAAAGTTAGTTACCTCGAATCACTAGAATGCAATGGCCACTGTATTCCAAATATCTTCAGCCTTGCTGGAGGCCGCCGTTTTTGTTCTGTTCTAGTATTCTCTCGAGTACTCTCTTCAACTGGCGGTGTGTGATGTCTTCCTCCTGACGAGGCTCTGGTACCGCTTCTACGACGCCGTCTCCTTCTTCGCTCAACTAATATAAAGTTATCTCCGTTTCTAATAATATAAGAAGAACGTAAAGTTGACTTCTCCTCCCCTTGTCTTTGTCTTATCAAATCAGCTGTTCTTAATGTGTGAATGTTCTGGTATTCAGCTTCCTGTGGGGCCGCTGACGTCACTTCTCGACTATTCCCACTTCCATCCCTCTTCTTACGGGAGGAATGGAGACCGACCCGACGCCAAACCTTTTCCATCTGTATTTGATGTCATCCCATAGTTATTTTTACTCACTGTTTGATTTTATTTATGGATTCTTATTCTATTGCAACTCCATTGTAATAATAGTTGACGACACTTATTTTCTGCTACTAAATCGTCCGTCACATCGATAACTTTCACAGTACTGACACAGATAAGATGTCTGTGTGAATACACTGTTAATAAATATAGCACAAATGAATCACGGTCCGATCAGCCGTTCCCTGTCATTGTTCGCGCTTCCAAGATGCTTAAGGGATAACAGTTAAGAATAGTTAAATTAAGAGTGATTCACCAACGTTAACTGAAATCAAGGCGTATATCATTTATCTCGTTTATTAAGACGTACTAGGTTAGTAGAAATAGGGGAGAGAATAACTTGTTTTTTGACATCACACTTGCGAAGGTCCCGGCCCTAACAGGGTGCGGGTGCTCTTTTACGCATGCGTGTTCCCCCTTCGCCCGTAGCCCCGACCTGCCGAGTTCTAAAATGGCGGATCTCCGGCCCCCCTTCCAGTTATTGAATATCTAATTTTATCGGTGTGCATTATTATTATATCCCAGCTGCGGCACAGACATGTCCTATATTGCTGTGGTCCCCTCTGAACAAGAGTCACTGTAACAAATCAAAAAGATTTATTTTCTATCACTCCTATCTTTTAATTATAATAGTTAATAATCCCGCCAAAAAATCATGGTTCCTTATAGTGTTGTAAAAGCAGTTAGCCTATTGAGTCGTCACAAGATAATAAAAATAATTACAGAAGCCGAGTTACATCTGCCTTTTCCATAGCATTGGTAATTCTTCTATGAGCACTGTAGAATCACATTTGTTACTCACACGCCTACTGTAAATATGTAACTTTAATACATATAATTTTGATTATTTCAAACTAACATCTAGGCATATAATGAAAGTTCGACTAGATTGCATAATCTTCACGTTTAACGTATCAAAGTCCACCTGCAGCTTCTGAAAAACCACTGCTTTTCAAAATTATGTAAAAAAGTACTAGGTACATACTTGATATTCATCGAAGAAATAATCTCTAGATACCAAATCTAAACAATGCCTGACTCTCAAATGCAACTAAACAAAACCACCGTACATATGCTTGGCGAAAATTCCGAAATTCCTTTCAATATTGAGATATCATCATGATATTCTTTCTCCAAAGGATTTTCAGGATCTGAACCCGTGAAACATAACGACGCCGCGATTAAACTTCAAACACACTGTATTATAAATTATTACGATTATACGTACTAGCTGTGCCTCTAGAGGCACTGATCTAGATCAGCAAGGGTTAATTAGACAGTAATTATTTATTTAGGTGAAGAATAGCCAACTATATAACCCCCTCAGTGCTCATTTACACTATTCAAGAAAGTAATGAAAATTTGAAGCTATACATTATCTGAGAATATGTCTTAAAAATGTTATTATCTTTATATATAAATTTCTTCTGTACGTGTGTATGTCACTGAACTCCTCCTAAACGGCTGGACCGATTTTGATGAAATTTTGTGTGCGTGCTCCAGTGGATATGAGAATGGTTTAGATTTACAATTGGACCCGGTAGGTGGCGCTGTGGTTGAATTTTAGATTTTTTTTATTGTCAAGGCAGGACAACGTCCGCCCGGCCCGCTAGTATAGATATAATATGGCAATATAATTAAGTTTTTGCGACCATACAGAAAGTAATCCCTTGTCTGTTCCGCAAGAAATGGTATTATGGAACTCTTAACATAATAAGTTTATAATCTTATAAGACTTCGTTTATCTTCAACATTACTATTAATTATAATGTTGAACTGTAAACAATAAGTTGATAATTATTTTTCTAATGTTTTTATAATGGGGTTTGGCACAAATGACGCCCCAGGATTAACAACAAAAAAAACAGAAGAAACAACAAATACCGGTCACCACCAACCCCAAGCTATACTACTACCCGGAAAGAAAAAGGGTTTTATTTCCCCCCAAATTTTATATCCTTTTTTTTCTCTCCTTTCTTTTTTTCTTCTTATTTCCTCTTTTTTTTCATATTCTTTTTTTTTTTTTTTTTTTATATAAAATCTTTTCAGATTCCCTCGATCAAAGGCATCTTATTCATTCTATTTTAATTTTATCAACCAGTATACCAGTAAGGTAGGTTCATTTTATGCCAATGCCTTTGTAACTACGCCACAACCTCATTTCTTTTTTTTTCTTTCCCGGTTTATTTATTGTTAGTTTATTTTTTTTTCAAATAAAAATCAAAACTATCCATATCCAAATGTTATTATATATACATATATATAATACTAGCAGGCCTGGCAGACGTTGTCCCGCCCAGATTATTAAAAAATCCTTGATAAATTATATACCAAAACGTTCCTCATGAATCAGTTCATCCACTGGTAAAAACCGCATGAAAATCCGTTCAGTAGTTTTTGAGTTTATCACGAACAGACAGACAGACAGCCGCGGTAGGGGACTTTGTTCTATACTATGTGATGATGCTCATATTAGTTATGAAATTAAGTTTTTGCGACCATACAAAAATAATCGCTTGTCTGTTCCGCAAGAAATTATATTAATAATAATAATAATAGCCTTTTATTCCAAAACATAGGGTTACAAGAGGTCCCTGTGCCTTTTAGACATAGGCCTCCTCCAATTCCTTCCAATGGATCCTGTCACTTGCTACTCTCAACCAGAATGGTCCCACTATCTGTTTTAAGTCATCTTCCCATCTCCTGACTTGACGACCCCTGCCCCTTTTACCGTCTCTTGGTTGCCAGAGGGTGACTTGCTTGCTCCATTGTATCCACTCTCTCCACTCCATTTTCTATGTAGTAGAATTATGTGACACTCGGTCCATTCTTCTGGAATTTGCCTTGTTTGTAAGATTTCATTGAAAAGTTTTGCCAGCACAGGACTGATTTCGTCTAAGGTTCCCTTGAGTATTTCATTAGGTATCTTGTCCGGCCCTGGGACTTTCTCGAGTTTTTGGGATTTTATTGCATTGGTTACCTCTGAGGCAAGGATTTCTGGCACTATGTCAACTTTGTTTTCTTTTGCTTCGTTTACTTTCGGAATTGTGGCCAACCCTGAATCGAATTTATAAGAATACAATAGGCGGTAATAGTCCGTAGCTAGTTTCTGTATTGAAAGCCGATTAGTTAAGTAAGATTCGCGTTGTTTTAGTTTCGATATCCATACTTTCCCATGTTCGCTTAGTTGTTTCCTGGAAATTATATTACGGAACTCTAAAGTTTACGGTTTATGATCTCATATCTTCTTAGAAAACCTCTTCTGTCTTCATAATTGCTAATATTCATAATGTTGTGTTGTAAATAATAAGTTGATAATTATTTTTCTAATGAGATAATATTTTTCTTAAGAATGAACTGAAGTTTTCAAATTTTGCGTTAATATAAATCGAAATATAAAACCCTATCTCTATCTGTAAGGAGTTTTTAATATTTCACAATTTAATTGGTGCTCATTGAACTCGATAAAATATTCTTATACATTACTATAGTTACTGAGTTATGTAGACGAGAGCGTGGTAAATAACACAAATTTATTAAAAAGACTAGCTGTAACAGCAGCTCCGCACGCGTTTTTTTTAAATTATATTAAAGAAATATAAAATTGTGAGAACATGTAAAATTATAAAAATGCACTTAAAAAAAAAATTATTATATAGTAGGTTAAAGTTCTAGATATGTTATTGATGCCAAAACCCATACGACACATTGTTAGTAAATACATATTTCATGTATAAAAATCAATGTTTGTTTGTTCGCATATTATGAGCTGCTATGCTATTCTTATTACTTATATTTGTACGAAGATTATAGGCATAATACAATTAAATGAATTTACATCTTCTTACAATTTTACATTCGTTTGGGCGCGGGCATCGGGTAGTTTAAAATAAAAACCAAGCAATTTTTTTTTTAATCGTATACGATTATTTTATTTAAGAACTAGCGGGCTCGGCGGACATTATCCCGCCCTTATAAAATATAAAAAACCTTGACAAATTATAAACCTAAGCCGTCCTCATGAATAACATCATTTATTAGTAAAAACCGCATGAAAATACGTTCAGTACTTTTTGAGTTTATGGCGAACAGACAGACAGACGCGGCAGAGGACTTTGTTTTATACTATGTAATGATTGAGATCGGTAGTGGACATATAAAAGGTGCAACGTTATTTTTGTTCAAAAGCCTAGAGCAATACATATAACAAAACTACAAACAAGTCTTTGTGCTTATGTTAATTTTTTTTTTCGAACTGACTACGCTACGCCTGAAAAGTCTTTACAGCTTCATCACCTTTTACTTAATTTTAAAAACTAACGCAATCAGTGATATTATAACTGCTAATTATATATTAATTTACTTAAAATAATAACCAAAAGTTATAATATCATTGAACGCAGTAGATAATATTTGTCTATGAACTTCTGATATTATGGAAAACAGATTTTATTTTATTTCACTTTGTATACATATTTTGTTGTATCTCAATTAATAAGCAATAGTTTGTGAAGAAGGGTAATATCCAAGTAACTCTGTAATATGGATTTGAATTCTGTCTACAACTATGAATAAAAACGTTGGCAAATCGTTTCATTTCAACAATAAATATAATTCACATTAACATAGTGTACCGTTTAAAAACAATAATTATTAAAAACCACGCCATCTAGTAAAACACTATGAATATAAGTACTACATAAGGCACTTTGTTTTTTATTTATAAGCACTAACAGATGGCGTTAACAAACACTAATTTTGCAAGAATTACAAAAAATATGTAATTCATAATTCTTTGATTCGTAAATGACTAAGTGTAATAATAAAAGTCAAAACTGAAATAAATAATAATTATTATTATATCAATTATATAAAAGTAACATAGAAAAAATTCCAGAAATAATATTAAGAAATAGATTACTTATTACTTCATTTTATTGGAGCATTTTTCATTGATTTTGTTGTCACAGGATTGCCAGTACTTTTATCTATAAGTTTATTATCCTGCCACACCGCAAACAGATTTTCGTTGGTTTTTAAATCAGTTTGAAGTTTTTCCCAAACTTTCTTCTTAGGATTAAGAACTTCATCTGGTTCACCTGTCTCATAACCCTCAATGACAATTTTATCACCAGGTTTGCTTCCTTCAGGTGGTAACAATGGTTCAACCTGTTTAGGATCATCAACCGAGGCACATAAAACCATCCCTTTAGACTCCACACCACGCATTTTGGCAGGTTTCAGATTACATAAAACAACCACATCCCTCATTTCCATTTCGTTTATAGGTACAAAATTTACTAAGCCAGAGACAATAGTTCTTGGTTCATCTTCTCCTAAATCAACTTTTTCTACATACAGTGCATCTGCATCAGGATGTCTAGAAACTTCAATGATTCGTCCAACTCTTATATCTAGTTTAGCCGGTGTTATTTCATCTGAGCCGGCATTAGTGTTTCCTTTACCTTTCACAGGAGGAGGATAGGCTTTCTTGGTTAATTCTTGAAGTTTAGGATCTTTAAAAATTTCTTGAACTGGAGACAATAATTTATTAATTGCTTCCTCCACAGATGTTTTCAGGTCACCTGGGTGTATTTCTACATTTGCAAATGCCACCTCTAAATCTTCAAACTTAGTGAAGCTAGCCACACCACCATGTTCTGGTGACCGGTTGATATTGAATGTTTCTTCATCTTTTAAAAGAGGAAATACTACATATTTAGTAAAAGATAAGACACCATTATCTGTAATGTTTCCTGGTTCACAAAAAGCTTTTTTCAGTTTCTTTTTAACATTTGCAGGGTTATCCAAAAGATCTATTTTACTATCTTCTTCTGATGCTGACATCTTACCTCCAGTAAGCCCAGGAACCATAGGATTCATTAAATGGATTCTTTTTGCATAACCAAGTTGAGGTAAATATTTTTCTGACATAGTAAATATTTTCCTTTGATCAACACCACCAAACTGTGCATCCACTTTTAAGTATTCTTCATCTAGAGCTTGAAGTCCTGGGTAAAGAAGTCCACTCAAAAGAGGATGTTCTACTTGCTTCACAACTTCAGCACCAGCCTTTTTTGCATCATGCTCTGTGATGACAGATGTTAATCGATATACATCCAAGGTATATTCTTTACTTAGCTGGTACTCTGTGCCTCGAATAAACTTTAACTTTTCCAATGGCACATTAATTGATTGTAGCATTGCCTTAATAGCAGCTTCATAGTATTGAGTACGAAGTGATAATAGTTCCCATGGTGCTTTCATATTATCCAAATAAGCATGTAAATCAGCAAATAATATAGTTACCTCACAACCAGCTTTAAGGAAGTCGGCTATTTTAGACATAGGTACGAAATATGCTACATGGGGCCGCCCAGTTGTCGCCGTACCCCAATAGATTTTAAGGTCTCTTTTCTTCAAGACTTCAGTAAGTTTCTCATCACCTAACACCTCTTGTAAGTTACGAGTAATTAGAAGTTTCTTTTCCTCCCACGTAGCCATTATCAACGAAACTATTCAGTCTGAAACAATTAAAAAAGGTTAGATTGTCCGAGGTAAAATGTGACACAGATTTTAAACTATTTATTCCCTTCTCATGAATACATGAACTTGACTTACCGATTGTATAATATTCTTTATCCAATGAGTCTAGACTTAGTACTTCAATAATTGTCAATGGATATTATTTGCGGGGCTTAAGAATTGGTGATATAAACACGTAAGTAATACTTAGTTGCTTACGAAACTCTTTGAAACATAACCTCCAAAATTAGGTAAAGTGAATTATCTAAACAAAATAAAAAATTGTTATAGAGGTTATATAAATATTTTCTATAACAACAATTATTTTGATTCACTTGTTAAAAAATAGAATTTTCTTATTCCAACTAACACTAAATTTCAAAAATATTGTTTTTATTCTCTATGAAGTTAGCTACAATTCGAAAATTACTTGTTGCCAACTGCTAATTGGCGCTAGTGTTGCAGTGAATGCTTGAGTTTCCTGTCAAAAGAGCCATTGCGCATGACAGTCAGTGCGGCCTTGCAGACTGAAGAGCGCTGCCAACAAAGGCCGAGTCGATGGGGTTACAAAAAGATTGTTAGCTTGGACTTTTAAAACCCTTTTGTTATTGTAATTATAATTTTATATAGGTTGTGAATCTGTGATTAAGGTTAAAAAATGTGTGAATGATATGAATCGTGACGACTAGCAGAGAAGTCAGCTGGTCCACAGTGCGAATAGTGAATTAAGAAATGGCGGCCTTGCCAGCAGGTGTTCAGTATGGGTTATCATCGGAGTCTAGTTATAAAGAAAACAAGGAACTAGTGTTTGTGAAATTAACGGATTCGGCTCTGAAAGCTATTGAAGATTTCCTAAAAAATAATAGGGTGAGTCAAATCGCCATATTGTTATACCAAAATAAAGATAAGCCAACAATGTCAGGCGCCATACTTATGTTAGAGTAATTGAAATGAAACTGCAAATTTAGTTGTTTCTAATATATTATATTCGATACTTAATATCTTAACTAGCTCCAAAACAACTTTACATATGTACTACATAAATAGGTACCCCTGTTCAGTGTCACGCCACGTCAACATGTACAAAAATTGCTGTTGTTTTCACAGATTTGTATTTCATATGGCTATAATTAGAGATTTGGTTCTTATTGTTGCGGAATTAGACGTCTCTGACGAGATACGTTTTGACTCTTTGCTTCTATGATATGTAACCTGTTAATTATTTTGAAATTACGTGATTTTTTTTTTCAATACACTCAACAGTGAACTCTCTCAACGTATACAAATGTATTTATATAGTTTGAAAGTTGATACGTAAAGTTTACTTATTCTATAACATTCATTTTATTACTCTAATATTATTCAAATATCTATGCTATAATAATTATATAATGACTTATAAAAGGGATAAATTACTATTAACTTTTCTATTTCATTTTAATGATATCCAAGGGCTATTTTATGGTAATTATTTTGTGTAAACAATGAGAGAAATAAATTATAGGTAAATATTTGAGCCCATTTATAATGGCCCTATAAAAAAAGAGTGTAATATAATTTAAGTAGTAAAAAGCGTAAGTGTAATTAAAATTGCATTATTCTTATTCATTAACTTATTAGTTATCTCTGTAGAATATGTTTTATTATGATCCATGAGAATTAATGGCTAAAAAATGATATATTACTGTTGGTGATTAGGTATGTGTTCATGGATTATTTTTTTTTGTATTTGATAAACACTTCTTTATTGATGTATATTAGTTACAATAGATGGCGCTGACTGTCTTAATAGATAATAATAATGTTGTTATGAGAATTATCAATATTTTTATGTTAAAGGACAGTCAATTTTTCTTTACATTATTTGTTACAAAATAATTTATTAATTTTCAAATTTAATTTTGATTTGGATCCTAATAACCATTTTTCTGAAAGAGTAATGAATTCTTAAGGAGTACGTGTTAAATCTTTACATTCTGTGTATTTTTGGGACATTTGCCGATTTCCCAGAATTTGAATGGATATCATTTTTAAAGAAATAAATGATCGAATCAGTTATTTGTATATAAGTTCAGTTTAAATCTAGCAAATTAGTATGATGATAAGAAATTTATATTTGAATATTAGTAACAAATCAAGATTAATTAAGCAATATTCTTGTGTAATACGAAAATGTATAAGTAACATAAATGCAAGAAATATAATTAATCAGTCATATACAATTTACCCTATTTTTCCATCATTTATTGCACAAAGGTTTTTGATAATTTTAACTCAATCTGTAGTTAAGGTATGATCTATAGACTAACATGGTAAATATGCTGAGCCTAGAGAGAACTGACTCAAAATGGCTATTGCCAGAATACTTGCTTGGTGACATATTTTCAACTTGTTAGGTCAGTAAGTGTTACAAAAATTCCTATTAATTCTTTGAACTCTTTGTCCTTTAGTCATTATTACTTATATAAATATATATTTATCTAGCCTCTGCGCCCGAGTTCGTCCTCATGGAATAGTAACTTTGGGTTAACGCTAACATACAGCGTAGGCTCTCAAAAGGAAAAAACCCCGATTTTGAAACATTCTTCATTGGTGCTCCGCTCCTATCGGTCTTAGCATGATGATATATAGCCCTTAACCTTCCTCGATAAATGAGATATATAACACTGTAAGAATATTTCAAACCGGACTACTAGTTCCTGAGATTACCCCCTACAAAGTCACAAACTCTACCTCTTTATAGTATTAGTATAGATTACTGCTGAGCGTATGAATATGGTATAATTTTTTTATCTGAACATTACAAACTAAAATAATACACATAAACTATTTAATGAAAATGTAGACAATTACCACCATATTCTACTGTTCCTACTTGTAACATATTTTTTGAAATTCATACAACTCTATAGGCAAATCGAATTTAGTAATGTACAAAAATAAAATAAATGTAATTGACATACAATATCCACAAGTATTAGAAGATATATGAAAAGAAACTGTCTTAGCACAGATGTTAATTTTAACTAATTAAAAAAAAAAGATTATAAATGTTAATCCTTATTTGAAACAAAGTATGGATAGCACATTTGTTTAAGTGATTGTTGTAGGTTCTAATCCTGAACATAACTGGTACTTATGTGATTCAAAAAATGTTCCGAGTCTCCATGTATTTTATCCTTTTAATTGTATGTTTGTAAAATCCTCTATATAGAACGTTTGATTCAAATATAGAACAAAGAAAAATAAACTCTCCTGTCTATCTTCAATGTTTTAGGGTTAAAATGCACTTATAAACAACTAGAGGAATATTCATTGTTTTAACTTATCACATTTTGTGATTTTTCAAACATCATTCTTTGATATCTCCCTGGAAACAACATATACTTCAAATAGAAAAAAGAAATCCATGCCAATAATTCTCATTACAGAATTATGTATTGAAATGAAGAGAGTTTTGAGTATAAAAGAATTGTAAAGTAGAAGAAATAAAAAGGTTTTCCCTAGTGCAGCAGTTATCTTTATGATAAAGCAAATTTTAATAGATATATTTGAAGTTGTGGATAGAATAAAATAAAATAGAATTCAGGAACCAAGAGATAGATCCTATCTAAAAATAACTTTTAATTATATAATAAATAAAATAATTGAAAAAGGCTTTATATTGCCTAGTACTCCTAGTAGTATGTAGTAGAGAAGTAAATCAATTGAAAATTTATACATATTAAAAAAAAATGTTACTAAAATAAATTTAGAGTGATATAAATAAATTTTAACGGAATTTTTTGGCCAGGACAGAAATCGATACTGCCTAGATACAGATACATACTAATTGTATTTCGGGCTTATTATTAGGTTATTCTTTAATTATTTACAATTTATACAAATTATTTCTCACAGCACAATATTTTAGCTGTGTTCCACTGAAGGAAATTATATAAGTATTATAATTGATTATTTTTAATGAAATTTGTTAGTTATTCTGTTTATTACTATGATATAGTCATATGATTATGTAAACATATATTAATTTTCCATTTTATGATAAAATTTGCAAATATGTACAGAGCCCACTTAATGTTAAACATTCACTGCAACATAACTACAAACAACTAACTACAAAAGGACTACAATATTGAAATCAGACATAAATGTTGCTACTCCTGAGGACTAAGGGAATGCCTCATATACCAATGTGTGTAGCCAACCACCACCTTCAGAGGGAAACTGAACGAAAGACTTACTCTCTAGATCTACTTTGTGTTACAAATTGTTTCACAATACCAAGACATTTAAGATTAATAAAAATATGTGAGAGAATAAATAGTATATAATAGAATCATTTAAAAAATTAATATGTTTGGAAATTACATTATATTTATGCATCCAATTGAGATAATGGCAATTGTTATCGGGTTTATTTATTGTCATTTATAATACTTGAGGTTTTTATATACATATTGAATGAGAAAATAGCTCATTCTTTAGTCCTATTTTTAAACTGGTTAAAAGATTATTTGCATTCATTTTCTAGCTGATACCATTTATTAAAAAGAAATAATATTTTATTATGACCCATCTCAAGTGTGAATTTACAAAGTAATCAATTTTGTTAGAATAAATTTAATTAAAAAATGTAATTTAAATAAACTGGATGTCGGCATGTTCCATAGTATTTTAGCAAAACCTTCGAGTGAGGTTGCTAAAATGCTATGTGAAATGAGTGAAAGATGATTTTATAAAAGAAGATGTATAAAAGGCTTTAACATTAGTATAATTAGGTTACGATGGGGCTGATATGACTAGAGTCAAAAGCCCCTAAATTAAATAATAAATAAAAAAAAAAAAAGATTATTTATAATTGTAACAATAGTGGTTATTCTTTTCATATTTGACTAAAGGCAATATTGAAATAATATTAAACACTAACAATGTCCTAAATACTAAACAATAATAATCAATACTAAAGAATATTAATCAACAGTATAGACCATTTTAGTAATCACAGGTAACAATATATTTTCGAATATACAGTGAAGTATGGTGTAAAAGGTAACTTCTTTAACAATAAAACCTTTTTGTTTCTATTGGTTGAAAATTAATATTTTATTCTTAAGTCTTGTTTGTATGGATCAAGATTTCATATATAATAAAAAACTGTGGTATGTTTAACACCAATTTTTTTTTTCATTTCTTCAATTTAAGTATATGTTCTTTCCGGGTGTTATTATTGACTGACGTCTGGAAAATTAAAAACAAAACTTATTTCTCGCCTTACGTAACATTCTTTTTAATCATTAGTTAGTTACCTTGGAGAAATATATTAAAAATAGTAAAATATTTAATTCAGAGACGAAAACTTATTTCTCTTTATCACTTTTTTAGATAAACTACCTATTCCTACTTCATAGGCATTTGAAACGTGTCTACTAATTTGGACCGAGTTTCGCAAACTTTGTACATTAGGTAAGCGAATCGGGCGCGTAGCCGCAATGACAATGTTGGGGCAGCGCCCGCACTGGTGAAAGTACCAGATGTTGGATTACTTGTAAGTTGTAAATTAAAAAAAAATAATAAATTTTGTTCTTCGAATGTGTACAGTATAATGTAAATTCTTTTTCATTCGTAAATATCAACTTTCGTAAACCAAAATCACAGTGAATGGCAGAGAGAAATAAAAGAAGCGGCTAAGTACATTTTAACAATTATAATTAATTAAATACATACGGTTTCGTGTAATACCGAAGAAATTGAAGTTAGGCTCTTATAGACGCGTAACATCTAGAGAACAAGTGATGCTATGACAACAGAATCAGTGCCCGATAAAACCAAACTTACCATAGAAATCTGTCACAGTGTCTCACCTCAAAACAACATACCGGGATTAGCTACTCCATGTTCAATAATTACATAGTATTTATTAGTCGATTAATTTATTGTCTTCCAATCGCAATTACTCTTGAACGTATAACCATACTACCGAATGTGTAAAACTATTATTTAAAAAAAAAAACTAAAATTAAATCCCAGAAATATTATTCCACTGCGAGTAAATTTCCCTTTAAAAACATTATTTTGTTACGTGTGCATGTTAATTATCTATGTGTAATAATAAGAATTAGCTTTACAAATTACTATTGACCCGTTTACAATAGCTAGAATGAATTGATTTCCTTTTATTCGTTGAACTCTCAACATTTATAGGATCCTTTAATAAATTGTCAACATTATGTCAGCCTACGAATCCCATGATCGAAACAAATAACACGGACCAATCTCATGTCTCTTTTAATTATTTAAAAATAATAATAGGCACAGCTTTTCTGTAGGGGGACAAGCTGTGCCCTTAAAGGAAAAATACCGAAAAATTGCCATAAATTGATTTTTGTTATGAAAAATTTAAAACAGTATCTTACTACTATATGCCCGCACGTACCGAAAAAAACAAGGTGTATATTTTTGCACTTTTTGAGATACAAAAAATTATGGATTTACAACTTTCGAAATATAGCGTGACCCCAAAAAGGAAGTGACAAAAATAGGTAATAAAATAATATTAAAATAGATACTACTTAATATGGTTTAATTCGTATGTTCGAGTCGCATAACATAAATGTAATATAGAAATACTAGCTTTTGCCTGCGGCTTTCGCTAGCAATAATGTAGATCTGACAGCTTTTCTAAATTAAATATTCCTTATGTCCTTTTGTGTACCCCTGAGAGTATTTATGCAAAATTTTATGATAATCGATCAAATAGTTAAGGCGTGTAACAAACATACAAACTCACAATCGCATTTCTAATATTAATACGAATACAGATACTCAAATATTTTATTTACATTTACGTACATTAATTAGATTTTTATTTGACTAATTGTGTTATAACATATGCTAATATTTGTATAAAGGTACTTAAAGGTATAGTGTATATATATTGGCAAATAAATATAATTTCGGAATGTTACATGACACTATAAGATCATGAAATCATTAGTACACAAAGATAGTCTCACTGAGAGAGACCCCACGACAAGTACCATGTTATGATGTTATCGAGAATACCACGGAATCTATTTAGACGGATGCTACATTTATTCGTATAATTTTATGAGATACACCAATGCGAATCTCGGTAAAAATAAAACAGATGCACTAAGTTCCAGCATCTAATTTTTAATATTATTTTGTTAGACGCACAGATCGGAAATAGCTTCTTGAGGTTAGTAAACCAGTGTCATATGAAAAGATTAAACTCTTTAGTACAACTATCTAATAACTGAGTTTACTCATGCTGGTTAACTTTAATTAAAATTGCTATGCTTAATTTTATACATATCAAGACTGAACACATTAGGGCATCGGCTTTTTTCGATCGAATCTAAAAACACATTATTTTTATTGCCTGGCCCAAATCGGGAATCGATTATTAGATGCTTGGATGTTGACTGGTTTATGTTAAAATGTAGTTGAAGCTAGGTCTCCGATCCTGCAAATGCGAACTCTGCGTGGATAAGGAAGGATTACTACACTCGCCATATCCCTGATATTTGCGGGAATAAATAAAAGTATTTTTTTTTAATATGTGCTCATGCGTGTTTCCAAACTTGGATAATGTTAAAAACATCAAAGAAATCTCTTAGGGCACGGAGTTCTTTTCAGTAATGAGTGCATTAAAATCTAAATTTCCACACTAGACCGTGCCGTGGTCGTGATGTACCCGTACAAAGTCACATAGAAGCGGTTTAGCTACGGCAGCGGCTCAAGCCTAGGTCCGTTCCCTCGGCGTGGAGCCCTTGAGTGCGCTGCTCGCGCGATACAGTGACACAAAATCTTACATCACTGCGACAACATTACACATATCACCTCCACACACGTGCACGCATACACGCTTACACATGCAAGTGGAAGGGTTTTATTTTTTCCCTTATCAAACTGAAATAGAAAATTATATACGAAGTATATATAAGAGTTGTTGAGGTATGTATGCCTGGTACACATATATGTTTCAACAACTCATATATGTATGACTAGTTATAGCTTAGCTCAGATAGGTCGCGAATTGCATGTATCAGGCAACAGTCCAAGCCGAGGTGTGCCGTGCACCCTTGAGCTAGTTGTCAAACAAAATCGGCTGAGTGCCTTAAACGTTCGCCTTAGTAGTCCGGTGAAGCTGTTAAGACCTTGCTAGGTCAATAGCGTAGTCAGTTCGAAAAAAAAAAAGCGGTTTAGCTATGGCGGTCGCGTGAGCACCGGTCCATCGTATTATGCAAAATTGTTCATAATAACACAGGCACTGTTTCATAAATATCTGATATTGTATTGTAAATAAATAAACAAAAACCGTACGTGTCTGTAAAGTACCTTATACAAACCGTGCGGGTCGTGGCAAACGCCGGGGAATAACTCTCGGTTTATGGAGATGGTTTGAGTTATTACTTTATTTAATTACATAGTTATTAGTGCATTTCTTTAGTAGGAGGCAAAGATAACGTCAAAGTAATTACATAGTAAATAGTTTAATAACTCATTATAAGTTTAGTTTGGAAACATTCATAAAAAAATATCACGATCTTTTAGCTAAATGTAAATTATGCCCTAATATTATAAAAAAATAATATAAATATTTTTTCCGTCAAACCTATCCACACTCGGAACTTGAAGCACAGGACAATAATAGCAGTATTTAGAATCTTACACCGTGAAGAGGAACGCGTGGTCCGTTCTAAGTGCTTTATATATTCCTGATACAGTATTCTCATATGAAACTGGTTATTTTATATTATAAAAAAAATATTATGAAGAAAAAAGTATCCTAAAGGTATTATAGCACTCACATAGCTTATACATCGGTTAACATATATGAAGTATTTATATTAGGAGGTCATAGATTACAGTTTTATTATAACTTTATTATATTATAATGAGTAATAAATAGAAAAAATATTACCTGTCATCTCGTATATACGCGGGATTGGAGACCTGCCTGCAGCTAAAATTTCAAGACACGAATGGATTCCTCAGTTTTGGTTGATTAATTGCAAAATGAGTTTGACATTAGTCCCCTTTATTATCCATATTATATTACATAGTATAAAACAAAGTCCCCTACCGCGTCTGTCTGTCTGTTCGCGATAAATTCAAAAACTACCGAACGGATCTTTATGCGGTTTTCACCAGTGGATAAAGTTATTCATGAGGAACATTTTGGTGTATAATTTGTCAAAGATTTTTTTATAATCAGGGCGAGACATCGTCTGCCGGGTCCGCTAGTTTTTGATAATTTGTACTTATACGAAATTTAGTCCGGTGAAACTATCAAGACCTATATACTTATACGAGAAAGAAACCTATAAATGAACGGCATTTCGCTCTTCTGTGAATAATTTAGCATTTTAAAAGAATTCTTAGTATTTCTTAATAGGTAAATATACAAGGATTACAATGTCTCACTACAATCTTATGCCGTACTGAAAAAGTGGTTATTAAATTCTATATAATTGCTATAAATTAAAATAATGACTAGTATGTGTACAAGCAAGAATGGTGTTATGACAATGGCCACGCCCGCAATAAAACTAATATTAGTAATTTCGTTTAATCGGGTGTAATTATGAATGTCATACACAATATGCATTTTGTTTACATGATTTAAACCTTATTTTAGGTAACCAAGTAATTTTATAATTTCTTACAAAATATTTTTATTGTACATAAACTTTAGCTTTACTATGTACAACGATTCATTGTATATAATAATAGCGATATGTAGAGTATATTCTTAAAATAAAATAAATTGCGCAATACATGCATACATGTTTTTGTGTTTTATCTTATAATCACATATGTATTCGTTCAAACACTAGAACTAGGAGTGTAACGTTTATTGTCAACTTGAATTAAATCTTATTATACTAAACATTTAGCTACGTTAGTTCAATGCTTTTTTTTTGTTTTGACAGGAATAAAATAATCTTTATATAAAGCCCTAAATTTAACAAAAAGTACACCGAAAGTTTGATCGTGTTTAAAAAAACATATCGGAGTCAGTCGGACCGCGGCCCTATTGGGCCTGTTATAAATATTGCATCTGGTGTATAATTTTTAAAGAGCGCCTTACATAGCAGATGGTACCAAGCAATTCGACTAACAGTCACCGATGTGCCAACGCAAACAATTTTTATAACGTAGCGTGATACCGAACACCCACCTGATTGTGATTTCCTACTCAATGCACGTGTTTGACGTCTCTTTATATCTTTTATAGCAACACCAGATCAGAGGTATATCTATTCTTATCATTTGCCAGACGATTAACGACTTTCTTTTCTCGGGGCTAAAATACAAGATCCTCCACATAATATTAACTGCCCATCGGCAGGTTAGGTTGCTTTTTTGTTACCGCTTTATAAGCGTGCCACCTGGTCTTTTTTTCCTGAACATGTAGCCCAGCAATGAATAGAATGAATCACATTTTGTAAAATCTAATAAACGTATACCCATTACGTTGTGGTACATCTTTTCATCTTTTTATTTACTTCATTGAGTGAATCATCATCGCATATACTAGGTAATCTTGAGACCTAAATTTTAGTTGTTATTGTGTGTGTATTAGTTACGTTTCATATTTCATTATTATTAACGCAAATATATGAAAGTAAGCGATTACGGTTTTGGAAGTCGTGTAATAACAATTTGTCACGTGCAACCTAAAGTAGGTATCTATACCGGATATCCGTAAATAAAACTGTTGTAACTTAGATAATATGATAAGTGTATAAAAGAATAACTTCATAAATTTATTTGCGTTCATTTTTCTATTTAAAAAAATATTGTCTATTAATTTAGTTCACGTACCACGAAAACGCAAGACAAACTATAAGTTAATATGGAAAGTTAGTATTATAATGTTACCCATAAAATGTTCTAAAATATACGGTAAAATTTATCTTTTATTTAGTGAAAACATAAAGTAAAATAAAATTAACTTTTAACATTTATATCTTGGATATTGTTCTATTTGAATTGTTATTTGTACATCACACATTACCTTCTCACTTAAGATACTCTTTAAAAAGATTCCTCTCTCAACCTTGCTTATTTCGTCAAACGTATCAATATTGTTTCAATTCGAACCTTATTCAAATTGTTAGACAGTCAACATTCGGTTATCAAAAAGGTCATATGGTTTACGCGTGACAGAAAACACGCGCTAAAGGACGTGGGGTCGTCGCACCCTTGGTCTCCCCCGAGCGCTATATGCCCCCGAGCCTTAGCACCTGGTTGCCCCTAAGCACTTACTTGCTAACAGATGTTTAGCTCTCCCAAGAAATCCCTCCGCTCGATCCCCCTTTCTATTTTGGTCGTTGTATCGTAAATCTATAAGTTGTTTGGGGATTCCAATTTATTCCTTATCAAATTAAAATTCTAATAATTTTCTTATTACATTATAAATAAATAAAACACAGCGCGGCGGTTAGTTGTACATTATATACAGAATATATATTTTTAATGACTTACACTGTTACACTATATTAGTTTTATTTACTCAAACAATGGTAATTAAAACGCAATAAAGTAGTTACTTAGTAATTAAAAACGAATCATTTATAGTAGTAGATATATAATGCACTGGTCCTAGTAATACGAACGAAATAACACCTGCAGCTTATGTTAACTTTAAAATTAGCAGAAACCGGTCCGTAAAATGTCAACCAATCAGTACTCGAGTTTATTTTGCAAAGCCTTGCGTAATGCCCCAGGGAATAAAACTCTACTTAGTTCTTTAAATAGATTTCAAAATTATGTTTGTTCATAATAGTTTATTAAAGTTACGTTTTAGTAGTCGAGAAATGCAAAGATGCCGTGTAATCCTATAAATGTTTTATGAATGCAGTAATCGTATTTTGAGCTTAAGAATGCCGCCTTTGGCCATTTTTAATATATTACTTTGGATAAGGTGTTGTAATATTCAATAACTTAAAGCTTATAAAGAAGGAAGAATAGTAAAAAAATTAAGATTGATTTTAATTCGTAATTATAGGTTAGTAAGTGTGTTAGAAGACGGTGCATGATAATGTGTTATAAGATATTATTTTCATTATATATTTATTTTTGGCTCTATACTTTCTAGTTCAACGCTTTCCGTTTGATGTGTATTATATAATATAGTTTTAAATAATTACGTATGTTTGAAAGTTAGTAAGTTATTCAGTAAAATTTACGTATGTAATGTAGTCATTTTCAAATACATAATATTACTATTGTAAAATCGTTCTTGTTTTTGTTAGAAATCAAGATAATTTTACTTAAACTCTTAATAGATCATTCGTGATACCAATAATAATGAATATGCTATTACAGTTTTCATTCTTAACTCGTCAAACAAATTTATAGTATTTAATAATAATTTTAATCATTCATTCTATTTCAATTTACACGTAATAATATAGTAACGTTTGTGTATGTGTATATTGTATGTTTGTCGAAAAGTTAACGGATGTAGTGATTACACCAGATTTCTTAGTGTTGCTACCTGCAACAAAAGAAAGTGTTGGCCTTGTCGTGTGACATCAACAGATTCCTACTTTTTACTTTTGTAAATTACTGATCACACCAACATTTCACTCTAAGATTTACGAAGAAACTTTTTACCAAAACAATTGACTTCTATAAGACTTTTTTAATTGAATTTTCTAGTAAGCGCATAACACAAAAATGTATTATGGTAATGAGAATTTACATTATACTTGATTTCTTTCCATGAAAGCGATTGTATAGAGTGTAAATATTTTAAGTTTCTTATGTGAGAACTCCAAATTGTTTTTATTCATTTTTATTAAGGGCAACAAACAACTGTACTCAATTCATATATGTATGAAAATTGTTTTTCTCTGTGTGGGATTGGTAAATATATAAAGATCTATAAATATGTGAACATTCCGAATATATCAAATATAGTTTGTTCTCAGATAATATAAACACTACATTTAAATTATTACATAACCCAGTCATTGTGTAGTTTGGTACTATGACTTTAGATGGTATGTAGTTTCCTTTCTCTTTTAGATTCGTTTATATTTTTAATCAAATATTACTATTTTAGTTACTTTAAAAGGCTTATATTTGTGAGTAACGTTACTATGATAAGGTTGGTTTTGTCTCACTTATAATCTCGATAGCTTGTAAAAGCTTTTTTTGCTCCGATAAAGGTCACCGGCATATTCTGCTAAGGTCATATTGTGCAGGTATTTTATTGCTTCACTCACAACATAGCAATTCAACGCAAGGCCAGTATTGCTTTTGTATTTTTTTTTCACTGGACATAATGCTTATTTCACGTATGAAGCTTAGGTATGTTTTTATCTTTCGACTTTAATTTATAATTCGATTATAATTTCTTTCGACTGTGATGTGTTATATAAGAAATTCAATTTTATTGTATTGATAAATCTGATTAGCTGATCGATTAACTCTTACCAAGTTTTTACTAGAGGCTTATCTTATGGAAAGTACGTTATTATTAATAACGTGTTTAGATACCTAACGTTAGGCTTATTTCTCACTTGAAGATTGTATAAATAATGTTTATAATTGTGTATAAATATAACAGAGTTCAGTTTCAATACAAGTCCTTCTTAAAAAAATGATTTCGATCACTTAAAATTGGTATAGGAATAAATTTAATTCCAATAATGACCTTGCTAGCCGAAACTGGTTTGGCATTCGCAGCTAATTTCAATCTTAATCAATGTTGTATAGATTTGTTATCGTATATTTTTATAAAAGGAATATTTATTGCTTTTCATTTCATAAAGTTATATTAAATTGTACGATTTTGTTTTTACAAAATCGTGTTCGAACTCTATAGTTTTATTAGCACTTCCGTCGGTAAACGCGAACCCCTTCAGAGTCACGGCCGTGGATGTTTAGTTCCGGGTCATCCCCACTCATTTTCTCGCGTCAAGGCAGAATTGCAATTCCTTGAATTTCACATTCAACTCCGCGGTTAAGTAAGTAACTATAGCAATTTTTAAGTTTACATCACCGGTACCGCCGCCCAGCCTAGTTATGTTTCTCGCGTTCGACCATCGCCGGTTGTGCAACGGCACGGTTTGCCGACACTTGCTTATTGTGTCCAACCCAACTCGTTGCCCAACTAGTTTGGCTTCTTGTCGTCTAATTACGACGTTTCATTAGGTTACGCCGTGTAATTATGTGGAAATTTCGACTCTCGAGCTATTCCTTCACAACTATTAATCATTCGAGTTGTTTATGTTTACTCGTCGTTTTGTTTGAAATAACTTGTAGTCTTGATATATTATTTTACTAGCTTGTTGTATCAAAATATTTACTGTACCTATACACCATTTATGGTATTGTAAAAATATAAGAACTAGGGCATATTCTTAATTTCTTGTACGGCCTATAAACACGAGTTGTGACATTTACAGTTATACGTTCAGCGAGCAATTGGTAATAATGTTGAAGTGATCGGTATAATTATGTTGTATAATTTGATGTTCTAGTACGTATTTATTTCTTTATCTATACTATATTAAGTATATTGCTAATTTTAAGTTTGTAGGGGGTAATCTCGGGAACTAGTGGTCAGATTTGGAAAATTCTTTCAGTGTTAGAGAGCTCATTTATCGAGGAAGGCTATCATTTTGGTAGGTGGTAGAGCCACGTTGAAGCTATTACTGGTTTCAGCATGAATGGGTCGGCTCTCCCGGGGTAGTACCACCCTCTCATAGAAAACCGACGTGAAGTAACAGTGCTTGCATTGTTGCGTTTCGTTCGGTCTGTGAGAGCGCCGGAGACCCACCTCCCCTCCCTTTCCACTTTCCCCTTCCCCTTCCCTTCCTCCCCCCTCCCCAACACAGGCTGGCAACGCACTTGTGACTCCCCTGGTGTTGCAAGTGTCTATGGACGGTGGTGATCACTTACATCAGGTGACCCACCTGTTCGTTTGCCTCCTATGATATAAAAAAAAAAAAAATCGTCACGCTAATACCAATAGGAGCCGAGCACCAGTGAATAATGTTTCAAAATCGGGGTTTTTCCCTCTGAGAGCTTCTGCTGCGTGTTAGTCCAAAGTAACTATACCACGCGGACGAAGTCGCGGGCTGAAGCTAGTTCTTTATATTCCTTTATTATGTTTTGAATCGACGATGCCCGAAGTACTTTCATTATCCGTTTGATATATTTTGTTACTTCGTTTAATATACTTTGGTTTATGAAACTTACCATACAAATTTTTCTTATATTTAGGATGATGGTAAGCAATAACTGAGAGTATTCAATGAAACAATGGAATCAAAATCAAAATATACCTTTGTTCAATTTAGGCCCTGAGAAGACACTTATGAACGTCAAAACTACCACCGTTTCGGAAAACAACCCAGCCACTGAGAAGAACCGGCAAGACACTATCTGGTTTAACTTTTTAACATATATTATAATTACAATGATTAGGACATTACAATGATTATGTCTTTCTACGATTAAATGTAAATTAAGGAAAAACGGCGTTCATATAAAGAGTTTTCAACGTGAATTATAACTAACGCTACAAACTAATATTTACATGACTAATCGCTTGACGTTATGAACAGTAACAATCATAACTTTGTTTATAAAACACTTATTATGTGAATTTTTCCTTGTAATCCCGTATGTCCATTTGCATCATTTTATCGTTATGTGTTTCCCAAACATGTTTTCACGGTTCAAAGTTGTTGTTTAACTTTAACACACATTACTTATTCACTAGAACTATACGTATTTGATAACCCTCTTGATGCGGTAGTACTAGATCCACTATTGGAGTCGAGAGGTAACAAGTTCGATCCCTACCCATGATTGACTTTTGTGTGATGATCGAATCAGAATCATCATCATCATTCAGAATCAGAATTGTCAGTTATGTAACTTTGTGTTCAATATTATATATATTTATGTATGGTGTTTCAGTTATCAGAATAGAAGTAACATTTAATTTTAGAATTAAATGTTGGCGTGTGTAAAGTTCCATTCTAATTGTATTATTTATTGTTTATATATTATAAGTCCTGTAGTATTTTTGTAAAACAACCGGCTACACGTCCGTACGTTACTTTGCCCCTCCATTGAAAATCAGCGCTGCAGTACTATCCAGTTGTAGTGCAGCATGTAGCTGAATGGAGGTGTTATTCTCCCAGTCCATTAGTGGTATCCAAACATCAATCCAAACACACATCCAAAACAGAGCGTATTCACGCCCACGCCCGCGTAACCACAGATCACGCCGCCGTAGTCTGGGGGTCAACTTCGCTCCCGCACACCAGATTAGGCCCCCCTCGGCAGCGGCTCAAGCCTGGGTCCGTTCCCTCGGCGTGGAGCCCTTGAGTGCGCTGCTCGCGCGATACAGTGACATAAATCTTACATCACTGCGACAACATTACACATATCACCTGCACACACGTGCACGCATACACGCTTACAAATGCAAGTGGAAGGGCTCTATTTTTTCCCCGTATCAAACTGAAATAGTTTAGAAAATTATCCGATACGAAATATATATTACAGTTGCTGAGGTATGTATGCTTGGTACACATGTATGTTATATATGAATAGTTGGCTTAAGTTAGCTTAGCTCAGATAGGTCGCGAAATGCATGTATCAGGCAACAGCTCAAGCCGAGGTGTGCCGTGCACCCTTGAGCGAGTTGTCAAATAAAATCGGCCGAGTGCCTTAAGCACTCGCCTTAGTAGTCCGGTGAAGCTGTTAAGACCTTGCTAGGTCAATAGCGTAGTCACTTCGAAAAAAAGGTGTCATTCTTGGATATTCTAATAAACTAAGTGCATGTTTCCTTTATTTATCTTGTTGTTTGAGATGTTTTCCAACAATAAAGACTTTTTCTGTCTTTCTCCCTATTTATTCATTTAAAAATATTTAAGAAAAATACACGCTTATGTTACAAATATCATGTACGAATCGAATCTTTCCTATGAGCGTGTGATGTCGTTGAAAGAAATTATAGTGATGAAACCATATTATGGTGGCGATGCTTTACTCTAATACCCGCTTGGCTAGCAACCACATTTAAGTTGAAGATCTATTACCAAGCAACCTGTTCCCGCAGCTGCACTTGAGAGCTGGTCCCCTTTAGGCTTCAGTGCATTACCATCTTGGGCTATAATATCACTTAAACATCAAATGCATTTGTGATCAAACACTAAAATCTGTAAACTCACACCTATAAATATATTTTTCACATGTTTGAAATTCTTTATTTATATAAACCTAATTTGGTCAATTTACGCGTTTTTTGAACTATTTAAAGAAAGGCATGGCTTGGAATATTTTAAGACAGTATGCATTTTAAAATCACGTTTTTTTTTTCTTATGCATCTGTGCAATCCTGTAATCATAGAAACAAATATTTTAAAGTGGCAAAAATATAATATTAATAACTCTCACGAAATACACATACATAATCAAGACAATAATGAAGTTGCATTTTCTTCGCAACTAATATAGTTTTTTCTATGCTGCTTAGGAATTAAGCTATACTAGCAACATTCGCAAGTGGGTGGATACCATCGTTGCATAAATACGTTCACGTCTTTTATACAAGTAAACCTATACAAAAACAGATTCTACTAGAGAAGTACCATATATATAGCAATGATTTTATTCTCGGAATACAATTTGTTCTTAACACCAGAGTGCCTCACAAAATTAGTTTTACGTGTATCACATTTGTACTTTTCACCCACCCAGTACTTTATGTTTGAATATTTGAAAGACACATAAACTGTTCTATTCTACCAGGAACTACCGGTAACTTCGTTTAGTGAGAATAATAAATAAGGATATTTTAATTTCCTATTAATGAAAGAATTTTCAGAATCGGCTTAGTAGTTCCAGATATTATTACCTAATACAAACACATTTATAGTTTTTTTTCTGTTTTAAAATAATAACGCCCATGTATGTATACGCATCCCGAATAAATGATATCTAATGAATTTTAACATTAATTGATAAGATGTTGTGTATTCAAATGCGTGTTCACTGTAACATTTTTTTTATAATTTGAATTACCTATCCTACTCGCCTCGATTCCAAGTAAATTTGTCTTAAAACATAATTTTTTTCATAGGAAAATAGAAGATTGATTTCGATCATACTTAACATTTAAGCTAATTACTGTAAATAAGTTATTTTCTCAGTAGAAAAACAATATGATTTTTAACAGACTTTAATAAAGAGGAGGTTCTCAATTCGATAGTTTTTTTTTTTTTTAAGTTTGTTACCTCAAAACTTTGTCGCTTATCAACTGATTTGGAAAATTCTTGTTTTTATAAGTAGATATTTTAAAGGGGATCCATTTTAATTTAATCACTACTGGACCTTGTATTTCGATGATACACCAAGGGACTTCACAATATCGAATAGGAAATGTAGTAACTGAGAATATTGGTAGGTTTATTACAATTAAAGACTAAGTTTAAAGACTTATCTATGACGTTGTGGTGCATTTTAGAGATTTTTTTGAAGTCTATTTTATTTTTTTGTAATATAAAAGTAGTTAAGTAATTGACCAAACTACAACGTAGTATATCTTTTTTAAAGTGTACCCAAATAACAAGGTAATTTTTTTTTTCAGGACAGATTCGCTAAACCTAAAATACAGTTCCTACCGGGAAATGAAGGGGTAAGTGTAACACATTTTTTTTTATTATTATCACGGTTTGGCACATAATAAAATTGTAAAAAGGCAATAAAATTGACACTAATTAACAATCTCGCAAAATACAATTGTTTTTTTTTGTCGAGTGTTAACACTTAGGTGAAAATTTAGTAGTAAAGTTCAAAGTTCAGGTGGATTTGACCTAGCGATGCGTCGATGTTAATTTTAATAGTTGTTCCATAGCGAAGGTTTTTTTTTAAATTTGTTAGTGATAAAATAATATTTCAATTGTCAAGTTCGATATAACTCTATATATTATCTCCATCTCTCATATCTCTACCGCAATAACGGTACTCGTTGATATGTTATGTTATCGAGTGTATGTTACGTATATAATATCATAATAGTATTTCAATTCGTATGTTAAAATATCATCTTTTAAACTTTACTATTTCATAATTGTATGATATAACATTTGTACATAATCGCGTACTTGTCACTGTTTACTTCACATCACGAACTGATGATCTTATCATCGTAGACATGTGGAATATACGTTAGGAAATATAATTATTTCTATTATACTATCGTATATTGTGATTTGTACGATTGTCTTGCATAAATCGAAAGTTGATATTTAGTATCATGTCAAGTGTATAGTGTTATAAACTTAATTTATTCTTCTTGCATTTATGTGGTCGTCGTAACTAAATGAATATAACCGGTACAATGTCGACTGAGGTTTGAGAGTTCATGTTTCGATGAATCTTTCGGAATTCGCGTACATTTACTGTTCAATATTATAAACGCAACGTGAAACACTAAGGAAAAACGAAGTGTACCAAATAAATATATATTTTTTATAATTATTTTAGTGTTTAAAGTAAACATTTTACATTTCTTATTAATTTGTATTTAAATTGAAAAGAGTCATACGGTCGCTTAAAAGTGATAATTATGACTATAAATTAACAGACTGATAAAGTAAGCTGGTTTATAATTTTCAATGATAAATCCATAAATTATACGTTATATTAGTTTTATCAAAAACGTTCCATTCTAATATGATAAGGCCTTTTATAAATGAACCTGTGTTACTACTATCCTATTATATTTTATACTAGTTTTTGTTCGCGACTTCGCTCATGTTAATGTAGATTTGACCTATCCCTAGGGAACTGTATGTTATTTTTCGATGCTTTCTATATATGTATTCTATATGCTTTCCTGTGCCCTGTATAACGTGTATGCAAAATTTCGTCCTGATCGGTTTAGTAGGAAAGCGTGAGAGCATAACAAACAAATAAACTCACATTCACATTTATAATATTAGTAAGTCATTCATTAGAATGTTTTCTTATGAATGACTAGTTTCTGCCCGCGACTACTTTGGGCTAACGCTAACACGCAGCGGAAGCTCTCAAGAGGAAAAAATCCCCGATTTCGAAACATTATTCATTGGTGGTCCGCTCCTATTGGTCTTAGCGTGATGATATATAGCCTATAGCCTTGCTCGATAAATGAGCTCTCTAACACTAAGATTTTTTCAAATCGGACAAGTAGTTACAGATATTGACCCCTACAAACTCACAAACTTTACCTCTTTAAACTCACAAACTTTACCTCTTTATAATATTAGTATAGATAATTAAAAGACATGTGAAAGCCTATCAGTAAAATAAGAGTATGGTGATTGAAACCACAGAATTCTACAGGGCGTGATTTGGTTCGAGTGTACCATTCAACATTTGTGGTTGTCGATAGTAATGTTTGCGAAATAATTGTCCTACTTTGTCGTTTTCGACTTGCGTGTAACGATACAATCGTTGGCCTATTATTAAATAAGCGACATATAGACATTATTCACAGTATTTTATTCAATGTGTCTCAAACGAGTTACAAAATCCTTGTCATTGTTTATTTTTCATAAAACTCTGAATCGATTATTAACACCTCCAGGCTTTTCCTCATAGCGGTGGCAACGGCCTTTGCATTAAAGATGATTCGCATTTTAGTTTTGTTTATCATTGTAGACGTGATTAGTTCTTTCGGAATCTATCAGTCGTACGTTTGCATCAATTTAGTCATTGCAAAAATGAAGTTAAAGCAATGTTGTTTACAAGGCGATAGCATTAAGTAGATCCCCGCAGCCGACGCCCGGCGCCGTCGACCGGTTTGCTTCTTGCCACCGCTCGCCGCCGGTTTGACGTGATCTCTTCTCTTGTTGCTCGTCGAGAGGCACTTGCCCGTATCGTATGTAAACGACCTCGACAACCTTATTTAAATCCGAAGTATTACATTTGAACTCGATTCCTTTCCATTATATTAAATAGAATTAGGTAATCGTTTTCTATTCGGTTACATATTGTAAAACATTATTTTCATCAACCTTGGCTTTATATATATATGTATTTTTTTTATATATTTCCGGGAATATATTCTGGATAAAAGATCTTCTCTGAAATCGCTTCACCATCATTCCCCGAATATCTCGGTATCTCGGTGTTAGGTCCAACACTACCTGGCACAGATCCAATTTGCACATAATAACCACAATTCAATGAGCCGTATACCAGAATAGTAAATAATATAGAGTGAATAGTGTAAAAATAGCGACAATTCCAGTCGCCAGTAGGCGCATGTAAACTGCACCTCCCAGGTACTAAGGCCGTTGTCCTCTTTGCGTTATACTCCGCCCCGAAGATATTAACTTGCATAATGGGTATTTTCATCTTCGTAGTCGGACTCGCGTAATCTGCGGGAACGGTTATAGTGCACGTATTTATATAGAACAATGATTGAATGACACGTTTATAAACTACATTTATTGTAAATGTTCGTATCTACTATTATCTTTCTATCTAATGAATCATCCAATCCAACAGCTTTGTTCAATGAACCCAAAGTTGTGCATTGTAAAATTGAATGTTGATCATACTAAGCTGGCTGGAATACGGTTCGACTCGGCCGGGTCATTGTACCAGCAATATTTTGTTATTTACTATTAACACTTTAGATATAGAAAACGACTGTATTGTAAATATGTAAATTATGTGTATGTATTTGACAAATATATCTCATTGAATTAAAAGTTTCACAAATGCCTGCTTTACAATTAAATAGTGTTTAATATTGTACAAATATTTTGAATTTGAATAGAATAATATTTTTTTTATTAGAATTTAATATTCACTACGTTAAATGAATATAATGATTTTATATTAAATAGTAAAGATCATTAAAAATTCAAGGAAGACTTTTTGCACTTTTGAATTAATGTTAGTGTTCGTTTCAACTCCAGTATTTAATATAGTTAATCATATCTATGTTTATAATTAAATTAAATAATTATATGTCAATATATATAACTTGTATAAGTTCCTACCTCTATATAACAAATCAACAGAATCAACGAGTTTCCCTCAATGGTCGTCATTATTATCACCGTAACCACGAAGCAAGTGTGTTGGTGGAGTAAAACACTTTATCAAACCATAATGGATGCAGCCATGTGACTAAACAATAGTGTTTACATTCACCACAAGGACAACCTGTTGTGCCTACATCCACTTCATAAAGATCTCATATACTGGCTCATTGTTATAAAACGCTGTTTTCCGATAAACTTGGCCCAGAACTACAGACCTTGTATGAAGCGTTTGCGCTAAATTATATTAAGTTGTCTATTATATAAACTATTTTTGAAATGAGAGATATAAACAATTTTTTTTCTGATGAGGTTCTTTGCAAAGAGGTTGTAATCGAAGGCTCCCGCTAAATGAGTATCACAGTAAATCCTATGGAACGCATCACTCTAACATGTGACCAGTTTACTAGCACTTAAGTGTTTTCACACCTAAATGGAACACGAATGCTAACATTTTCATTATTTACTCTATATTGTTTATTATTATGGTATTTTGGTCCGAGGTATGCGACATCCCAACGCTTCTTAATCGTTGTCAAAATTTGTGTTAGTGACCGAATAAAGGGTGTTTATGTAATGTTTATAATAGTACAGAACTCTATGCATCAGTATTTACGCATATTTACGTATAACTTTGCTGACGCGTTTGTATTTGACGTCACTTGAATGATCACCACTCGTCATCCTTATGGTTTGGAGTATGTAATAAACCCAACCGATAATGCCTAAACTATTGTTGTTCTTATATATTTATATATCTCTTATACGTTACACGTAAATAGATTTAAGTTGTATGATGAGATTTCAAAATGTTTTAATATTATGCCATCTGAAATCATTTTAACATTGAAGTTATTTCGAAGGAAAACGACTACATTACATTAACTGACACAATTATAAATATGTATCTCATACATATTAATAGGTGCTGTATCTTTTTGAATCATTTGCTTTATGTATTCAATTTTACGGATTCTTTTATACTGGTGTACACAATAATCACACCTGCACTTCGGTGATAACATAGTTTTACTATGTTAAGTACAATAAAAAAACTACACATTGTTTAGACTAATATTTTCGTCGTCACAACCAAGCCCTTAAAATGTGTTGTAGTTTTTATTTCTTCTTATAAATATACTAGCAACGCGACCCAGGTTCGCACGGTGCAATGTAGATATACATTTTAATGAAATACTGTTTTGATTAGTTTTGATCTACAAGGCATGTACAACGTATGTACTGTATTTATTTACATAAGGAATAATACTGTATTGTATAAAATAGCTTGGTAAATAATACAATTTTTTTGTAAAAAGATAAAAATGGTTACTGTGAGTTATGCTTTAGAGATAAATATATAACTGTCGCGGACTTACATCGAATTAACTAATTTCTTAAGATATACAATTTCGTAGTACATTAATTTGATCTATCGCGTAAGGTTTAGCCAGTGTTTGCGATTTAAGCGTACAAAAATATGTTACGACATCACATTACAAATCTCTGAATTTTACGCCTATTCTGTACTATAATATGAATGTATTATACATATAAACCTTCCTCTGGAATCACTCTATCTATTGCTGAAAACTGTATTAAAATTTGTTGGATAATTTAAGAAATCTAAGGGAACACACAGCGGAAGCGACTTCATTTTATACTATGTTGGTGTTTTTAGTTTTATTTTCTATTATAACTTTTCTATAATTATAATTTTAAAATACAGTAATTAGTTTCGTAACTAGAAACACAACTGGTTGTTACATGAATAGTAAAACTCAAAGAATCAAGAGAAACAAATTATGTAGAGCCTTAGAATCAATATTAAGGCCAGTGATTACAAGAGCTCAAAGTCGACCATGATGTCTCAGGGTTAGTTGTATTGTAATGTATTCATTTCCCTCGAAAATAATATCATTATCTAGGCCTACTTGTTTGTAGGTCAAATAGTAAAAAGAATGCCCAGTTTGCCACGATTATGTCTATACCAGTCACTTTCAAATATTGACATTTTTTATTACTAAGCTCGTGAAACTGGAAAAATATTGTATGAAAAAATGTTATTTGCTTTGTTAATAAGAATACCTTTGTAATCTATTTATTTTCTATGTCACAAACTTTAATTTTAAAAATGATAAAGACTAGTTAATTTTTGAAATTTGTTTTCTTTATTTCTACAATATATTTAGTTTCTATATATTTTATTGCTTACATCAAGAGGGAAAGTATAATAAGACTTGGTTAGTTTCACCTGAAAACACATTTTTATTTATGGCATATCTGTTCCTAAAGTACTAAGTTTATATTAAAGTTATGTTATTTCACAAGTGTTCTGGAAAATTACAGTGGTTTGGTTTTGATACCTTTGTGGTTATTGCCGAAGCATATTGACAACGATGTCATCTTGCTGGGACTGTGGACCGGCTGTACGTGCGCGTTATTCACTTTCACTTCACAGCGCGTGCTATAGCTATTGGACCCGAATTCCACCATACCTTTGTAGATTTGGGGTTGACCTAACATTGTGGAATTTAATGGCAGACAAAAAGAATCTTTCGTTAACATAAATTATAAGACGATCCGTAATCTATACTAATATTATAAAGCTGGATGGTTTATTTGTTTGGTTGAACACGCTAGTCTCAGGAACTACTGATCTGATTGAAAAAATCTTTGAGGGTTAGATAGCACATTTATCGACGGAGTCTATAAGCCTATATATCATCACACTAAGACCAATAGGAGCGGAGCACCAATGAAGAATGTTTCAAATTTTATTTTCCCTTTTGAGAGCTTCCGCTGCCTGTTAGCTATAGCCCATAGTAACTATTCCACGGGGACAAAGTCGCGGGCAGAAGTTAGTTGTATATAAAGGAAACTGATTTCCGCAGGAAAATCGTGTTAACATTCGTGATATCTGATAGATATCACACAGTAGAGATATTACATACATCCAACGCCATTAGTCGTTTTTTTTGACGAAATTGAAATTGGGTGTTTGGTTTCATGCGACTAACTTCTATGCCAGATACTTTCATAACCCAGATCGATCATAGCACTCGAGTTCCTTTTTTCCTGCTAAACTATTGCGTAAAGGCGGTCTGCAGCGTAGAAACATAGACAAAAAAAACATTTATTCTATAGAGTACATTCTCAAGCTTTCACTTTTAGTCTCATATTACTTCGCCATTACATAGAAGTCATTGCTACTTATTCGACAATAAAGTCCATGATTTCTATATTACACTAGTAACATTTTCAATCAGTTTAAGACATCCCCGTGTCCAGTGACGTATATTTCAACCACATCTTTCCAAATTTTAACAATTTTAGTTTCATATAATTTAAATAGTGAATAGACAGAAGTCGTCGGTTAAAATTAATAAAGGTAATTTTGATAAACGACCTTTGCGCAAGCGGTATTCAAGCGTTAAGGACACTGCTGCGACGGCCTTTGTGTTACCAAAGAGCTATGCTCCATCATGATTGATTTTCTCAAATTCTCTGCGAAAAGTCTTTAGTTTTCCAATATCTGATTCATAGAAAGTGTTTTCAATAATTGATTCCATGTACACGTAAGTGTATATACAACAATTAGGTAATACTTTTGGAGGTATGACTTGTTTTATGATTTAATTTTGTTTATTCATATAGTACAATATTGTCCTTACAAGTCGACACCTTGAATAAGTAGATCTTGTGGTTAAGCCGGTCTCCCACGCACAACGAGTAGTATAGGCTTTACAATTTGTATCCATATGATGATTACTATAATGTTGTTTTTCCATTAAAGTGGGGAAAGTTGACGTGTGGACCAATGCCGCGTGTCCATCGTACATAGCTAATACCGCTTTCGATGCCCAACGAGGAAGTGTACGTGTGTATAAATGATAAGTTGTGAGTTATAAAAATATATATGTATAAATGCAAAAATACCCTTGCAATATATTAATCGTTCAGCTCTATAATTATGTAATATTTTCATATTTAAGAACAAATATTTACTATATTATATCTGTTCTTAATTACAAGTTTTTTTTTTAAATCGTTTGAGTTTTAAATTACGTAAAATAATAATATTAACAAAATGATTACAGCTAATCCGCAAAGAAAATAATAGTAGCTTATTCTACTTGATTGGGGATAACATTTTAATAACAGGATATATAAATATGGATATACACGCTCATATACAAACTATTATACACAAAACGTACCAATTAAACAAGTGGATATGGATATAAATTATATATCCTAATTCAAATAAACTCAGCTTGGCAACTAATGTTGTGAACTGGTTTATTTTAGTGTTTATTGATTTAGATCAAAATTATTTCCTGTAGTCTAATAAATGATACTAGTGGGTGCCCAGTGGTCGACATTCGACCATAGTTCATTGAATTTTTAAAGTTTGAACTTTATTAGGGTTCTTTTATCAAAGGGTATTATAACATCTATAATCAAAGGCTTTCATCATGCCTACTCAATTATTTGCCAATTTTTTTCAATTATATAAACATAAAAAAAATCGATGTCTAAATGAAAATTGAAATCAGTATAAATATATAATATAATATATAATAATCAGTATAAAACAAAGTCCCCTACCGCGTCTGTCTGTCTGTCTTCGCAATAAACTCAAAAACTACCGAACGGATTGTCATGCGGTTTTCACCGGTGAATAGAGTGATTGATGAGGAACGTTTTAGTATATAATTTGTCAACGATTTTTTCATAATCAGGGCGGGACAACGTCTGCCGTGCCCGCTAGTTAATTATAAATTTGAAACAAAAAACAGGAGGTTACATAAGGTGGTAAGGCTCTTAAATACTAAGTAAACATAACTTTACGAAAATAAAGAAGTTTATCGCAACTCATGACACAATTTTCAATTAATTTTACAAGACACTATGGGTGCGTGGTATTAGGAATAGTGATATGCCCAGTATCATCACTTGGAAAAGTAATGGATACACAATAGAATCAAATGATGAATCCAAAGCAAAGATGTTTATAATACTACCATTAACTTTTGAAAATGAATTCATTTTAGTTCATAATTCATAATCAACTGTACTAAATATAATTACTACATCAAGTTGAACTGCATCATTGTAACCGCGGAGATGTACGGTGCGGAGAGACCAAACAAATTTTCTTATTTTGATTTTACAAAGTATTTTTTCGCTAATTTTTTTATTGAATCATCATTTGAAGTGAGTTCACCATATAGAAATACTAAACATTAAAATATTGACATTGACTTTGGAAATATTGCTTTACTCTTATGCCAACATGAAGCAATGTGGCATGAAGTGAAAGCAGTCCTGTCACCTAAAAACTTTGACATTCAATATAACCAAAGAGAATAATAATTACTTCAGTAGTTCCATAAATTTTGGAAAGATAAATTATTTATCAATTAATATTAATGTATATTATGAATTTACATATTATATTATTGTAAAAGTTACCTACAATTTGACCACTTGATTTCAAAGGGCATATTGTAAGGCATGCAACGTCAGTCATGTTAAAAATATTTAAAAGGTAATTGGAACGTAAGAAGGTTGAAGGATGTTCGAAACGTGTTTTTCATTTACATGTGTGTATATGTTGTGTAAAATTCAAGCAGTAGTGTGAGTAATGTATATTTTAATTAATTTAATATGATTGTAATGCATTTTATATAAAAAAAATAGCTTTGTACACTTCTCTGCCATATAAACTTTAACTATGCTAAATTTCAAGTTCATCCGTTCGCTCAATTCGCTTAAAAAGGAGTGCAAAGTTTTGGCTTCACGTATTAATATATAAGATATTTTATAATATCATTGTTGAATGTAGAATAAAAAAGGGTAATTTGAACGTAAGAGTAAAAAAAATACATACAGTCGAGCATAGCAACCTCCTTCGCAACCTTTTTTGAAGTCCGTTATTGACGGATGTCAAAATGTCTTTTTTATTTACATGTTTGTATAGGTTGTGTAAAATTGAAGCAGTAGTGTGAGTAATGCATATTTTAATTAATTTAATGTACTTCTAATGCATTTTATATAAAATAAATAGCTTTCTGCACTTCTCCTCCATATAAACTTTAACTGTGCCAAATTTCAAGTTCATCTGTTCACGCAATTGGCTTAAAAAGGTGTACAAAATTTTGGCTTCACGTATTAATATATATGATGATATAAGAAACTGGATTTCAAGACAAATAAAATATATAGTACCTATTACAATAAAGGCTTACTCTTTTTGCAAGATTTCGCGGAATCAACAGTGTCAATAAGGTTTAGAATAATGAAATAAGGGTTTGAACAGAAGGAGTGATTAATTGTGTCAACAAATAGATGTAACACATATTCCAAATGTAACACGTTTCCAAGGATAAAAAAATATGGCGTTTGCCTCGTCATCCATGAGACAGTTTCAGTAACACAGCTAATTTCTCCCCAGACACGTCAGTTCCCTCGCGATGTTTTCCGTCATCGACGCCACATATCATATTTATGTTGTATATGTGTAAATTCAGATGCAACTGTTATATAAAGTGCTAGGTTTATTTTGATTTTATTTATTTAAAATTGAACTATAACTCGTTCAAATATCTTCCGTATTGCGATGTTAATTTCGGAGCTGAAATAGATTTTAAGCTGTTTACACACCGAATCGTCACGCTAGGTTTCGAAACGAATTTGCTTTGTGCCGTGTAATTGCGTGCCGAATAAAAATTGTTTATTTAATCTCATTACTCTTATATTTATATATTTATTTTTGATGAATAAGTAATAAATTCAGTGATATGCAAATGTGCTTACACACTACTGAAACAATTATTTTCCTAACAACTTAACTAATTCGAGCCTTGAGGGCGTTTTCACACATAAAAAAGTAAAACATTTCATATTCCTTTTTTATATAAAGCATGATTATTGTTGATAACCCATTTAAGAAAGAAAAGACTAAGCTAATTTTTGTGACAAATACAATTTAAAACTGGGTAGAGAGAATAGTTCAATGCCGCAAGTATTGAAGCTAAAGGCTTGAAATTGTAACAGTTCTTTTCTAGCTCCAGAGGGTTATGATGATTATGTTTTAAAGGAACCCTTAGAAATTTGATTGGTCAGTTTCAAATCAGTTTGAAATTAGAAACCGGAGTATCGGTAATTGAATAAAATCCATGTTAAGAAGACATACAAATAATATATTAACGATATTCAATAATCAACCGAAGCATAGTATGATAGTTTGCATCAGACTCCCGTGATTACTACATCGAAAGTGGAGACGCTCTAGAATTTAAAAAAAATAGGATAACTGAAACGTATACGCATTTTTTACCGCTTTGTAGGTAGTTATTAAATACATTATACTTGATTTTTATTAAGTTTATGTGTATTGGCTTTGAATTTATACCTTTTCATGTAAGATAATATATCGTGATCAAATCATAACATAATGCTAGTATCCTAGTGTCGAACTCATTAGCAAGAAGACGCTTAGCGTTATTCCATTAGGCTTTATCATTATTTAGCATCTGATGGGGATAGTGTCAAACGCGAGCTATAATTAGAAAACAAATGTTTATATTCCACTTTTTGTCAGTTGAAAACAACAACGAACCTGGTTTCCGTTTATCAAGGAACCTAATTTAAGGACATTTTGATTATATCCTGAAACAGGGATTTTCGTAAAGTTTGAGTCACCTTTAGGTTTTCCAAAGCACCGTCATATTTTCCTAGAATTATACTACATAAGGAAATCTAGTGTTAATGTAATAATATATTGGGTTTAGTATAAAATGTATTAATGTTACATATATAGACGTGATTTTATGTTGTTTGTTTAACTCTTCAGAAATTCCTAATGTTTTTTTTAAATATCCCATACCGCCGTACCATCGCGTCGATACAATTTATTACATGTGCATATTGTAGTAATAAAATTTTGAGTTCACCATTGTTTTTTCTTGTGATAATAAAATTTGCATTTTACTAAATGTTAAATATAGTGTAGTTAACAAATAGCAACATATAATAAAAAACATAATCAACAATAAAAAAACTGAATTTAGTAAAAGACCGGCATAATCTAAATACTAGAAACTGTAATAAACTGGTGGTCCCATGTTTCAGACTTAGCAAAACCAGTAATAATTTTTAGGTAATAGTGTTAGGTTCTACAATAAAGTCCCAAAGCATGTTACCGTTTTGCCGGACTGTAAATTTAAGCGCCAAGAAAATTTAAATGAGTGGATCAGTATGTGAACTATAGTGATGTCTGGAATTGACTTCTCTCTGTGCATCCACTAAAAGCTATTGTATGATGTATTGGAAATATATGTTAAAAAATGTACCCGATCGAGTTTCTTGTCGGTTCTTCTCGATGCCTGGGTTGTTTACCGAACCGGTGGTAGTTTTTGACGTTCATAAGTTCCTTATTAGGGCCTAAACTGAATAAAGTATTTTTGATTTGATTTGATTTGAATCCACTACCAACAATTTAAATTTATATCAACTACAAATAAGTGGATTAAGTATTCGGATACATTCGTTGATCCTGAAATGCGACGCACTGAATCGGGTCAGTATGATGAGTTTTACGTTCGGTATGATAGTGGTCGCAGTTCAGTCTGTCACTTCACTGAAAATGTATTTTTCACTGGCTGCTTGTCAATTCTGACGATATTTTTGAAGATCTCTACTCTATCTGTGAACGTGACTTAGAGGACGGATACCTTGGTGATTACATATTTTTTCATTGTTCTAGAAACATTTTCTCTCATTATGATGTTCTACGTCCTTCTATTCCCCGTCCTATTAACATTATATGTATCTTAACTCTTGTTACGAACAACCGCTCAATTGTAGAATGCTTATCGAAATTTATTAAAACTAACAATATTAAACTTGATTTTATTGTCGTTCTCTTGTGTATATTTGTAACCTAAAAATATGCTTTATGTATAGTTTGCATGTGTTTTGTGTATGGTGTCTGTTCGTAGATAGTCCGGTCTGCATATTTAAAAAAATGTTTAATTATTTGGTATACCGTTTATGGTTTTACTCACGTGACATTGGGGAAATTGTTTACGCATACATGTTGCCATTTTAAAATAAGAAGATCTGTCTTCTGTCTCACTTAGTCAATCAAGTTTCTATATGGGATTTTTTAAACAAAATCTTTGAATTTTCCGTACGATTTTTTAAACATTCTCTTTTGTACAAATATTCTCTTGACAATTACAAACACAAACATAAAATATTTAGTCAAATATGTGTAGCCGTTCTGAAATGATTACTTATTACTTTCTATTAGATATGCCTAATTAATATGGGAAAAAGGGTTCTTTCCTAATCGTACTGTACATTAGATAAGTATAGTTTTTTTTTGTGTTTTCGAAATAAAAATAAAGATATAATTTAGAATAATCAAGTCACAGGAGACGTCAGCGTGTTATGTTTACACTTTACCATGTTAATAAGGATATAAAAATTCGGCAGTGTCATATACGTCGGTAGTTTGGTTTCCTTAATGCTGTATCATATAAAACTTTAACCAATACTTGCTTCAATGCATTTGTGGAATTTGACATTGATTTTATATATTTAAGTGCAGAAATTCTCCCAATTTGGCAACGAATGAGATCACCGTGTGCAATGATGCTTGCAACGTGACATTGTTGCAAACTGTAGTCTTATTAACCTATTGATAACCGTTGAGATCTGTTTATTCTTTAATAATAATTGGCGTAATGGAGAATCGAAAGTGCATTTATGTTTCACAATATTATTTATCTCAATTTTACTTTAGATTTAAATATATATGTAATAACTATATCAAGAACCTTTCGCTATGAAAAAGTTATGTGGTATGTTCGTATGTTTTAATTGTATGATATTCTATTTAACCACCAGTAGAAATATTTAAAAAAATCATATAAAAATGGTTAGTATTTTTTGTTAAAAAGTCACCACGCGTTCACATATTTCAAGTATTCTTGGCTTTATGTAAATCTATGTTAATATATTTTTATTACCTCTTGAAATTCAACCTTCAATTGAAAGAAAACAACGAATTCTTAGAAAGTTACCACTTAGTTGATATTTGTAATTATAAAACATTGAATATTAAATAAGTTTCTTTGATTGTTGTTACTGATTACAGGACAATAAGGTCTCTATGCGTTTTTGTACAATATAAACTTTTTACATGGTTTTGCTGTTGTTTTGCTACGACTTATATCTATAAAATACCTGTGAAATTCTATATACCTTCAACCTTGAGTTCAATGAAAAATATTTAGCAAAATCAAATTAACCATCTCCATGATATCGCATTATGTTATGTTTAGAGTTTTACCATAGCAAAGGTCAAAGGCATACTTTCAGTGATTTTGATGCTATTACAAGTAACGAACTGGTAAAATTACTTATTAATTTACCTAACTAAACAAAGAGCAAGCATATGCAAATCTTAGTTTGGACTCGAGAGTGTTATTTTTATTTAATTCTTTAGTTGCCTTAAGTATATTAGGTGAATCAGTATTAAAATGGCCAATTACAGGATCTTGTTCAATCTGTTCTTTGTTCATTACTGTGTTCTCAATGGGCTATGCTTAGCGTTGCAATGAAACTTTTTCCAAACTGACTACTAATCTGATCGATCCCATATACGCACAATGTTGAGTCATCAGCCTGTCTCTTATAGCTTGCGATATAGTGAAGCCCTTATCCTGAGTTTTTCTAACTCCCTTTGTAACCTGTATAACTTTCCACGCAGATATGGCGATTAAAACACTTTTTGATAAGTGGAACTTCTTGTGGTCATTTATAAAAATCTAAGGTCGGTACCAGCATAATTTTTTAAGTTAAAAATATTATCTTTAAATGAGTATGGATATTGTAACTTAAAAGGGGTTATTAGGAGATAATTACTGAACTTATTACAACACTTCTACGTTTTCGTCTTCTCTTCCATGTTATAATTAATACGCGTAACAATTAAAATTTTGCTATAAAATTTCTAACGAAAGAAGGATATGTTACATAAGCCAAATTGCACAAAAAAATATATTTATTGTAATATTCAAATCCGTAGTGCTGCGAACTTCTGTAATAAATAAGATGTTGCCAATTACATCAATATTTGTTTTATAAAGTGATGTATAAAATCAATATTTTAACTTGAGACTAATCTTGTCAGTAGTTCCAATCGGGTCAAATAAGTTATAATACGAAAAACACATGTGTTACAAATGATTAATTATGTTTATTATTTATTACCTTAGTGGAATTAATTCCACATCGTCACTTTAGTCCGGTGAAACTGTAAATACCTGTCCAGGTCAATATCATAGTCGGTTCGAGAGAAAAAAACCCATCGTCACTTCCTACTCGATATTTCACAATATTATGCATCCTTCAATAACCATCATTCAAGTATTTACGTATGTAATCTTCAATTATTTGTTTGTGTAACATTATTGTTGTTAATTTTTATATCGTATAGCATAATAATTTTAAATATAGACGATAATAAATGACACACTAGGTTAAAATAACTGATATGAGTATACATAGAGTGTAATGAATGAGAGCTTTAAACTCTGCGTTTGCTTAATATTGTTGTTTTCTAAGAGATTATGTGTTCTGTACACAACATTGCGCACAAACTTTGAACATCGAATAAAGGAGTTCGTCAAATACTATTTATATGCTATCGGTAAATCATAGGTGCAATATCTTTCTACCAGCGAAGTAAGCGTTCCTCTGGACTCCAATCAAGATGTATAAACATCTGACGATTTTCACGTATTATGTAATTCTCAACTTACCTAACTATAATTTTACTTATTATTATAAACTGAGGTGGACTTAACTAAAATCATCAACATAAAAAAAGAAACAAGGCTATCACTTGACTTACTTAGCCGCAGCTTTCTCTTGAATGAAATCAATGTTTTCTGCAGGGATATTTTTGTTGATCTTAAATTTGTTATTTTTTATATGCGAACGAGAATAGTTGTGGTCGATGATAGTTTCAAATAATGCTTTGAGAATCCTTTAGATTTGGGATTGTTTACTTTCAGTATATTATGTCTTCTAATAAAACTGCTATTATCAATACTCGATATTTATCTATAGCTATAGATTTATTCATAAAATCATCGTAAAAATATTGTAATAATTATTTTATTTACTTTGCATAGGATTATAGCAAAACATTAAAATGCCATAATACCTTAATATCATATATTGAAAGACTCTCGTTACCAAGAATTAACTTTGTTTTATTATTTAGAACTAATACACATTTATCTTTAGCTAAGGCTTTGACATCCGGCTCATTAAATAAAGAGTAGAAGTCAAGTAGATGTAAAATGTATAGACATTATTTATATTACGAAAGCCCGCAATGAAACCAATAATAATTCGTACCTGGGTTGTGTTACGTAAGCCAGGTAAAAGTAACCGCTCTCTTTCGACACTTTTGTGAACTTAACCTAAACCGGTGGCAATATATAGTAAATACTCATTCGTCAATTGATACGGAAATCTAATAGATCATGAAGAAATAACGAAACATTTACTATGAAAGTTCAGAAAATTTTAATTCACGTCTGCAACACGCGGCACGACCTTCACCCCGAAACCTATTTTTGATTTGAAAGAGACACGTCCAATGAATGTGACTAAATCGAATGTTGCTTAAGTCTATTTTAATGATAGTAACTATTATTTTGTTTCAATCAATTACTGCATAAAGCCTGTATATATTAAAAGATTTTCGTACATGCTCTATCTCGTTAATTTTATCTCCGGTCATTCCTTTTCTTTAGTGTAGGTTCGAGTTGCCTCATGTCACTTTTATATTCATGTTTAATACATGTATTATTTTAGTTTTAAAATTTATACGTTGACGAGCCGTATTTAATAAACGGATATCCCAGATTTATTCTCCGGGTGGTTTCCATAAATATGTTAATATGTAAGCCAATGCTCACACAATCGGCAGTCATTGATACGATCGATTTGAATTTGAAATATGGGCTATTGAACCGACTTCAAGCATTTACAATTTGCTATGACGATGTGATATTTGAAACAAATAACATCCGCCGTTATTGTTTCTTTTGGCTTAGTGTTTAACCGAGCGATATATCTATGTATAAATACGATACAATGTACAGACACGTACAAATGCTACAGACCTTAATAAGTCATGAATAATGAAAAAAAATGTAGTATTGCATAAAAAATATTGAGAGGGATTGGGAAGATAAAAAATTGCGATAGTATAAAAAAAATACATCTCAATAACAGCGCCACCTACCGGAACGAATTATAGCTAATAATCATGCAGATGACTCAATAAGGACAGAAATCATAAAAATCCCAGTTAAATCGTTTAGGAGCAGAATGACGACCATACAAACAGGAATCTTATCTATATTAATATATAAAGCTGAAGAATTTGTTTATTTGTTTGTTTGGTTGAACGCGCTAATCTCAAGAACTACTGGTCCGATTTGAAAAAATATTTCGGTTTTAGATAGCTCATTTACCGAGGAAGGCTTTAGGCTATATATCATCACGCTAAGACCAATAGAAGTGGAGCGCCAATGAAGAATATTTCAAAATCAGGCATTTTTTTTTCGTTTTGATTGCTTTCGCTGCGTGTTAGCGTTAGTATTATATACGTTGCCATGGTAACGTGGTAACTTTTTATCGCAAACATTTTTAAAGTTTATTTTGTGTTTCTATTCTACATGTTTATTCTACGTTTGTTTTGTTTCCAATTTTTTTGTTTGTAAACTATTACGTATTATAAAAATAAAGTGTTTGTATCTGAAATTAAAATAACAACTTTTTGGAGATTGGATTTGGCTACAAAGAACAAATTTTTTTTAATACTGTTGGTATTTTATATTTTTATATTTTGTTTGTTTGTTCCGGGTTACGTCCGAAATGGCTGGACCTATGTTAACGGGAATTTTACTGGCAGATATCCGAAATTATAGCGGTTGACATATTCTATTTTATTTGTTGAATTGCATTTATTGCACCCGTGCATTTATTATGTAAAATGTATTAAAAATATGTTGTTTATTGTAAACAAGCGAGTGAGACGTGTGCTTTACTGGACTTCAAGAATAAATATATATAATTGAAAGTCATATGTTTATATGTAATTATAATTATATTATCTTTTTGGTCAATTTGGCGGCCATTTTGATTTATTTACCGCGCTTGCGTCTACATAACTCGGTGATTATAGCAACATATAAGACTAACTTAATTATATCGACAATACGGGTATATTAGATCTATATAATAAAAAATTTAACACATATTGTTCAATAATGTATAGCTTAAAACTCTAAATACTTTCTTATATAGTCTAAGTGAGCACTGAGGGTGATATTTTGTAGGTTAAAGTTCCAGGCACGTTGCTGATGATAAATCCCATTTCATTCGATACACTATTATTATTTACATTTCTAATGTACACGTTACATTTTACAGTAAATGGCGTGCGTGTCGTACTTACAAATGTTTTTGAAAAAGCATCTCTATAATGTATAACATCTACTCATCATTTTACATTTTTTGATACATTTTAAAAAAGCGCGTGCGGAGCCGCGTGTAACAGCTAGTGTATAAAGAATATATGAATAGATGATGTATATAAAAATAATGTATATTATATTCAAGCCCTAATATTATGTTCTTTAGCAGCTAGAGTTATATTGGTAAAGTATGTATGATTATTAATCTTCTCTAATTTGTGTATCTAAGAATTCGTTTTTTTTTTATCTTTCCGTGATGTTTAAATGTAATATACAAATACTATTAACTTCTACTGAATAGTCGTTAATATATTGTAATTAAAAGTGTATCTCTTTTTTTGGTAATGTTTTAGTCTTTAACGATAGTATCCATAGCTAACGCAGAAGATGGAACACGTATAGGAAACCGGTCTTGCCCAGAATTGTTTTCGCTCTGTTAGCGGCTCGCGTCGTAATGCCCGTTATACAAGAAATCTTATTAAACCGAACTCCAACAGTTACGTGATATCTCAGTATCTATATAGCCTTCGTAAGCGATTACTTTACCTACATTTAAAAAAATGTACACAACAATCACAGTGTCCGATAACAAAAACATCTTTATTCAAATTAGACACTGATAAAGTAAGTATACATGTAAGTAATACAAAAAAAAATTGGAACAAAATATTTTCTACGCTTACTGGCGTTGTTATCTTGTAACTACAACAAACAAGTAAACTGTTCAGTGTCACAGGATATATTTAACTCACCAACAAGTGAGGTACAAAATGTAGCAATAACAAGTGATTTCAATTGAAACTTTCCATTTACAGATGTTTTTTGTATATGAATTATTTTATTCGACCTCCGTTTACCGTAACCATAATTTAATGTGCTCGGTAAACGATAGTGTTTGTTGAGAGTGAAATTTTTGCAACTTCGCGTAAATTGGGTGCGGCATACCGTAAAGAATATTATTATTATACATTATGCATACGAAATTTGAAAATGAACGGCGAAATTTGAAAACATGTATAGTAAGAATTTTTTACTTGAATCATATAACGAAGAAAAGTTAATTTTGCGTGTGATTCCCTAGTTAATTCGCTTTTTTATCGTAGTTAAAAATTCCATATTGAAAATGCTGATGTCCTTTAACTTTGTTTGTTTAATCGTGCTGATAATAAGGCAGCGAATCGACTCTGATGATATATTGAAGAAGCCGAAAACGGTATCACAGTCGATTTGTTTGCTTTACCGTGTGTGTTGTTTGGCTTCGCAGCCTCCGAACTATCATTTACAGGGAGTGAACTTATTTGCGAACTTCCAATCGCACGAGAACGAGAACGGGTAAACATTACCCTCATTTTGTCCTCGAAAAGTAAACTCAAGGGTGACAGCATTTATATTGAGATTGTCGGTACTAAAACTCACCAAGATAAATATGAAGTTATTTAGTAACGCGTTGTTATTTAAAGTTAATTTGTATCTATGAAAATGGACGATTCTGGGTAGTTCTGAATATTTTATCCATATTATAACATTAAAGTAACAGTTTATTTCATATTTTTTTACGACTAAACATTGGGATCATAACTAAATTTCACACCGAGATAGATAACTCGAGACCTCGGATAGAACATATAATTTTCTTTATATTGGTATAGAAAAATAATACTCTCAACGAAGCAGACGGGCATATGCTTGTTTGCATATTTTCGGGTGCCCCAATCAAACTGTTTTAATTCATAGCGCTTTCAAAGTTATTATTGTTTTCATAATATAATGCGGTGACGACATACGATACGAATGTGATAACGTACAAATATTCTGTTTTAACTTTTGTTGCATAAAAATATCTTTTTGAATCCGAATTCAACCGTTATCGAATCGTAAACGAAAAATACCATAACATTTAGTTATTTTCGCCTATACATACAATCATTTGCATTTTTATGGATGAACTCGACTGAACTGAATTGAGAGATGTTAGTAGAGCGTGTACGAATTTTGGTTTTTTTCCGTATCAGTAATTGAGTAGGAACCCCGACGCAATTTATACCATAGTGTTGGAGGCGTGGTCCGGTCGGCGTCACATCGCGGCGGCGCCGTCGCGTCACATTACAGGATCATTCTGGATTCGACATTCAAACATTCTATACAACATACATTATGTGTCAACCAGGAAACCCTTCCGATTTTCATAATGTAAAACCACTGATAAAAAAACCGCTTTTCTTCAATTTTCTCGACTCTTATAGATTATTTTTCGTAAAGCTTATACTTTCTATATCAGTGGCCTAGTTAGTAACAAAATGGAAAAAGCCACGAAACAATTTTAAATCTCGTTTAATAAAAAATCATAACTGTCAAAAACGATTGCTAACTACTATCATTATTTATTCTTATTTTAAGTTACTAATCAATTGTTCATAAAATAATACTAAACCAGTTTTGGTATTATATGGATTTTGCCCTCTCTGCTATTAAACCCGTGATATAGTTACTACTATATAAGCGTATTGTTTAAGATACAAGATCTTAATAAGGCCGGTTTAAATATGACTATTAATCCATAATATACTAATAAAATTGCGTCTCGCAGTTACATTACATAATAAATAGTATATGAAGCTTATTACGAAAACAATATTGTTTTTTAACTGTCATATGGTTTAAAAGATGCGGTAGAAAATCAGGACGAAGTCACAAAACGTAGTTTCTTATGAAATTGGATCAAACTGTCACTATGTGGAAACATTCTGTTTTAGTTTCGTAATTAATTTAGTGATGTGCTCGTGACCGCGAGATTGATATTTAAGAAAAATTCCTATGATCTGTTCACGAACGTGTTTCGCTCCTTGATCTCCATACACGAGACATAATACTTCACGTACGATTATAGTTTACACATCCATACATGGCCTGTAGTGCCTTTAAAACACTTCTCTTTTTATTTTATCCTCTTTATTTATAAATATGATACTGTATATCGAGCAAGTATATAAAGATCCTGTTGCACATGTCTGCTATCGAAAATTAAGTAAGCCGGCTTTCGGGGAAGTTAGTAATAAATTTCTTTGTTAACTGTCACTTGTCATTCGCACTAGTTTATTATTAGGTGTTGATTTATACGAATCTATGGGCTTATGTTATATCTAAAATCATGACTCAATTTCGTTTCTCAAGTGAAATTATCTCTTTTTTAATATTACCTAGATGAAAACGAATGAACATATTTTAATTTTTCTTTATGATGAAAACTATTATATTTCTTTCTTTCAATTTTATTGTATTTTCACAAGTGTTGTGGACAGCATTGTGTATTGTTTTTTTTTATATTAACGGTGTCTGTATTTTGACATGCATCACATCTTTTATTACCCTAGTTATTACAAATAGCAAGTATTTTACGTATTTTTAATTCGCATTTTTCTAATAATTATTATTCTAGTAAACGGATAAAATATATTTACGTGTAGTGTATGATTTTTGCGATATACTGTTGTAGAATTCGCTATAACTTTTATAAGAGTTTAGTATAAGAATGTTAATTGTTAAAACCCAATAGTGTAGCGATGTGTTTTAAATTATCTAAATAATGATTATATGTGCAATATATTTCATAATTGCATAATGAGAACAAACGTTCTGTCGTGGAATAAATAGTGTAGCTGGTGATATATAGATAGACAGTTGATGGACAAATGACTTTAGATCTATTGGTAAACTGTGTTATTTACGTACATAAATTTTTCCGAAGTAACAACACTTCGTTGCAGTTTATATAATTATCCGAGAGGTGTCAATCAACTATTGCTATAGTAACGAAGTAATAAAACAATCGCCTCTAAGTTTTTCATGATAAACTGTACGATTGAATCGATGAGTAAGAACACAATATCAGTTTTCACAACATCGATGCGAGTTTCACCATAATGTGTTTCAATAATGAAAGATTTCTATGTATTACGCGTTATCAAAAGGATTGCCAGCGATTTTTGGTTACGCAAGGTGTTCACGTGATCCGCTGGTGGTAATATGCAGAGGCGAGTGCGCCGTGTATCGACGGAACTATCAAGCGGCGTTGAGTAACCGACGTTAGAAAGAGATTCGTTACGTAGAGGTTTCGATACAGCCTCGCGATGTAAGGCCGTGGTTGCAGTCACGTCGCCGGTGAGAGGTGGCCCCTCCTTTGACAGAAGGTCGCGAGCGGCCCGACACGAAGGAGAGCGGCAACAAAATGAATCCTTGCAGGCCCACTGGCAGCCTCAACGCTACGCTCGCCTTGTAAATGATTCAATAAACTATTTACCATTTCGACATTGTAAATGTTATTGTTTAATGTAAACCTTTTGAATTATTTGACGTAATTATCCGTTTTTTTACACACAGAATGTCATAAGGACAAAACATGTACATATTTAAGTGACGAATAAGCTAAATATTTAATACAACATTATTTACCGAAGTAGAAATTTCACCTCAAAAGTACATATCGTCATCAATTTGTCTTATTACAAAGATATAAATGATTGCAAGCGTAACAAAATTCGGTGTACAAGACACAAAGTTGCTTTGTTTCTAATTACTTCAACGTCTAACGTTGATTTTACTCGGCCCATTCGACTCGGTAAAGCCGTAATCGATCAAATATTCGAGAAGGCGAGTTGTATGTTCTGGTTTCTCGTTGACCAATAAGGGGCTCGCGTTCGAGCGAAAAAACCCAGGTTTTACACTGACACACACACGGAAAGTATTCAATGACGACAAAACGCGAGACTCTGTATACAGTTTTTCCATATATAATTAAATGAATCGATGTTACCTCACCGGTGCGAACGATTGCGACAAGAGCGGCCGTATCGTCTATTAGAAAGTCGGCGAATATGCAAATAGTATCGTAGAAACCTCACGAATAACTAACTGGCCACTCACTTCGCCTTTAAATGCGTCTGGGATGAAAGTGACTATTACCGTTAGTAAATTGTGTTAGAACAATTTCTTATGCGTTCGCATTGCCAAATTCCCCGACTAATCTCGACCGAAATTATATATTTCCCTTACCAAAGCCAAACTTTATTGAAGCAGTAAGTGTAAAAACCAAATGTTTAAACAGAACGGTTTATCGACATGTCAACGAAATGAACATTTACAATCAGTCGTGTTTATTTATAACTATTCTCTTATACATCTCGGAAAACAAACTATCATATTTTTATAACCATTTTGTATTTATTTTTAGCCACCTCAGCCTGATTCTATTTTATAATATTTACTCAATATATCGTATTAATAACTAACCACAACATACACAATTTGGTATTTTGTTATTGTTATATTTATTGATTTATGTATGACTTATTGATCTTACATAACATTGCTACGTACAATTTAGATAACATATATTTTGATCAACTACATTGTTGTGTAAAGTGTGACGTCATTTTTTATAATTATGTAGCACAATTACGGTTATTTATGTATTAGTTTAAAACAAAAACGCATTGTATTCCTTAAATACGATTTACTTGTACTTAATTATTTAATTCTCATGTGATTCTCGGCCCGCGAACGTCCTACCTGAACACTGAATTATAAACAACTGCCAATCATTATTGATTATATATTATCTAGCATCATAAATTAAAGAAAATAACAAGATGTCGAGTAATTAACATGGTGGCGATCACAAGCCGGTCGCGTGGATTTCCCGCTACGAGCCGTGTTAATGTGGACCAATTATTATCGTTCACTACTGACGTACACCAATATCTGTATAAAATAAATTATATCTCCAGTGTACGTTGTTAAAGTCGATATTGCCTTGTACCACATGTGCCACCTCTGCCGTATTACGTCAATAAGATACAACACGTTAACTCGAGGCTGGGGCGCGCGACCGTTCTCTTTGTGTCCGGGTTTGTCCTCTACGTAGAACCATATTAAATTATTATAATATTCTGTCGATTTCTGAGAAACTGAGCAAACTTATAATCGAGTCCCTTCGCATTATATATCAAACAAATGAAATAAGGGGCTAAACTAGCCGTACTTGTAACGTAGTTGTTCGTTGCTACTATAACATATCTATCGGTCGGCTGAGCCGAGGCGACGGACCGGTTGTGGCGGCCTCTCACTTCGCAACTCCGTGTACCGCTCGCCGATTGCTGTGAAATTAGGTAACCAACAAAAGTACAGTCACTGTATATAACGACGCGAAATAATAAAGAAATCATTACCAAGAGAACTAAACTACATTAACATAACCGAAAACGGTTTAAACGACGTAATAGCATGATGATATGCTGCCGTGTTGTCGTGCGTAATCTGATAAGACATCTACAAATGAATTGACCGGCTGGCATTCGTAAAATACCTTGAAAAACGGATGACGGATTTCCTCGTACCTGCCTATTTTTCCGCCTAACCGAAGCCATATTTCGACCTTCGTCGGAAGACAAACAATGAAAATAACGACCTTGACATAATGCTAGGTTATAGTTACTTGGCACTAATTAGCTATATATAGACATATTCAAACGTGTTATTAAGTTAGTGACAATTAATAAAAGAAATTACTACGAAATCAGATCAGAAATGATTGGAAAAACCATAGGAGAACTGATGATGCGGGCCAGACGGCTGTTCACCGAATGCCGAAGTATTCTATCGCGGGCCGCTCTTTATATCGTTTGGTTGTACTGCAGAGAAAGCCACGCCCCGCGCGCCCTCGCACCGCCAGCACGTTCCATCTGTAGCGGGTTTTTTCCTCATTAGTTCTTTAATTCCACATAATTTTACCTTGTTGTTATCATTCGTAAATTCACGATTGTTAACTCGTGTTTAATAATGGAAAACAATGCTTCCACACAATGAATTATTAGAATATAATATAGATTTTAAGCATAGTTATGATATTACGGGTTTACCACGTTAGCGATTGGATATGCTATTGCTCTGTTGGTGTACACTTCACGTAGCACTATTTAATAGGTTAATTACCTGGCATTGTGGTTCTGGCACAAATCTTAAACCGCGACCTTAAAGCAGCTGGCGACTACGCCACGCATATAGGAGTGTGCGTCACTAAATGAGACACGCCCGGACACTACGGTATTTACGATATTTAAATTATTTCAGTGGGAATACCATCATCATTATATTGTTACCAAAAGAGTCGCTTGCAAATAACTCACGAGTGGTAAACAGAGATTTTTCGAATTAAGATCGGAATCCTTTTTCTAGCACTGGCTACCGAACCATGAAGTAGTTCGTCGCGACCTCGATAAATAATATTATGAGAGCTTAATGTTCCGAATCGTTTTTTTCATATTTACGTTTTAAATTGTTTCATTACAACTTCATCAAACCTTAACAGAGAAATATTACAGTACGCGAAATGTATATCAGACGAAGACGACATTGCCATTCCAACCGATGAAAGTTATTACTCACCTCATGCGTATTTACTAGTTATATGTGCATTCATTCGTCTAATGTTTGTGGTTGAGGTCTACTCTTGTATTAACCAATCTTTATTTCTATTAAGCTTAATATTTCCAAGGAAATCAATACATGAATCAAGTACTTACCTCGAGATAGTATATGAAAGTATTGCCCGCTAAATTATACAGTTACTATTTGTGCTATGTAACACTATCGTATGTAAAAGTAGTCATTCGAGTAATAGCAGTATCCTACGAGAAAGTACAACCAACATTAGCAATGCCAACCGGTTATTTATTTTCTTTAAAAAAGTTACATTTTTATATAATAAATTGGTAATTTTCAATGCATATCAAAATATTTGTAAGGACGCATAAAACAACATTATTGTAGTTAGAATTATGATTTACTATTTTAATACTAATAAAAAGCAATAATGCATATATCCAGGTGTTCTGTACTGTACAAAATCGATTCTTCCTGAATAATGTACATGGCTGCAATAAAAAAAATATATTATGATCTCCTCGTGATGTTAATATAAAAAATCTTCCGTGTCGCTTATCATTTCCAAGCAATTTTGTAATTTATTTATGTCACATTTTCCGACACCCGAGCTATTCACGCGTTCCGACTGATACTATTTTAGTTCAACAAAAAAGAACAACATTTAATACACGTTTATTGCTATCTCGTTCCGCAGATATTACTCAAGGACATATTTAACTTCAAACTTTGTCATAATTCGGTGAAAACTCGTGCCACAGAGGTAATCTCATTTAGTTAGATCCTTAATATGTATGTACATACTGAACTGAACAGTTATGTGATGTAATTCGTATGTAGTTACTATATTTTAACTGTATATTATGAAAGTGAGATTTTCATCATAACATATTTGTTGGTTGGTTGGTTTTTATTATATGCGACTTCGTTTAACGACCTCGAAAACATATCTCTTGTTAAAAATAAAAATTAAGTATGGACGTTATTATTGATAAAACATGTTGGTATAATTTAATTTTAAAGATTTAAACTTCTATTACATTTACTGACAATATGTTAAGAGGTAGCTTTATGACTCCATTCGGTACATTATCCGTCGAGAAGTTTTGCATACCTAATGAGGAAAGCGGAATCTCCCAACTGCGATGTGTGTAGAAAAATTGAGAATGTGCATTACTTGATGATGGAGTTTGCTAAGAAACAGCTTCGAAATCGTTGATGAGAAGTAGTTGCCAGAACATTGGTATTTGTCACGGCATCTTGGCTGAACCCTGCTTCTGGTGAAGCTAAGATGCTGTATGACCTGGTAACGATACCTCATCAGGTAGCTACTCTCATGGTAGAGTTAGAAAGTTTGGTAAACAATGGGGCTGATATGTCCGAAGGAATAAAATCCCCTAAAAATAAAATAAATACAAAAAACCTTTTATTTATATAATTACTGTCTATCCTAACAATAAAAAACTAATTTAAACCTTGCAATTTCTTAAGCGCACTAGAAATATAATAATTTATATATTATCTGTTTCAGAAAATTTCCATTCCGGCACCAACCAGTGGCAATGGCTCATCCGGTGAGGCTACGTTTCACTTTAGCATCAACAGTAATGCGGAAATGGAAGGTCCACAGGTATAATAATCGGAAATTCAATTAACTAATATTTATCAAATTTGACGAAACATAGTAAGCGAATTCTAATACTGTGTTTATAGATATTATACAAGTATTATTAATTATTATAAAATTAATGATCTAGTAAAGCCACACATCCTTGGCCCACCTCGATTAAAATCGATGCTTTACATCATGCGGGTGCTATCTATCGATCGAACGATGTAGGTGTTTTTACCTTTAAATATATAAACAAATATATACTCGACTAATGATACAGTTACTAAATACACACACACACTACTACAGTAGCTGAAGAAACGGAGGTAGCACTCCAGAATCTAGAAACTTCGATAATGAGTACAATCTATAGTTCAGGAAATTTATTTGACATTACTATGATTATTTATATTATTTTTCATCAGTTTATCTACTTCCGTCCAGTTTTCGGTGCTCCTTTTATTCCTGCTGGGGAATCATTCTTCTGTTTCACTTTAATGTCATTATATATAGCATTTAACGTATAACACGTTTAATAGTAACGAAAAATAATCCTTTTTTAATTTGTTTCCTGTCTTTCTGTTTGTTGCGGATAATCTCCGAAGCGGTTGAACCGATTTTGCCAGTATTTTCACTGTCAGATAGTGGATGTTATAGGAGTAACCTAGGCTACTTTTATTTTAAAAATCAAATAGGGTTCCGCTAAAAAATACGAACGCATACGAAGTTGCGGGCGGCTGTTAATAGGTAAACAATAATAACAATGGAAAGGGAAATACCGAATCTGTAGAACTGTTTAACCAACAATCATGAAGGTTAACACACCTAAGTATTTTTTCATAGATAAAGTTGTTTTTTATTGTTTCCATTTAACTTTAACTCTATGTAGTACGTCATTTATTGTATCGTCCAATCCATCCTCATGAAAATTGGTAAGCGTATTTAAACTGGATAATTATACAGTATCAGTTTTGTTATAACTTATATATAGTTATTTTTAACAACAAATAATAATAGCTACCAAAAAGTGTGTGTACTTATGTACACGCGTTAGAAGTTATACTTCTTTGGCGTAACAAGATAAAAACCTTTTCAAAAATTTTGTCTTTCGCCTTATTCTACGTTTGTAGAAAAAACGACACTAACAGTAGAAAAAAGGTATATAATACATTGAAAGTTTTAATACAAAGAAATACAAACAACAAATACAAAGAAACAAAATGTTGACTATAGCTAACTTCAGGGTGTCGGTTTTTCGTGACGGTGTGCGCGCGCATCGTAAAAATTACTCTCATCATTTTTCCCTAACGCGCCAAAAGAAGTATAACTTCAGTAATTATACCTTACACAATGGAAATAAAACTATAACTAAATACAATATTATTATACGTCCCACAGAAAATGACGTTACGAAACAAACATTTGTCATAGTCAATTTAAGTGTTACACACCTTCAGGCATACTATTATAATGAATCTAAAGAAAATTGTAAACACCGACATACAATTCTCGAGGTTGGATAACAAACTATAAAGTGTTGATTCAAGTTCATAATATAGAATATATTGTTCTGTGGGTGCATTCTCTGTCATGTTATGAAGCCTTTTAGTACCTAACTAATAAAGGTAAGCTGTATAAATAAGGTAATGTTATGTAGAATGTGTGACGTGCACAAAAAAATAATTCACTCACTCGACTGTTGATGTTATATTGGAATTACAATTTATTAGTCAGTAAATATTTTTCATATCTGAATAGATATTCAGACAGTTTGATTAGTTTTGCTGTAATAAAAAAAAGTATGTGTATTCATATTGTTACGTCATTGACATATAAAAACCCAAGACACACAGTCTCGAATAAGTAGTCCGGTGAAGCTGTTAAGGCCTTGTTAGACCAATAACGTAGTCAGTTCGAGAAAAAAAATCTCGAATAACAGAAGCGCTCAAAACCTTTCCGCAAAAACTCCCCAATAGGTATACATACGTGGTTATAGTTACGCGATATACTTAAGGTTTTTGCAAATTCGACCTGACCTCAATGATTTAAAGTTGTTTTTACAATGACGCGAGCGACGCGTGTGTATTTGAAATGAGTGCATAATCCAAAATTATGCACTCATTTTTGTGTGCCGACTGTGAGGCGTTTAGTGTGCATCTTGGGTTTTTGTATATCAATGTGTTACGTACTATTCTGTTTTCCTTTAATAAATGTTAAAAGGTATAATACTGTTCGATAACTACAACTTTTTCGCAAATAATGATAGTCTTTTATCACATTATATACAAAGTTGTCCTACAGGAGAATTGATACAATTATCAGAAGACAATAACATTTTTTATTATATGAGAATGACTACTTCATACACCGCCATTTAACTTCAAACTTGCCATAGTTTATGATAATTAAAATCTGATATATCATACATATGCATATATTTAACACTCACACATATAACAATTAAGCTCATAACACAAGTCAGTCATTTGCGAAGTTGCGATCTCTCAACTCAACAGTAAGATTTATTACTGCTACGCCACGAAGCCTGATGCCGTAATCTTTTTTCTGTAACAATTAAAGAATAATTAATAAGCGACTTTTCATGCAGTGCATATGTTTAATATAACCAGATTAAAACAATTGCTTTATTGGCTAGAGATTTTAATATCTGACTACAATGACTACAAACTATTATTAAATTCATTGCCATTCTATGAACAAGAAATGCCTTAGGTGGGCTTCTAACTAGATTTTATTTACATCGTTTCTATTCAACAACTATAAATGGGATAGATATTCTGAGAGATGCTTACTTTTGTGCCAATGAAATTGTTATATGTAGACCCGAATGATATACAAATATGTATGCATAAATTTGAAACAAACTAAAAAGCAGTGAGGCAGGTAACTAAAAATACATTCCGTTCGTATTAATGCCAGAATATACGTGCGATCAAATAATCTGTTACAATAGTGTGCATTCCACCACTTACATTATTACAGACGTCGTATATTATGTGGGATAAATTTATATTTAGTCGAATCTACGTATACAATTTAGCGTTTTATTAAAAGATAGATACGCAAGAAATACAATCCTAATAGGTAGAGTCCACTATCCTTGAAGACAAGGAAACGTTAAGATAGACTGGAATGTGTTTTGAATAAATCACTCAGCTGATCGTGCATGGATAGTCGACGATTGATATCGTAGATTTATTAATATTCCCCATGACTGCGTCTTCTATCGCGCACGCCTGGGTTTGTAGGTCGCGAAACGGTTGCAATCGACAATAAGTTGTGACTGGCCGATAAATTTGTAAGACTAACGTTCTGGGGCCTCTATACTTTGCCATGATAATTTTCCAAATTCAATATACATATAAATACGAATCTCGTAATGGATAAAGGTATTTCTTCCATACCAGTCGTTGACTTAGTCGTCACATCAATCCACGGAATATTTGCGATTTCAGACGCCAAATTATTGACTATTCTAATTTTTCCGTGTCATTCAACTACATATCTCGACAAATTTAAATTATCTCCCAATTTAATACATTTTGTTTCGGGGAAGTACTTTTTAATAAGCTATAAAATAAAAAAACAACTACATGAGGTCAACTTTAATCAATCAATTAAACAAAACGGTGGAGACAAGTAGTCGAGTTCTTTAATAAAATTATAATTTGTGCTTAACGAAAAAAATAATATAATTCACGTGATTTTGGAATGCTGCGGAGACGGCGCATTACCCAACAGCTGTTAGAAAGTACGATTTCAGTCTTAGCATTTGTGTTACATCACAAACCGTTCGCAAAAAGCCATAATGAGATAATTAGTAGTGTTTTTGGAAAAATATATTACAATGTTTCATAATTGTTTTGCTAATTACCGCGCTTTTGACTTGACAGGCAGCTAGTATACCTCGGCGTTGGTGCCAGCGTAGCACTTCTTGATTATGATTTAGAACAATGTTTAGTATATACAATATGATATAATAAAGCTATATATTTTGAAGATATTTTATTATATCTTTAACTAACTGCCCGTTCCGGCTTTACAGTAGTGTACTAAGGAAAGGAAATAAGGCCAAATTGTTACAGTGTGACTATGAAATGAAATAAAATGACATCTGAACGTCAATCTAATCCCTTAATTTTTTCTCAAAATCTCCATACTGTCTTCTAACTTCTTTAATCGGAATTTTTTAACCCCCAATTTTTCAATTTTCTGTTTAATTTTTCATACAAACCTCGTCCCTACAATAAGATCACAAGAAAGATGAGTCAAATAGATGCAGCTGTTTTCAAATGATAGGCATACATACATTCATAAATTTTTATTTGTATATATATTACTAGCCTCTGTCGGCGACTTCGTCCGCGTGGAATAGTTACTTTGGGCTAACACGCAGCGGAAGCTCTCAGGAGGGGAAAAAACCCTGATTTTGAAACCTTCATTAGTGCTGGGATGGTATATAGCCTATCCTCGATAAATGAGCTATATAACACTGAAAGAATTTTTCAAATCGGACAAGTATAGTCCGCGTCATATGTTATGGCCGCCTTGAATATAGCTGCGTAGATCACAAATTTACGTAATAATATGTATTTTATTATATGCATAACATCGAGACAACTTGAGGATAAATAAATGCCAATTTAGATTCCTATAATATTACTTTTACTTTGTTTTATATTCAAATCTTAATGATATTATGCGCAAGCCCATACTCACGGCTATATTCAGAACGGCCAAAAAGTTTGGCGCGGACTATAGTTCCAGATATTATCCCCTACAACCTCACAAACTTTACCTCTTTATAATATTAGTATAGATATTTTCTTCCAAAAAAAAGTGTGTGTGTACACGCGTTAGAAGTTATACTTCTTTGGCGTAACAAGATAAAAATCTTTTCATAAATTTTATCTTTCGCCTTATTCTACGTTTGTAGAAAAAACGACACTAACAATAGAAAAAAGGCATTTAATACATTGAAAGTTTAAATACAAAGAAACAAAATGTTGACTATAGCTAATGTCAGGGTGTCGGTTTTTCGTGACAGTGTGCGCGCGCATCGTAAAAATTTACTCTCATCATTTTTCCCTAACGCGCTTAAATTTTTCTCTAAGAAGTATAACTTCAAAAACTAACAGTTATTCAATATTAGTGATAAATACATACAAATACATACGAGACATTAACGAATTCTCGCCGATAGGTAACAATAATTATTTGTGTTGCTATGTGCTATTTGTTTAAGTACTAAAGCGTGTATTATATTATGAAGTGATATTAAAAATGGTGATAATAATAATGACATAATATATAGGAATGTATTTATGTTGTTTACATCCGTCATTGTCAAAGTACAAACACATAGCAAAACAATCTTGACGATTTTAGTTGCGATCATAAGATGGATCTATTTCGAATACATAAAATACGAATAGTAATTTTGAAATTACCTACTAAATTAATATATTTAGTAGGTACATTTGGTGGTGAAGCATTGAGTAATAATCTATATTGGATACAATTACGACACGAGATATGTACTAAGGTGTCTACATGTCTGCGGCTTACATGGTTTCTAATATTACACCTGGTAGTCGATACAGTTCCACAGCCGTGCGCTGAAATTCGGGTTTACAAATAGCCAAATCGATTCATCGTTTCTGTAAATGACATGCGTGGGAGTGGCAATTCTGCCCGATCGACTAGGTTACCTTTATTGTTTTATGTTTTAATTTGGACCGAATAGTGATCGTGGTAATAATTTTATTCAATGCAAAATGTTGTTACTAATCTTACCTGGCACATTATAATTTTTTTTTATTATGTACCTCATGTCAATTTTATATATATGTTATATATATTTTATTCTCATGTCATGACATCATATCCATACATAATATCTAATATATAGTATCGGATATTATATTTAAATAATTGAAATCTATTATTTTCTTTTCTGATAAATAATACAAACTTAATGCCATAAAAAGTATCCCTATTTCTAGTAGATGAATATATTGTTATGGCTTACATATACATACTATTGAATGGTTTTCTTGTAAATAAATATTCTGAGCTAACAATATTGATTGATTGCAGGATTGTTGCTGATTTTTTATGTTCCAATGCTATTTGCATTTGCAACGCACGCACATGCAACTCTTTTTAAAAATAACTTATCAGCAATAATCTACCTTTATAGAGTAGACATGTTATATTCATTCAAGGAAATCTATATAGTTGATGAAGAATTGAATATTTCTTTCCAGGGTTCGTTCGAGTGCGTCAGAAGTGGAGGCGCGCGACGTTTGGAGTCATGTGGCCCGCTACCGCGCAGGATGCGCGTTCAAGCGAATGATGACTCCTATGAGGCAACCAAGGACCGAATGGCGAGGACTGTTGCTGCGGAACAGAGCAAATGGTAAACTGATGTTGTTTGGTTTTCATTTCTAATAAGGGTCATCAAATTTAGTAACATATTTATAGGCTGCTACCTCTGGGAATTGAAGCAGAATAAAAAATTTCATTATTAATGTGTACTATCAACCATATTCTTTAGCCAGAAATATAGTTGCAACAGCATTGCTGCTTTATGGTAAAAAGCTATGCAGTTATGCTTTAACAGTTAAATCTATTAAATTCTATCATTTTATTATATTTGTCAATTTAATCAGCTTTAGTAAATGGGATATCGATGTTCCAAAACTAAGAAAGTAGTATGTTTGGGAGAGTAACTTTTGTGTACCTTTTTAAGTTAAGTTATTGAATTAACGTAAGCGCATATCAATATTTACGAGGTCGCATACACCGTTGTCTTCAAATCTGAACTATAATATCTCAGAGAGTACTCAAATTTCAGCACTCGCGTTATAAAACCAAACCAAACGGATATCGGACGACGTGTTAAAGTACGACATCCGTTCAATTCGGTTGCGGCTCAACAAGCGGAACGCTTGGACCGTATGGACCGCATGGAGCGCTCCGAGCGTCCGGAGAGGCCCGAGCGGTCCGACCGGCCAGATCGACCCGAGCGGTCGGACAGGCCCGAACGACCTGAGAGGCCCGAACGACCCGAGAGACCGGAACGGCCCGAGAGATCGGAACGACCTGATAGGCCGGAACGTTCTGAAAGGTCGGAACGTCACGATAGGCCCGAGCGCGTGGAAAGACCGGCAGCGGTACCAAGCGTGCCAAGGCCGCAACCAGCGCCAACGCAAGTGCCCCCTCAGCAACCACCGCTGCCACAACAACCACCTCACCCGCAACCACATCAGCTCTTACACCAACAACCGCACCCTCATCAGCCTCCACATCAGCAGCGCCTGCCACCTAACCCGGATCTCACTAAACGATCCTTGAAGTAAGCATACTCTATGTTTTACATTTATAAAACACTTTATCAAAGGTAGAGTATACTAAAGTACTAAACAGTTATGTGTCCTATTATTGAGAACAAAATTACCGCGATGCTTAATTATTTTGTGGGTTTGAAACATAATAATATTGTTTTTCCGCATCGTTAAATATATTAACTGTATAAACGCAATTAAGTGCTGATAACATGCATTTCATTTGTTTAATTTAATATTTATCAACATTGGAATAATTATATTTTTATAGGTATAATTAATACAAATATATTTATTTCTAAAACCCTTTACAAAATATTAGTCTTAACTATGGCCCCAAACAAGGCAGTGCCTCTGTCCTCATGGAAACCTTAATACCTGATTACAAATTGCCTTAATTGATGGTTGAGCGAATTAACTTAACATTTTGGAGGAAATTAAATTTTAAGAAAATTTAAGTCAAGATGAAAAAAGTAATACATAATTAGATTAAAAACTAAATTAATTTTAGAATGTGAGAGTGTATGTGTGTGTGTGTGTGTGTGTGTGTGGGTGTGTGTAGTTACGATAAGTATGTGTGTAATAGTGAGTGAGTGTACGTGTAGTACGTGTATTTGCTTGTATGACAAATATGTATAATTTTTTGGGATGGATGCTAATAGAAAACCTTGAGTATTAAGGTAATCTATTTCGTTAAAAACAGATATAGTCTCTACTTAAGTATGGTAACTAAATATTATACATACGGAAACAGTTCCTAGTAAAAAATCATAAAAGTCCGTGGTATAGTATCTGGAAAAAACCTCACATAGAAGGGAAATAAGGAACAGGGAGTTATTCAAAAATTTATATTCTTTTTATTTTTTTTGTGGTAATTGTACCATTATTTATAGACGGCAACAGCACAGATTACATATCAAAAACCTTAACACTTTTTCGAAAGGGAATTTGTATGTTTATTCAATTCTGAGTCACTATGAGACAATTAGATCTATTACGATTGCCTCCACACAATTCGCTGCTAGTCTTAAAACTTTAATATACTTCAAGGCTTTTTTCCCAAGAGAGCGACTATCGCTTCCTGGTGCAACATGTGCTTCCTCGGTTCCATACATCCATATTCTATACATACAAAACCTTCCATACATTGGACACCTATATTGAACACGTTTCTATTCTTAATGGCTATCAGGGCCTCTGCAAGTTATACTGCTTCGATAAACTCTTTAGAGTGATTTTGTATAGCATATTATGAAAAAGTTCCATAACTTTCTAAGTATACCGGTTCCTTACGGCCAAACAAGTTAGCTTTTTAGTTAGTTAGGCATACTATAAAATGATTAAGTCTTCCATTAGCTCCAACACTTGCTTGTTGATTCCATTATTAACTACCTGCGAACTGTCTATTATTGTAATATATGAGTTTCCAAGTTGATTAATATGAATTAGTATTTAAGTTTTACGCACAGTTCTACAAACATTCCAGAACTTTCCTTACTCTTTTATATGATATGAAACATCTTAACGTAAGAGACATTTATACAGGCCGGCATGACAACGACGACCAACGGAGGAGGGCGTATCTCTCGGTGGTCGCTGTTGTTTTTGGATTGTACTGTGCTTACCATCAGGCACAGTGCAGTCACTTTGCCGTGCTACAATAAAAAAGAAAACAGTTTTGTTTTGACAATTATTTCAAAATACTTCATTTTAGTCGTGTGTTACTACAATAATAGTATACATATAAATAACTAGCGGGCCCGGCAGACGCTGTCCCGCCCTGACTATAAAAAAAACCTTGACAAATTATACACTAAAACCTTCCCCGTGAATTACTGTATCCACTGGTGAAAACCGCATGAAAATCCGTTCGGTCGTTTTTGAGTTTATCGCGAACAGACAGACAGACAGACGCGGTGGGGGACTTTGTTTTATACTATGTAATGATAATGATATATCCATATAAATTATATGATGTTTTTGTCATTAAATCTGTACAAAGTCGTTGCCGGCGTGATATTTAAAACATTCCATGATTTTCGATTTATACATAACTCGTGTAATTTAAGTGACAAGTGTTGATGAGCGTTTTTATACAAGGAAATTTGCTATGCAAAAACGACATTATATGTACTTATGTATTATAAGTATTCAATAGATGTTAACGTGTGTCATACTTATTTGTTATATTGATATTATAATATGTATACGTGTTATTCTACGAAGTGGCCCTATTGAACGATAAACTCCAGCGCGTATCGTTATCAACGTAAAACCAATACGATAATTTGCGGTAGAGATTCATAAGTATCTATTGTATATGTGTTCTGTGTGTATGTATATCTTTTGCTTACCTTGACTGGTTAACCATGACTGGCTTTTTTGGGTTTCAAACAAAAATGTTAATTAATTGCGAGAAGTCATCGCTTGTCGACGTATTTGGAAACGTTTGACCTTGTAATTGTTATTCTATTGCTTTTCTCCTGTCACGGGAGTGTTCAAAACCCTCGTTGTTATTTACAGTACATTATCAAGGATAAAAAAATAGCAATATATTTAAATTAGAGTATAATTAATGATATATGTAAATTTCAAATTTTTTTTTTCTGGGCATAAATGGGTTATAATAAGCTATCAACCTGTTCATGTTTTAATAGACCCAGAGTCGAATATGGACACTTTATAAGTTTATAAGTCATGACTTATTTTAAAATAAAATCTTTTAAAAAACTAGATGGAATTCATAAACTATTTTATAAATAACTCGCGTATAAATTATTCAATCATTTGAGTTTATTACGTACATATTATACTGTGAAGCAATTTTAATGTTTATCAAACCTTCCAAGTATATATTTTATTTAGATACTATTAACTCGTTGACGTTGGACACTTTTTTACATATATGCCCTACCAGTTAAACTACATTCTAAATTGATAGTATTATTAAATTAATTATTAGAAGGAAAACTATTCAATAAAGTTTTCGTATACCGTATTTTCTGACTAGTTTTATTTAATTGCGTAATTATTGCGTCAATAGCAAGTATTACATTAAACTATAAATTGTGTTGCAGTCAGCCAAGGCTTTGTTAAAACGACTGTTCATAGTTCAATGAAAATAACTCAAGGTATCTTTGACAGTTCTCAGAGTACGAACAAAAAATGAATTATAATTGCTCTCCAATCATTTATTTCATTACCAACAAATTGTTACTTCTACTTTTATATAACTGTTTACTTAAGAATATAGATTTAATAAATAATACTATTTAAAATGCGTCTTATAGTATTATATGATGTTCATACATTATATAATTTTATATTTATCCAAATAAAAAGCAATTAAAATTAGCTATTTAGACTCTGTTGTAAAACTTACATATTTTAGTACGATTTAAAACACTTTAACTATCAGTCCATCGTTAATTATTTAACAAATGTTCGATTTTACTTTTTTTAACAAATTAATTTTACAAAAAATAAACCAATGGTTATCATTATTTAAATGAGATACCACGTTGTTATATAAAATATAACTAAAATTATTCAAGAGAATTATATATTCAAGATTAATGTATACTAAATATATATATATATATATGTTTAATCTCGCAAAACTTGTCCCGAGATAAATCTGAGCGGGGTTTTTCTCTATACCGAGAGAGACAAAATTAACTTGGCAACACATTTCACCGTGCTATATACAACTAACAGAAATCTTGTTTAAATACTATCCCCGCATCGGGTGATAATTGTTTCAGCATAGATAATGCAGTTAACGACAAAATTGACATTCGAATATATCATCTTTGTTAACTTACACTAATTTGACTGAAATGAATTCTCGTCAGTTTAACTTGTAGATATGAATTATATATTGAATTGAAATTTGTGAAAAAGTCTTCTAATGTAAATGTAAATTTAAAAAAATGTTTACTATGTATACATATAATAAAAATATATTTCCTTTGAGATTCAATAACATCAAAACGAATTAACGTATCGGCATAGGACTAGGACCATTCGATGCGACATTCTTCGTAGATTGTTCTAGACTACATACTTTTTGGCTCCGATTGACCTGTTGCGATATTTTTTAATGCCCAACGAAACGGTTGGGAATAATCTGTTTGTTTGTTTGTTTGAACGCTCTATTCTCAGGAACTACTGGTCTGACTTGAAAAATTCTTTCAGTGTTAGCTCATTTATAGGCTATATACTATATGTCATCACGCTAAGACCAATAGGAGCGTCGCACAAATGAAGATGTTTCACAATCGTTTTCGTTTTCTGCTGCGTATTAGAGTTAGCCTGAAGTAACTATTCCACGCGGATGAAGTCGCGGGCATAAGCTAGTTTATTTATATATAAAGAAAACCGTTACGTATTATACGAAGGTTGTTCGTATAATCGCATAGGTTAATTAAATTATTATACCTTTTTCTAATTGTTTCTGTTAGTTAGATCAACTAAATTGTATCCATTTTCTTTTATTTCAGAGAAAGACTTATACAATTGTTAGCGTTGAAACCTTTCAAGAAACCCGAATTGTACGCCAGATTGTACAGCGGTAAGTTGTGATAGAGAGCCCTTGTAGTGAAATTGCTCGAGACCCAACTAGATTAACTCTCGGCCTAACATTCGCAGAGGGTATCAAGGATAAGGAGCGCAGCGCGGTCACGAAGATTCTGCCGCAGATTAGTTCGCTCAAGGACAACTGTTACCACTTACGTAGGAACATTTGGAACGATGTCAATGAAGATTGGCCCTTCTATACAGAGGAGGAGAAACGTATGCTCAAGAGGTTAGTGACATTCGTTCGATAGTATTTAAGCTACGAGATGTTAATAATAGTGAAAATAATATCATTCTAAAGTAGCAGTAGTAGAATTTGTCTGCGTGGTTCTGCGCATGCGTATCACACCGTTTGTCCCGCATCTCCACGGTTTCATTAAACTTTAATAACTCTATATTAAATGAGGATATCTTGGTAATGTTTTTTAATAAGGGCCAAGTGTCTAAGAAAAAAAAAGTTTTTTTTGTATTATTATTTTTTTTTTAATAAAATGGTACCCTGTGACACAAAAGTTTCACTTACATCGTGTGTCTTTAGGATACATCTGGGTTTTTTTTTGCCTTTTTCTAACACTTTCGCCGCCACATTGGTCATATATGGGCAGCGACGGTTTCTCTTGTGACAACACGGTGGTCATTGGTTACCGGAGCGATTAGATCTTTTTACAATTATGTCGTTTAATTCAAAATGAGCTAAATCCAATGTTAATCGTTACATAGTAACAAGTATAACATATTTATTTTTTTAAAGATCTCCAGTTTTTGTACACCGAGAACGAAGTTTAAATTTAGCCGTCCGTAAGATTTTTAGATTATTTTTTTATATGATCATCATCTTTTACATGTACAGAACTTGCAAAATAATGTAAAACATTAGAAACGGTTAAAATTGGATTAAGCTAATTTTGAAATGTAACTCAATTGTAAAAATTCATGTGAATGAATTTTTCATGTGAAAAAGAAACATATGATTACAGCGTGGCAGTTACAGTGTTAACTTGGATACTGTACATTTTATTTTATTCAGTAACGTAGTTGATCAAATAATAGTATCAAATGTTTTCTTAATGATTATTTGGCGACTAAATTCCTTTAAATTATTGTATACTAAAGCTACTTCAGAGTAATGGATTTAAATATAGGCCATTACAAAGACTGGAAGTAAGTGTTTTCCAATACAATAACTGACTAGTATTAAAAAGATGGTTGATTTATTTAGGGTAGGATTAATTTTTTTTTATATCTGAATCTACACTTGAATAAAACGTGATAGTAACACACCGATAATATAAGGGTATTTATTACTTCTCAATACGATTGGCGGTGTTTGTATGTACTGACGTGAGTATCGTGTACGTTCGACAGGCGGAAACCTCAAAATCTAACGCCCCCGTTGAGCAGCGACTCGGCGCAGTCGCTGTCGCCGCGCGCGTCCCCGAGCGCGGGCAAGCGCGCCAGCGGCGGTCCCGCGTCCGCGCCCCTCCCGGGGGAGGACGCGCCCGCCGCGAAGAAGCAACGCATCTCGCACTACCGCCGCCCCTCCCCGCCCTCCTCCGGGTACGCGACCACCTCCTCCGGCGAGCGGCACGCCTCCGACAACGAGGACGACCGGACCGCCGGTGAGTAACACACGCACAACTCTAAAACCCTTGTTTTTTTATATCATAGGAGGAGCAAACACGTACAGGTGTGAATAGACACTTGCAAAACCAGGGGAGGTGGGCCTCCGGCGCTCTCGCTTACCGAACGAAATGTAACAGTGCAAGCAGTGTTACTTGACGTCGGTGTTTCTATGGGTCGGGTGGTAGTACCTACCGCGGGAGACCCGACCCATTCATGCTGAAACCAGTAATACCTTCAGCGTGGCTCTACCACCTAAAAAACTTCCTTTCCACTTAACTAATCTAATCATCACACAGATCAAAAACACGTGCACGCAACACATGCACGTACACCTCCTGATAAAATAACGGCAGCGAACATTGATGTACCTATATAAAAACCCAAAATGCAGACTCAACATTTCAAAATTTCACATAAAATATACACACAATTGAAAGTTATGCACTCATTTCTTGTGTCCTTGTAAAAACAAACTTTAAATCATTCAGATAAGGTTAAATTTGCAAAATCATAAGTTTATCGCATAATTATAACCATGTATGATATATCGGGGAGTTTTCGCGGACGGTTTTGAGCGCTACTTTTATTCGAGAATGTACGTCTCGGGTTTTTATGTGTCAATGGCAGCGAACGATCAGTAGATACCAGCCTGTCTCTTCAAACAGAGCCTATTCATGCCCGCGTAACCACAGATCACGCCACCATGGTCTGGCGGTAAATTTCGCTTCCACACAGCAGACTAGGCTTCCCTCGGCAGCGGCTCCAGCCTAGGTCCGTTCCCTCGGCGTCGAGCCCTAGAGTACGCTACTCGCGCGAGTACTGTGACACAAAATCCTTTATCACTGCAACAACATTAAACAGATCACCTCCACACACGCAGCTGCAGCGAAACAACATTTTGCACTGCTAATGAACTCAACTAAAAAAGACATGTTCGAACTTGTTTACACTTGTTCGAAAACTGAAGCATGGTGGGGAGGCGATACACGCCGAAAAAAATAAAATGAAATTGATCGACTCGATTAAATGATTTACTAATCTTCTCTACTACATTTTTGTTGTTCAGACACGTTTAGTTACTAAACAACTCGGTACTCTACTAAATTACTAGCCTAGTGCGAACAAGGCTTAACAAATACACAGCACTACTGTACCGAGTTGCCGTATAGTGGGTTCAAGCACCATCTTAAACGGGTTTTAACCCATAGACTGTCCAAAACCATAAGGGATTAAGCTCCTTACAAACCAATGTCGCTAGTATACGTTTAAGAAAATATCGTATCTATTATAAAATCTAAAAAACATGCGTTAATCAATTAGACATTCCTCAGTCGACATATAAGTTAATTCTTTTGTATGTTAAACTATTCAATGTTTTCCTAAAAATGTCGAAATAGTACACCATTCCCAAAATTAATAATATCTTTATTATAGTAATCAATTAGAAAGGAACTGTTTCACATTATAAAATAACTAACTTCAGTATTCTAACAAAAGGATGACCTTGTTGCTAGAACTTTCGATGAAGTTTCTGTTACATCTTAGAATTAATGTTTCGTATTATTATTGACTCACTGCACTTTTACACAATAACGAAAGTATACTACGTAGAATGCCACAATAACGCTTGTTTAAGAACGCCAAAAGTACTAAAGATTTAAGTTTTCAAATCTTCACAGTTTAGTATCCGAGAGCCTGTAGTAGATCAAACATTTTTTGCCTCCGACTTTAAAAATAAGACGGTTGTTAATATATACTTTTAAATTTTAATTATGTAGCCACTTTTAAAGGTAGTATTTTTATAATAGTAAATTTTGTTGTTAATTATGAATAAAATAACTCCTAAACTTTGTTATTGAACACATCTATTTGCAGATATATTCTCAAAACCACAAATGGGTTGCCACAAAGCGCGATAACCAAGTCAAAGTCATTAAAATAATAATTTCGGTTAATAACAAATCTCATTAATAAAGAATCAATGCTGTTCAACTAATAGATCAGGGTCGGTAATTTATGAAACAAAAAAAAATACAGTATGATGAAACCCATTAGAAAAGGAGGGGAATATGATAAAAATGAAAGGAAATGTAAATTACGGTCATAGTACACTAGGTACATAGTAATTAAAAAAAATTTCGAATTTGAGTTTTTTTCAATTTTTTGCATTTTCTGAGAACATTTACTATAGTAATGTATTTTTTTTTACACCATCAGGAAGTAGAGGTTTCAACGAACAAAAAGCCCCCCGACTTTTTGGAAAAAGCTGATATTTTGACGCGAGAATTTTTGATTGAAAATTAGGGTGCTTTTTTGATATTAAGTTAAAATAAGGCGAAAAAATAAATATTTTAAATCAAATAAATTACAGTGTATTTGGGACTTAATAAGGTAAGTTTTCACCAAATTTCGTAGAAAAATAATTTTTTTTGAAAAAGATAAAAATAAAAAACCAAAATCTTGGTTATTTGAATTTTTCACCAAAATTTTGAGGTTATGTGAAAAAATTGTAAATACAAAAGTTGTAGATCTTTTTATTACCTACAACTTTGCCATTTAACTTTTTTCCATAGGACTTGTAGTTTTGCCGGAAATCGAGATAAACCATTTTTCACCTTTAAAAACTCTCCCACTTCCTGAACTCGGATCGACCGTAATTTATTTTTCCTTTCATTTTTATCATATTCCCCTCCTTTTCTAATGGGTTTCATCCTACTGTAATTTTTTTTTTTCATTTTTTACCATTTTTGAAGGCTTCGGCCCTGGTCTATAACCATAATGCAATTTAGTAATTATATGCCCCAGTGCCCTTTTTAAGACGAAATATTTCTATTTATGTATTTAATTTTTTTTTTAATTAAAATATGCCCTTGTAAGTTTTATTAATGGCAATATGTATTTTTTTATCTACAGTTAAAAAGGACAACGGTTATACTCTCAACTTTACCACTGTTAAGGAGATCTGCCCTAGTCCTGTGAAGGCGAACAGTTTTAGAAGTAGTCCCCCAGTAGAGCAAACTAATGTTACAGGTATGTATTTAATTTAACAAAGATATCGTCTGAAGTTATATAATCAAGATTTAGTATTGTAAAGTCGATTAATATGAAGTAACTTATTTTATTAATTTTCTACAGATACAGACATCACACATACGGAAATTTTAGAAAATACGGAATTAACTACAGCGTCTGAAGAGAACAGTGCCGCAGAATTGGAGGATATTGAAAGGTAATTACAAACTTTAAGAAAAGAACTACATCTAACGATATCATTTACATGTAATGTAAGTAGTGATATCGACGTTGCACGATACGTCCGGCTCGAAGGACCAAAATGCAGGGGTGAGGAGCAAGTCATGAACTTGTATATATTTCGGTTTCAAATAAAAATCATTTGTTGGGTAACAACTACGTTATTAATAATGTTGTACTACCTAACCGAGTGCTTGATCGCAACTGACATTATATAATATTTAGGGCCTAAATTGAGTAAAGTATAGCTGATTTTTATTTCATATTTATATAGAAGTGTGAATTTTCTTTGTCCAAACTTCAATTTTTTCGTGGCAACCAATCATCTAGTAGATTATTACTGCAATTGTGTCGAGTAAGTAATGATTGATATTGTTTCTGTGGGTCGGATGCGAGCCGACACATTCACGCTGAAACTAATAATAATAATAATAGCTTCGGCGTGGCACTACCGCCTGCTACTTACTAGCGTTGGTTGGATATAGTGTAAAGTGTATTGTTGTCAGGCAATACCCGCCGATAACGAGTTCGAACATGCGCCGCGCGTACAAGAACGAGTTCGCGGAGCTGTACACGGAGTACCGGGAGCTGTACGCGCGCGTGGCGCAGGTCGCCGCGCTGTTCACGCGGCTCGAGACCGAGCTGAACCGCGCGCAGCCGCTCTCGCCGCACCGACACGTACGTCACCAACGTTGATTACAATTACAATAGCGTTTTATATGTATATACGTTATATATGTACCAACCTATATTTTTGAAGTGAAACTTCTTTATCGGCGTTGGAAAAAATTTACCGTCACATTTTTCCGTTACGCGCCATCTTGTTTGTATTCATGTCTATGATAATAAAATCCCTTTGTTTAAACTTTATCTAATTTAACTTTATTTTTTAATATATTAATGAAATTGTTTGCCATAAAGAAAGAAAGGGTTGTTTTTTTTTTTTTTTTTTAACCAATTTCTGGAAAGTTGCATATAGATCATTTTGCGAAAAATAAGGCCTTAAACAAGTTTCACTTCTTACGTGTGTACACTATGTACACGCACACCATATTTTTTAGTCTATTTATGCATGTCTTTATTTTCTCAGACGGCGTAGAAGGATGTGTTGTGTTTATGAATCGTAATTCAAAGATTTAAGCTCTGGTTCCCGAGAGGGAGCGTGGGTTCGAACCCCACACCTGACACTATGTTGTGTTTATGAATCGTAATTCAAACTACACTGTGTTTATTTAGATATACCTACATACTAATTGACTATCATATACAACAGGATGTTTATATTTTTGAAGTTATACCTCTTTTGGCGCGTTAGGGAAAAATGACGAGAGTAAATTTTTACGATGCGTGCGCACGCCGTCACGAAAAACCGACACCCTGAAGTTAGCTACAGTCAACATTTTGTTTCTTTGTATTTGTTGTTTGTATTTCTTTGTGTTAAAACTTTCAATGTATTGAATACTTTTTTGTTTCTATTGTTGGTGTCGTTTTTTCTACAAACGTAGAATAAGGCGAAAGATAAAATTTTTGAAAAGGTTTTTATCTCGTTACGCCAGAGAAGTATAACTTCTAACGCGTGTACATAAGTACACACACACACACACTTTCCTATTTGTGTATCTATTCATTTCGCCTTATATTTATTTTATTGTAACATATATTTTCATTGATTGAACGTTGCCACATTTCACTGTGACAAAAAAAATGTTTGATTACATTTGCGCGACGTTTACCTGGAATAGTTAAGGTGTGCGTCGTGCGTATATAAAATCAAACGTTTTCTTTTCCGGTGAAATATGACAGCGGCCAATCAATTCCAAGCAGAAGTGCAAAGTAACATCACTCTAATATTTAACGATGGGTATTTGTAAAGTAACAACTGCATCAATCAAATATATTAGGGTTGCCAAGTTGTTGAATAAGACAAATAATAAGTATGATTGTGAAATAGTTTCTGACTTAAGTTATTCTGATGTACACATCACGGGCAAATAAATAAAATCAAACGTATTCTATTTAGTCGGACGTGGTAACGGCCGATCAATTCCAAGCGGAAGTGCAAAGTAACAACCATTCAACGATAGGTTTCAGCAAAGTAACATCTTCAACAATAAAAATAGGGATGTCAAGTTATTAAATAAGACAAATAATAAGTATGACTGTGAAATAGTTTCTGATTTAAGTTATTTTGATGTACACATCACGTGCAAATAAATAAAATCAAACGTATTCTATTTAGTCGAACGTGGTAACGGCCGATCAATTCCAAGCGGAAGTGCAAAGTAACAACCATTCAACGATAGGTTTCAGCAAAGTAACATCTTCATCAATAAAAATAGGGATGTCAAGTTATTAAATAAGACAAATAATAAGTATGATTGTGAAATAGTTTCTGATTTAAGTTATTTTGATGTACACACCACGTGCAAATAAATAAAATCAAACGTATTCTATTTAGTCGGACGTGGTAACGGCCGATCAATTCCAAGCGGAAGTGCAAAGTAACAACCATTCAACGATAGGTTTCTGCAAAGTAACATCTTCATCAATAAAAATAGGGATGTCAAGTTATTAAATAAGACAAATAATAAGTATAATTGTGAAATATTCGTTTACAGAGCATAGAACAACGCATCGTGGAGGAGTACAAGCGTGTGAACAACGACGCGGCGTACAAACAGGAGAGGCAGCGCATGGGCTACTTGGACCGGAAGCTCACTCACCTCAAGCGTATGGTCAACGAGTACGATCGATTGGTATGTATATAACACATTATATTCGAATTTGAATATTAGATGATATACTGTTGTCTGTGCATTTTGATAAATATTAAAAAAAAAAAATTAAATAATTGCAATGGTCCAATTGAATCCAAGCTTAACTCGGAATCTCAGGGCAGGTAAATTTAAACAAATGTGGTTATTTACTTTAATTAATGACGTTTTTGGTCGGACCAAATTTAAAAAACAATATACAAACCGACTCCCGCCCTTTTCGTTACGCGTTAAAGATATGGGTCAATCGAATCACCAAAATAAGTAGCCCAGAAGCATCTATGAAGAATATCGCATTGAATAATCATAGTCCTATGGTGATACTTTAAGTAGTTTTAACGTCATTAAGCTCCAAACAAACTGTGTTTTCATTATAGATATATGTAGATATTATTTTAATAACACTAGTCATGTGACCATTCATACAAACTACACAGAAGGAGATGAAGTCTATACACGTATAAATGAAATTGAATCGTCTGTCGTTTGTCGAACTACAAAAACAATTTTCACGCGAATTAAGTCGCCGACACCGGATAAATAAAACTTCGATGGTGTATAATTTCTTTTTAATCTATGACCACAATTTCATTCGATGATGAATAGTGTAATTAAGTTCTTTTTATAATAATCGCCACAACAGAAATCCGCTTTGGAAGTCACATTGTATATGCTTGTATATAACGGGTTCAAAGTGGTTAGAGGAAAATTTGAATTTAAGGTACAACTTTATTTTATAGAAGATATGAGGTAATACTTATTTATATTAACTTAGAAGCTGACTTCTATTAACTACCTATTGACACCTCTTTGAATCAATTGGTATTGATTGAACTAGAAATAAATATTTTAAAGATTTAAAAGGCTGCTTACCATACAAAACTAATTATTTTTATCTAATGCTATAAAATGTAGATATAAAATATATTATTCACGAACTTACAAAACTTGTTAATATTTTTTCAATGTAAACCTTTTTAACAAATCAACTTGCCATTTGTTCGCTTTTGCTAAACTAACAATTTTATTTATCTTAACATCTTTCATAATCGCATTTTTCCTAATTACAAGTTAAATATGAATTAATAATTAATTTAGTAAGTACACACACTGGACAAGCATAAAAAAGCTGTAAAATGTCAAATAGTATACATATTTAGTAAGTAGCAATGTTTTTCGATAATTGATGATTAATAGAACTTCAATACTAATCAGACTAATAGTGCGTATTGATTATAAAGGGCAGTATTTACCACCAATAAAGTTTCAGGTTATAACTATTAACCTACTTTCTAATAATGATGCACATTAACTTACATATCCCAATATTGATATGACATCGATTCCGTTCCGTAGATATCAAATTACTTAATTTAAAAAAAATCGGCACACATCAGTTGAGTTTTTTTATTCACAGGATTTGATTTGATTGATGAATAAATTGTTCCAAAGAAACGATGGAGTTATAAGGGCAATTTACTATTGGTCAGTATATTTAACTCGAAAGACCAATAATACTCAATAAACCAAGACATCTACTACAAACGACTATAGCTGGTGAAAGAATTCTGACCCTAAAAGAAAGGGAATTCTTTTCCACTATCCGGATAACATTTAAAGCACCCGGACAATATACATACATTGCTCAGTTACAAATGTAAATACAACACTCTGAACACAACTATGCCGAATGCATTATATGATTATAGAAGTGTTACTCAATGTGTAATATTATACCATTTCATTACCTATAATTAGCGAAGTAACGCAAAGTAACTTCTGAATTTCAAGTCTGTAACCCATTTGAAGGATTACGGAGAACTGCCAGTAAGTTCCATCGTAAATCTATGTAGTTAGTCTTGTGATGTAGTTTTATTTCCGTACAAAGAATACATTTGGGTTTTTGGAGTTACATAGATAATAGAAATAACATTAGTTTTGACCGAGGAAAATTATTTCTTTCGACAGTATATTTCATATAAATTGATTAGAGGGATAACATTTGCATCAAGAATTAGAGAAGAAGGTATATACATAGAAATTAAATCGTGAAAGCTGTCATTTGTACTAACTAATATCCTCAACTTTGTCTGCATTGTTTACCATCTTAATAATAAATTTTAAGTGCAGAATAAAAATAAAACTGAAAGCAAAAATATATTTTGCTTATAAAGTTTCTTTGTAAATAATGTTATCCCTTTGCTTTCCCCTTTCCTGCGCATGGGCACCGGACCCTTTTTTCCACTTATCCAGTGTTTTAATACTTGGTATTAAATGGAGATGTAATATTTTTTATTAAGAGCCAAGTGTCTAAGAAATTAAATAAAAAAAAAAAATATCAAGTAATTTTGTCCTGATGCGCATAGCCAGAAACCTCATAATTTCATTTATATAGGCACTATTTATGAAACTAGCATGCATGAGGGTCTATTAGTAGGAGTATTTTTTTAATGCGCGTTAAAAATTCTTGTCGTATGTCTTTTCAGGTGACGACATGTTTGTTCGTGATACTATTATATACTACTATCGCTATTGCACTCAATTAATATTTTTACGAAGCACCAACTTTCTCACGAATAAACTCTTGCCGCTGTCTTATAAAATCAACCAAGTGATGAAACCTGTTGTAACATTATTCTGTGATTATTCCACATTTATTTACTTGGGTTTAAAACAATGGTTTATACAAATAACATGAAGTGGTAGATGTAGAAATTATTATATTAACAATTTTGTAATGACATAATGTGGGAATTAAACGTCTTTCTTGGTGAATGCTCAAATCGCGACTTGAACAGAAATAAATAAGTGATATTTGATTTAAAAGCGCAAAATGTTGGAAGTTTTGTGTTAGCAAAACATCCGTTGTAACTCAATATATTGTTGACCTATGACTAGTTAACTTGTCGTTTAATTTGAATTACCTATTTTAATTTCTGAACCCTAAAGAGATTTAGGATATTATAAAAACATTGCGCGTTGTATTTATAAATAAAATACTCTTATTAGAACTTGGCGTATAAATAACACTATTTATTCATAAAACTTGTTGCTTGACGTAGTTTATGAGTAAAATTACCAGTTAAGAAAGTGTTAATTAGTATAATAGCATGTCATTTTGCATGAACGCATGTTATGTAGACATCTTATAATCATTTAGTTATTTATTACTTTATTAGAAAATTAATATCAGTTTTCTTTAAGTACATATCGTTGCTGTGCGTACCAAAGTGACAAATAAAGATATCCAAATTTTTAATATTAATAAAATATGAGTTAAGATACATACAAAAGTGTTTAATTTATAAAAAAAATTCACTGGTCTTTGCAGATATCTTTGCCTACTTTTACTCGTAGTGGGATCCGTATTGAATTATTTTAGTCAAACAAACTGCTCTTTGGTTTTTGGAGACACAGCGATTATGCGTATTTCGAAAAGTATTGTATAGACCTTTTGATTGGTAAAGGAAGTTAATTTGCGGAACTCCATCATAAGTAATTGATTGGAATGTTACTTTATACTTCCGTCTGAAAATGACAGGTGCTTTGTCGCGTCTTACTGTGCGATTTTACTTGCTCGACGTGTAATGCAAGAACCGAAAATTATAAATACATGCTTCTTTCGCTCGTTTACACGTCGAACAAAATAAAATCAAACGTTTTTTGTCGCAGGGAGAAGTGGCAGCGGCCAATCAATTCCAGACGGAATTGCAAAGTAACATCCCAATCAATTGCTTATTTCGTGATGGTTGCTGTGATCTATCAAGTGTATGTTGTATGTAGAATGATGTTTTGATTGTATTTAATTTGTTTTTTAGCGTAACCTGAAGCCGGAACGCGTGTCGACGGCTAGCACGACGCAAGCGTACTGACAGTCGAGTGGGTCCGCGCCCGCCTCCTCCCGCTGCCTTTAGTGTACACTAACACGCCTTCACAGATCATCGCAATACGCTCTGGACTATTTACTACGTAAAGTAAGCCCCCTATATAGATTTTTATACGAGTCAGTGTTTCCCGGGACAGATGTTAAAGCTTTTATATGGAAGTTTGACCTATTGAAATAATGTAATATTGTAACAGTCTCATCAGAGCCGCACTGACTGTTTATTGTTGTTTGGATTATAATGTACTACGATGCGTCGTTTCTAATGTCTACTTGCAAACGTTTGGTTGATCATTGGCAGCTCTATTATAAACTATATATATATATATATATATATATACAAATGTAACAAAAATTGTAATGATTATGAGTGTAAGTAAAACTGCCATTATTATAAATAAAAGTGGTTAAAGAAATCTAATTTATAATGAAATTTCATCAGAGTTTTTACGATTCAGACATTAGAAACAACATGTCGTGAATTATATATATATACCATTCTCAATTGGCAGATCTTGCAAATGTGTGATTTTTCTTATACATGTTAACTGGTAATGAAAGGATTTTTTTTAATAAGAGCGTACTTTACCGTATGTCACGTGGATACGTTTTTTATACTTGAAACTAATAAAGAATCGTCGAGAACAGTTAACATGTATAAATAAAAACGCTTTAAAAAAAACCCGTTTGAATCTGAACAACATGCACATAACTCGCTTTGATTATAAACGTGTCATGTATTGCTCCCCGTGAATATATTGTATATAAGATATTTCTCATACGAGAATAGTGTTATTTGCAAAGTGCCTCAAAAGTGTTTATAAATTTGAAAATATAAATATTATAATAAGATGATATCCACGGTACATATACACACATAGGCGACCTGCCAATTTTCGCTACACACATTAGTTTAGACAATATGGTTAAGGTTATATTGTTCTGTATTAGTCCTTCACATAGTTAAGTGATACATTTTGTTACATAGATTATATTAGTTATATCGTTCTTCCATTAATTTTAAACAACAAAACCTTAACCATACAGAGTAATGACAACGTGATGATAACAGAACGTTGCTGAAAATTACGAAGTTCATTTTAATGTTGATTGTCAAATGTTCGGTGATTTTGTACCAATTTCCTATTACCGCTGTCTAATAATTGTTTCTTTCGGCTTGTCTTTGATCATTTTAATTGAGAAGTCATTCTCGTCGGTCGTTATTGTTAACGTGATTATATTTTTACATTGTCTTCTACCTTGAATTGTACATAAGAGAGGCGGTTTAAAAGTTATCGCGTGGACACTGATAACGTAACCGACGGGTTATTATCACTGGTTTTATCATCATCACCATTAGAAACGTTATCAATTTTGTGATGATGGTATGCAAAAAAAAATTAATTAAATCATCATTGAGAAACGAATTGATATCTATATTTATTGTCAGAGCTCTAATAAGTTTCATTGTTTTTCTTATGTAAATAGTATATTATTATGTACATTATAAATTAAATTACCAGGTATATAAAATAGTTCAATAGTAGATACGTTCGTCCACGTTTTATTCCAGTCGAAAATGATTGCCGTCTAAATGTTAAATTTGTCCATATGAATTTCGCTTATTACTCATCGCCGAATTATTTTTCTAGTTATGGTGTGAAGTCAATGTGATAACGAGAAATATAACAGTTCAGCATTTGTTAAATGTCAATTCGTGAAGTTCAGCGGCCATTCGCGTATATTATTACCCGTTTTGATGAATTTCAGCCTGATATAATTATCGTCCTGTCGCTTTTAAACAATCCATCCATATTATAATGTTGGACGTTCATTTTATTTTATTCCTCTTGCCCAATATGCATGTTGTACATAGTAGTGTCATATAAAAGAAAAAATATATCACGTTCTTGTTAAATTTTGTTATCGATAGTGTATTAATATTATTGAATTTATTTTCGATATATTATAATCGTATTTATTATTCGTATTTGATTGTGTCGCGTTATCGTTGCGGAGGGACCTCGCAAATGCCGTGAAGTTTTTAACAGTATCACGTTTATTATGTCACAAATTCATAAAAAAAGTTGGAAGTTTAACGTATTGTATACAAGCTCTCGTGAGGATAACTCAACACAATTAGGAATACAGACGTCCGGCGAATTAGCCAATATCATGAAATATTTCTCATTCTCAAGTGAAAATAAACAAAACGTCTCGATACCGAACAACCGGCCAATCTTTAACATCCACTAGGAATAAGAAATCCGGTCCTCTTCGGAATACCCTCCAGAAAACAATAAAATTCTTCGTAATTTTAGTACTGCTTGGACCAGGTAACCAGAATGTTCGATATGAAAAACTTTCCGTGAAAACGTGTTAAATAATAACGTACTGGTAATAAATACACTCATAATTCTATGGTAAACGGTCCAAGTATGTAATCAACCGTCTTGCATAATTTGTCCTGAGATTAACGTCCATATTTTAAAATGATTTTTAGCGTTAAGTGACTCTGGTTTTATTATCGTTGTAAAGGCGAGGTCATTACTTGCGTCTCCTCCTTTTCTTGTCTTCAATTTTATATTTGTTATTAACTCCAATGAACAAAGGCCCTAAAACTTGACATTGATAATATGATCGTGAATAATATATTTATTTGTTATTAAATGCGTACATAATTATATGATAGTATAATGAGTAAATATTGCATACACTCGCCTCTTATACCTCGAGGGAGAATGTTAATTTTTGTCAATTATCGTGTCAAATGAGAGGCACTGCTTAGATTTTTAATTGTAAAAGTCAATTGTTTTTTTTGTATATACAGAACTCATTAAATTTGCATTATAAAGTTTTTTTTGGTCAAATCACACCGATATGCTCTTTCGTTGTTGCTCACTAGGACAGTTTTTTTTTATCACCCCTTTACTCATTAAAATGCTCAATATTATATTGTCATGATATTAGATGTTTTAAATTTCGCTTCGGTTTTTAATTTATTTCCTTTTATTTATTTAAGTCTGTGAATTACTATTTAAACAACATAATCGCTGGATCAGTTCCATCTGTTATGAGACGCTTATTCGTAGAAATGTATAGTAGTACTAGCTCTTTTTTTTTTAGTTGCTATTTCTAAATGCGAATTTGTGGAGTCGTTCTCGTAATGTGTTTTGGATTGGAATCCAATTACCAGAGGCTAAAATTTAATTTAATCATATACATTTTGCGTCCAGTAACAGATGCATACTGGAACTCTGCGATTAATCATCACCTATTGCTAATTACTCAATCTTACCTATTTATGTTTCTGTTTGGTTAACAGATTTCGGTACTATTTATATCAACTATTGTAAATGAATAAAAGCCATGTTTCCGTGGTTTAATAACTATTTCTCATTTAGAACTTTCTAGACGTTTTCCTTGCCCACACATAACCGCCAACGTGTTAAGTTTTGACTATCGAAAAGTTGATTTAAAAAAAAAACTCGATTGGATTTGGTAGGTATGAATGGTTGAAAATATTATTGTTACCACTAGTTTAAGCACTATATCACTTGTTTTGCATATTATATAATACGTAAAGGCAAATCTACATAACGTGTTAACATATAAAGGATTGTTTTATTCATGAGGTGGTTCAGAATTCTTGTGTTGAATATTTTTCAGGGATTGTTGACTTATAAAAGTGGATATTGTAAAAGATGCATTCCATTTGTCGAAACCGTTGGTTTTTAGCACTGTTCATCGATGCACATTAGTACGTGGATAGTAGATAAAAATGAAATATATTTTTACATGCAGTTAATAACTGTTAGAAGAGTAGGTCTGTCGTTGTCTTTCGATTGTTGGCGTGGCACAATAAGAGCCCTTTCATTATTGTGACACTAACATCAAGACCACAACAAACATGGATCTATATTTACGATTTCCAGACCACTTAAAAAATTAAGATATCTTTATGTATATGGTAACGCAATATAATAACTAATATACAGTCACAAAAGGGAGTAATAAAATGATAAATGTTGCTCGATTGTTACCGTTAAATTTAATAGGAAAATTGGACAGAAATGTTTGTATTTTGTCATGTTTATACGAAGAAAAAAAATATCTCATTGAATTATCATAGGCCGTTGTACATAGACGATACTTAGTAATCTAGTGACATCTTTTTTTTCCTTTAAACCCTAGTTAGTGATATATTAGGAATACTTATTCCGAGATATGTATCATTATTTGCAGCATGACAAATGAGCCACAAGTAAACGTTGTTAACGTTATTTTTTACCATCGTTCTATTCAACCATCATTGTGCATGTGTTCAGGTTGTGTTAACCCCATTTTTATGAATCGTAACAATGAATTTGGCCTATTTTATGTTATCAATTTTATTGTATATCAGAATGTGAAGTGGCATTTTTGTCATGTGCAAAAACTTAACGAGTTATTTTACTTAACATAGCTGATATTATAGCGGCTTAAGGCGGGCGTTACGTTACGTACACACGATGATCGATACCTTATTTTAATTTTAGATTTAGATCTTTGAGTTTGCGTATTCAGATCAAATGTTATTGTAAATTTTGCTGTACAGTAAGTGAAAAAAAAAATGAAATCAGTGATCGGCCAACGCACCGGGTCCGGGCTTAGACATCGATCTCGCAAGACTGTCGATTTACCGAACAATTTGAATATTATGTATTATGTCAATGTAAATAGAGTACGAATTAGATATTTAGACACGTTAAGAGATATAATTGTAGTGGTTTATTTTTAATGATTATTGTTTTTTCTATAAATTGTGTATGAGAGAAAAGTATATATTAAATATTAGAGTGGGCGTTACTTTGCACTTCCGCTTGGAATTGATTGGCCGCTGTTACGAGACAGTGGCCAATCAGTTACACGCGGAAGTGGAAAGTAACAATCACTCTAATATTTATTGATGGACTTCCGCAAAGTAACGCCTTCATCAATCAGATATCAGAGAGTATATATTGTATAGATCGGAGACGGTGTGCGGGCCCGCGGCTGTTTGTGCGCGCGATGAAACAATGCTGCGATATTCCTTGTGCCCCTCGAAATATCAGTGCATTATATATACGAGTCAAGATGTATAGACGATGTGGTAGTGTTATTAAGTATAGATGCGTTTATATGAGCTCGAGTCGGGCGGACGAGGGACCGATACTTGCCAGCCGGTTCGAGCGAACGACGACTAGCTATGAATCCTGACATCGGCTCACGTTAATTAGCTTTTAAATATTTCATCAAAATATAAAATACACAAAAAAAAAGATATAAATTCTTCGACCAAGTACTGGTTGTTTTTAAATTATTAAAATGTAAAAAAAAATTAGTATATAAACAAAGTATAGGTATAATTTATGAATTATACTTTTCTTTTCGGTCATGTACAATGGAAGGGACTCGGATTTCGCTACCATGAAATCACTCGTGTAAGCGATACGCATATGCTCCTATAGAGCATTTATTATGCTCATAACTCATTATAATTCACTTACACAGTTTAGAATGTTTTCTGGTATTATTGTTGTGATTTCTTTGCTCACGTCCTCTTCCATTGATTTATTGTTTTCATGTCTGTCTACACGGCTGAGTGTAAAGTGTATGATTTTGTTAACGCAGGGTAATGCAGAAATGTGAAGAGGTACTTTTTTAATTTGATTGGTAATAATTTGTTTGAATGTTTTAAATTGAGTTGATTTTATCCATTCAATGGAATTTGTATTGTTATGAAAGAGCCAGAGTTTGTTGTTTTTTTTTCTTATTACTAAGTCTGTTTGAAATTTTGATTATTAACGAGGCAGCAATTAATTGACGTAACTGTGAAGCTACCACGGAGACAATAGTCAAACGTAGGCTCTCTTTGGCGTTACCCTTTATATCTTCGGATGACAATACCGTGTGAGGACGGAAACCTTTGCCCCATAGTGGGAAATAATATAGAGGTAGTCAGTATTATAACATGCAATATACATGAGCTGAAGAGAGGTTGTGAAGAGTATCGTTATAAAAGGTACCTATTTGAAATCTGGATAAACAGACTAACATTTACTTGAGAACTGATAGTGTTGCTGCAATGTGCATTTATGCCATCTTCACATTGATTTGAATTATGGGATCAGTGCCAAACTTTCTCCTTCTTATTTAGCTCAAAAAGATGCAATTGTTAGCATGCTTAATGAAACAGCTAAGTAATTGTTTAGTTAGTCTGCCATTTTGTGAATATTTTGTTTTGATAGTAATATGTAAATCTTTTATAATATATTTGTTTACATTAAATAAATGACAACATTATAAATAAATGAAATTGTATTTTCCATTTAAACTGATGAAAAAAATATATAAAAAGAATAATATGCAATGATGTCTGATGTTTCATTTAAACACTCACTTTGGGTCCTTTGACGTGTGTAAAATGCAGCGATCGACACATCTACATACATTTCCTATCTTAGTTGACTTTGAAGCTAGACAAAAGCAATAATTACGCAATATAATTAAGCACGACGTACAGAGAGTCAATCAGATAGACAGTCAGTAGATTTTCAGCGAATATACGACTATCAACATAGATTTTTACGATGTCGCTTATATTATAAAAAGGAGATATAAGCAGAGTCCGGCTTTAAAGATGTACGACGGACACTATGACTAAAATAAGGCCACTTCTTATTCCGAGCCAATGACTTTAATGCACAATTATATTATTATGACAAAAGTGTAGTGCTAGTAAATTAATAACCTATGTTAACGTTTTCTGTGCTAGCTTATTCTGCCTCAGGGTTGGTTCCCTGAAAAACGGGCCAAAGCCCAATAAGTAAGGGCGCTATTGTTATTTCCCTCAGAGCGTTAGTATATGTGAAGTTAGCTTTGCACTGGAGAGAATTCTAAGGAGAATTTATGGACGCTACAAAACAATCAGGTTGCTCGAATGGTAAAGACAAATTTGTTGGTGGCTCCAAGTAAGTGTTCATTCCTAACATAATATGTTTACTATACGGTGAGTATTAAAAAAAACTACAATATCACAATTACAAAACTATACAAATAATATGCATGTCACAACTAAAAAAATTGAATCAAATCAATTATTTCTTATATTAAAAGAATAAATAAATGGCAATATATTTCAAAAATAAAAACGAATATTTTTTTTCAAATGTGCACACTACCTTCATAAGCAGACATAATAACGCATATTATTCAAATGTGTGCAGTTTTCCTAAATGTCTTAGTGAATATTAATATCACTGATTATCATTAATAGAATATTCATATATGAATAATTACTTTAGTAAACTTCTTGTGCTTATAATCCTTATACCTAGAAAAGTTCTAATTTCTCGCCAATTTTATCTAGCAACACTAGTGTTAGCCAGTTTTTTTATTAACAAATCGGTTATATCTCCTATTTGACTGGTCGTGCCTATATAGTCAAATTAAAGCATTAAAGAGTACCATACTTAGTCCACTTGCGTTGATTTATTATGTAAATCGTAGTACATTTGCATATCGATTGCAATATTCTATATTACATGTGTGAAGGAAGGTCTTGAAATCCACAATATGTTCGAAGAGAATGCCCCCAATCAGTCGGTAATGGTCAACGATTGAATATCAAGTTCGTGTCTTTGATCATTTTTATAATATTCTAAACCAAGTAGAAATATCTGTGTAGAATAGAAAAATATTAAACTGTACTATGACTCTTTATTCTGTGTTTGTTACGCATATATAATTTTAAAGTATTATAGTCTGTGTTATTCCGTAGAACATAAACAGACTATAATACTCTATCTACAATAAAATCATAAATAAAATACTACAATATAGGGTAGCCAATGCCTGAGAACTTCCCCAAACTGTTGGGAATTCTTTGGAGGTTTTGTGAGGATTGACAGCAGAAAAAATACGGGGATTTATTTGAACGTTTTGTCGCTAATTATTCTTTCCATATTTAAAAAGTTAACAGTTTGATGAATAGTGATTAAAACTTAGCTAAGAATTATTGCAATAGATAGTTTTAGAAATACTATTTTTGTTTGTGGTAGCACCAGATAAAATGATAATTTGGAGAATATTTTTTTATAACAAGACTACCGACCAAATATGTATAGTAGATTTAGCACAAATATGATAATTATGATCTTCTCGTGAAATAATAATGTATTGAAACTTAAATGAATAATATAAAAACTGATTGATGAGTTGTGAAGTCCTTTTTAAATTTGCTGAATCCTTTTCAGTATTATCTCGATGAAGGTGATGATGTCAAAAGTTACTGACCTAATGTTTATATATATTTAAATATAAACAAAACATTGTGTAGTTTTATGAAATCACGATGTGAGTGAAACTTTTTTCTGATCGTAAGCATTTCACTGAAATTATTTGGAAAATTAATCGATTTAGAGTATTAAAATCGTGTTTTTAATCTTATCCTAATAATTGACAAATGGGAATAATAATGGGAAATCAATAGTAGACATGTAATATATAATATCCTACTATACATTTTAATTTCAATTTGCGTATTAGAGTACGGAATACATAAATACAATCATTCAAATGATAGATGCATGTTAAAAACTAAGCACAATTGTTAGCGCTGGTTATTATTTTGTAAAAAGGTGTAATAATTCGCCGGTTTTTACTATCCTGTGGGTCGCAAACAATGCACAACGACTGGAAGGATGTAGGGAAAAAGGACTCAACTTTTCGCTATTGTCGCAGTCGTAGGAGGCCTCCTCTTTAATCACTTTAATTGTAATTCTAGTCACGTCGGATCACACCTTTCAATTCTTCAATCAATTATTGGTATAAATGTATATAATATAAGGTATTATTCTATTTTTGACTGCAGATATGTGCGACGTCGTCACTCCGTAATTGACCTGATACTTAAGTACCAGTGAGGGGGTTGGGGAGAGGAAATATAGCGCTGGATGGATTTAAAGAGGGGCGAATAATGTACCGTTGTGTATTGCGATATTTCCTAACCATTTTATCCTAAACAACAATATTTATTTAAGTTATTGAATCATTATACCGCAGAGCACTTGCACGAATGAGTGAGATTGTAAATGCGAGACGCTTAGCAGATGCGAGTGATAGGAGTCGCCATATTGGCCTCGGCTGCTCTTTCACTTTAACCCTACTCTGCGGTCGGCTGTGACGTGACATGCGATAGATGGACGTAAAAAATTTTGAAGATGCAAAGAAAATTTTACTTTACAAATTTGGGACTTTATTTAAAAATTGCTCTCTGCGTATTGTCACCTATTTTTTTAATTGAATTAGAACCAGAAGCGAGTACTTAGTAACCTCTGTGAATATTGCTACTCGTTAAGATTTCACGTATGTTTCAGTTTAATAAATAATATAGATTTTTTTTTAATTTGATTTTCTTCTTTAGGTAATATTACAGTGAATTTAATGGGAATCGTTACACTAACCGAATTTTGGGAATATAAAACCCTGATTTCTAGGGGTATTTAGACAATCAACCTTAGTAATTCGGTATAGTTTATACTCTGTGGTTTTGTCGATGGATTCCAAACGCGTTCTATAGTGCGGATCAATACGGTTTTTACTAAATTGTCGTAAAAACGATAACAAGTCTACGTTGGTATAATATTTGAGAAATGATACATTTTAAAGATAATAAAAGCAAATCGGCATTAAGTACAAGATGGGCTCAAATGTCGAAGCAAGAACAAATTATAGAGAAAAAAAAGATGGAGATTCAAGCAAAACTAGAAGCTCAAAAGCAGGCCGCCGCTCTTGCGGCTCAGGCAAAATTATCGAAGTAAGTTGCATTTATTATAATATCGTGTTTTGTGTGCGCCTAGCAATTGAATGGGTTGACAATATATAAGTATGACAATAACGATGTACTCAGTGAGATGATAAATAATTACCATGTAACTTCTCCAAGTACAATATTGAAATATTTGTAGTAATATAAAACATTTAAACCACAAGTCAGTGTGATAAAAATGTATAAATTTGGTCACCCTTGCACATATCTGTTTGTATTTTTATATTCGAGTATTTTTATTAATACCTACACTTGAGTATTATATATAGCCTAAGCCTAATTACTATCAAGAATTTTCTTTTTCGGAAATATCCCTATATCCTGTAATATATACTCACCATATCTTACATATTATTGCAGTCTTTTGGAACTTTTTATAAAACTAGGATTCATTATTTACTGATAAACAAATATTACTTTATATTCACTTCTGTTTAGAACTATTGCTATATTGTTGTCAAGATTCAGATATCAGTAGTCAGTGTTTTACTTTTTAAACTCCTTTTACTCAAAATTATGTATTTTCTTTGATTATGTTTTGGGTGAAGCTGTGAAGGCCCACTATAGACATGGGTAACTCAGCGAAAATCATTGCATCAACTCAAAATTGCGCCTAGGCGCAATAAAATAAAAACACGCCACTATAAACTTGAAATGATAAACTACCCTTATTCAACATTACATTAAAATTAGTTGAGAATTAAATAGAATATTCCTTATTATTTACATTATTACATGTAAGTGTACAAAATGTAAAATTATCATTATTACTTTTAATTACCATCTCTGAATAACTCATACTTGCTGTATTTTTGGAAAAAAAAGTCAATCAATCCCTTTTTATAGTTTTAAAAAATAATATTGTCAATTTTTGACGAAAAACATATTGAAGAATCACATAACCTTCCTATATATCAAAATTTAAGAAAAATCTTTCAACCACTTTTCGAGTTTTTTTAAATATATTTTGTCTTTGGCCTCTGTGAAAAATTCCACAATTCCGTCAGTGTCATGTACATTAAGAACAACTCCAATGATAATACAGACATGCAAACGGACAGAGAGAAAACAACTTTTTAATGTCACATATATGATCTTTATAATGTAGATGAATATTTGAAATGACATTTAACTTGTCATAAAGCAATGATTCTCAAAAGTAATTAATATGGACCTGTAATGTTCAAGTGTTTTTTTATTTTTAGTTAATAGACTAAGAAAGTAACTAAGTGATATTTTAAAAGTTATTCTCATAATATGCATTATTTGCTATTATGTATTTTTGTTTACATTGCTGTATTTCTTGCTATTTCACATGCCCATTGATAGTACTATTCTACTAACAGTACAGTATTTTTTAAAGTACATCATATTTTTAGCTTCCCTTAATGTTATTGTTCATTTGCATTAATTGTATCTAGAGAATGCTAACTGTGTATTTTGATTTATATTTAGCCACTCATAAAGTTAATTACATAATACTTAAAAATGTACATGTCTAGTAAGAATGAATACTGCCTGTAAATTTCTCAATATTGGGTGGAGCACAGCTGCAATAACCATATGAGTCTATAATATATTATGTATGCAAACACTCTTAAATATATAAATCTGAATTTTTAGGCTGAGTATCAAACTGTAAATAATATACATAGGGCTATAGTAAGATACAGGTTAGCTTCAGTCTTGTATAGCATTATTGTGATTGCATTGTAGTCACATTCACCCTACTATATAATAATAATAGTAAGCCTTTTATTCTGAACTTTTTTACATTGAATTAGGTAATAATCTTAATAGTGTATCACATAGTCTCAGTGTTCCTCTTGGCATGGGCCTCCTCCTACATTTGCCATTGGGGTCTGTCTTGCACTACCCTTCTCCAGTCATGTGCAGTCGTAAGTTATCTTGCCCATTTTAAAGTATGTTAACATACTTGTTAAAACCACTAATTAAAATTGTGCTATGAAATCTATACATATAATAAAAATGAAGTGCCTGTATATAATCTATATCTATACATGTAATAAAAATGAAGTGTCTGTATCTAATATCAAAATAACATTTTTTTAATGATTGGGTGTGAAAATATACAGGAATCTGATAACAGAAATGCAATTTTTAAAATTTCTGTCGGTATGTCTGTCTATCTGTTGGTTCCGGGTAATTTTACGGGCATATAGTGGATATTATAAAAAGTAATTTAGTCTAGTTTAATTTAGACTAGCTGTTAATCGTGGCTCTGCCCGTAATACTATCTCCAAAACGGTTCGACCTATTTTTACGGGACTTTCACCGGCAGATAGTGGATATTATAAAAAGTAATTTAATCAATTTTAATCTAGACTAGCTGTTAACCGAGGCTTTGCCCGCAATGCTATCTCCAAAAGGATTGGGCCGATTTCCACAGGACTTTCACTAGCAGATAGCTGACCGTATAAAAAGTAATTTAGGTTATTCTATTATAGATTAGCTGTTACCCGCGACTTCGTCCGCATTAAATTTAACAAAAATATGTTTCTCACTGTAAACATGTGCGTAAGATGTGCATTGTACTGGCCTCCAAGAATAAATATAATTGAAATTCATATATCTGTATGTATGTATTTTGAATTATATTCTCATTTTAAGTAATTATGGTGGCCATTTTATTTTATTTAAATTGTCAAATAGTAAAAACTGCTGAGACAGATATAAAGTTTTATATCTTGATTTATATTTATGCAAGATTTCAAGACGTCAGCTCATTCATTGTATATAATTTAACATTATAATTATTAATAGTAATTTTGAAGACAGAAGGGGTCTTTCTAAAAAGACAACATAAAAAGACCATAAACATATTACATATTGACAATATGGGCATATTATATCATCATAAGTCATCTTTAAGTCATTGTTTAATTAGTTCCTTATACAGTGTAAGTGAGCACTGAGGTAGTTACATGGTGGGTTAAGGTTCCTAATATGTTGCTGATGATAAACCTCATTTGACACACTGTTAGTATTTATATATCTATTGTATATGTTACATGTCACTGTATGTGGCGTGCGTGTCGTACTTACAATTGTTTTTAAATAGCACTGTTATAATTGTACATGGTCTCACAGTTTTATATTTCTTTAATACAATTAAAAAAAAACGCGTGCGGAGCTGCGTGTACAGCTAGTCTAAAGTAAAAACAGAAAAATCTTTGCAATTTGAATCACATGATGTTGAATATAGTATTTATATTTTGCAGTAAAAATGCTTACAAATGAAAAAATAAATAAAGGGGAGTTACATTTTGAAGGATAAATTATTTTAAAAAAATCTTGATAATCTCATATAACATGTTTATGTTGACAGCTCCTAATTCTTCTTTTACTGTCAGCTTGTATTGTTACTAATTTAATTCTAAAATTAACATACATGTCATATCTTTAAACCATTGAACATCAAATGGTATTCCATTGTGCAATGCATTCTCAGTCATAGTTATTACAAAGCAGCTAAACTGAATCAATAAAAGCATGTATTTTTATCATGTCCTTTAATTGGACTCGCCATACGATAATGGCACATATTATTTATTATTTGGTTTGTTGTTAGTCAAGTTGATCATTCCACATACATATTTTCAGGCAACAAAGTTTTCAACTGACTTGTGTACAGCAACCGAAATACCAAAGTTATTGATTATTTTGTTAAATAATTTATATTATTAAAATAAAAAAGGATGCTATGTATTTATTGAAGAACTAGCTGACCCGTGCAACTTCGTCTGCACCAAATCGCTTATTACCGGTTTTAATTGTATTTTTAAACGCAAATAATCTTAAAAAACCTACAACCCTATTGCAGCGTTATCCAGCACTTCCAATCGTGAATCCAAACTATCCAGGGACTCACTCAAACATATACCCAGTTGGTGTGTGAGAAATCTTTTAAAATAAGCCTAGAATCTGTTCGCAGCATTACCTAAAGTAGTGTCATCAAAGTGAAGATCAAAACTAACTTACATATATTGCCGATAAATGTCTTCCCAGTACCCCTTGTAACTTCATCACGTAACATACTATAAAAGTTGAACTTGATCTACATTAAATTTCCATTTTGTTTTAGTTGTTTGTTTTATAAGAATTTGTAAAGTATACGTGAAATCTCCATTCAATTTTAATTTGGTCACGTTTATTTTACTTTTGACATACAAACCACCTTTTTTACTGAGATACTGAACTTGGGATAATATACCTTTCTAACAGTGAAAGAATTTTTGAAATCGGACCAGTAGTAGGTACCAAGCATTCCTTGAAAACAAAACTTTACCATTCATTATAATATTAGTATAAATACAACATAGTAACTGCAAACAGTAGTCCGGTGAAGCTGTTAAGACCTTGCTAGGTCAATACCGTGGTCAGTTCGAGAAAAAAAAAATAACTGCATACACCTCAACTGATTTATTTTAATCTTAGATTCACAAACCTGCACCCAACTACTTCAACACTCAACAACATTTAGAAAACTAATTTTATCAAATATCGAAACAACACACGTACTGATAGAACTCTAGTTGAGATTCATCTTCTACAATGCAATGTAACTATTATCTAGGTTTAGGTTTTAGGAAAAAATCTTGTCACCTTTGTTTAGCAAACATTTTTTATACAATAAAATAAATGTAACAACATATAAGTGACAGTTTCGTTTACAAATATTTTCTTCATATGAGGTCGATAATTACGCACATAAACGTCATATAGCCGTAGCTCAGTTATAACGTACTGGACATTATATGGTCCGCTGGAGCCGACGGTTCGAATCCCAGTGATTTTTTTTTTTTGGTATTTTTTTTAAAGTAGCTTAGGGAAATATAGCTTATCTTTTTAGCTAATCTGTCTGCTATATATAGCACAATGAAAATTTACCAAAATCCGTCAAAAATTTCATTAACTACAAATTTTTTACTTTCGTCCGTTATCCTGGAGAATCCCTTGCGTTTTATGAGATAAAAAGTATTCTAGATGTAACCTTGTAATATTAGTTATCACTGTGCCAAATTTCGTCAAAATTGGTTTAGTACTTTCAGAGTGGTACGTGTTCAAAGGGACAGACAAACAGGCAGATCCTGGAGAATCCCTTGCGTTTTATGAGATAAAAAGTATCCTAGATGTAATCTCGTAATATTAGTTATCACTGTGCCAAGTTTCGTCAAAATCGGTTCAGTACTTTCAGAGTGATGCGTGTTCACAGGGACAGACAGACAGACAGACAGACAGACAGACAGACAGACAGACAGACAAAAATTGTAAAAAGATTATTTTTGGCTTCTATATCGATAACAAAGTCTACCCCGATAAAAATTTTCAAAAAATATTTAATGTACAGATTTGACCTTGCTACAGTTTTATTATAGTATAGAAGTGGGAGTTTTTGGTGGGCACTTCATTAATCATTTCGGGTTTTTACTTTTAAGTATAATGATTAATGAAGGAGCCACCAAATGTCCCGCTTTTATATCAATTTACTATTTTCCAACTTTCAATTCATCTTATGTTTTCTCAAATTGCAGTCAAGCTGTGAAAGATGAAAAAGGTACTGGAAATATATTTTCTAATGATGGTAGTTTTATGGATCAATATAAAGCACTACTTGAAAAACAGAAACTTGATCAAATAGAGAAAGAAAAAGAAGAAATAAAAAAAGAAGAGAAAGTAAAACAAAAAAAGGAAGAAACTAAAACAGACAAGGAGGAAGTGCCTAAAAAAGATGGTAGTTATGATGAGCAGTTAGACCATTATGAAGATAAGAAATGTTTAGGGGAGAGAGGATCTAGGTAAATTTGTAACTTATTAGCATGGACTATGTGATATTGTCTAAAATTATATGATTTATAAGCTGATATATGCATAAGAGACATTAAAAATGAACTTACAATTTCATATTACAAATGACTTCATTAGAACACACAAGTTTAGTGTTTCTTTTGTATTAAATAGGGACATAAAATAACAATGTAGACCAAACTTAATGATTAATAATAAAATTAATGTAACAAAATCAAATTTCAAGAACAAAGAATAAGTTTCCAAACATTTGGTGATCAAAGTTTCATAACAACTATTTATATCAACCAAAGTTATTCATTCATCTTTGTTTATTCTACTGTTATATTCTTCCTTTTCAAGTCATTTATTTTTTATTGTGCTAGTTATGTTATAGTCTAGAAAATAGGATTTTAAATTAAAAAAAAATGTTTTACCTCTGTAGTGATGTCAGTTATACTTGTATATTCATGACTTTATGTCGTTGTCAGCACAAAAATCCTATTACATCAAGTGATTACTTGAAATGTGTCAACTATACATTGTTGTTCATAGTCCTAATGTAAAACGATTGAAGACTAATCGAGAATGCAAAATCTATTTTTTTATTCATGTGACAGTTCCTGTGGATTATTGTTTTGTTTTCAAACAAAATTATTATTGTATGGAATTATTTTTTTCAGAGATAAACAACGCAGATGGAGTGATAGAGGTCATAATACTCCTCAAAGTCCTTTACCACCTATAGTGGAAGATAAAAAGAAAATTGTAGATAATATCAATTCTAGTGGTATTCCCTCCCTAATGCAAATTCCTATTAAACCACCTAATGAAAATAATTCTGAATCTGAAGGCAACCGTTGGGATCCTGAAAATAATAAATCTGAAGACGATTCTGATACTAATGATGTCCAAGGAAGTGAAAATTTTGGACCCTCAATGCCTCCACCTCTTATGGGTCCTGCCATGTTAGGTCTTAATATGGGCTCTGAATCAAATATGGGACCTGGCCCCAATATGGGACCTTTTTCACATATGAATGCTGGACCAAACATTGGTCCTAGATCCAACACAAATTCAGGATCTATTGGACTAGGACCTAACATGGGTTCCAGATCTATGGGTCCTGGGCCAACAGGGCCAGGACCTATGCGCCCAGGTTTTATGGGTACTGGGCCAATGGGTTTTGGTCCCATGGGTCCAGGACCTATGGGGCCTAGACATATGCGACTAGGACCTAATGCTATGGGACCTCGTCCAAATACTGGATCTGGATCAAGTTCGGGACCAGGGTCCATAGGTAACTCTGCACCGGGTCATGGACCCAGGCCAAATATTGGATCAGGACCTAATAATTTCTCTGGTCCTAATATGAGCCAAGGTACCAATATGGGTCCGGGACCAAACATGGGTCCAAGATCTAATTTAGGTCCTGGACCTAATATGGGTCCAAGACCAAATATGGGTCTGAGACCAAATATGGGACCAGGGCCTCATATGGGCCCGAGATCTAACATGGGCCGTGGTCCAAATATGGGTGCAGGATCAATGATGAGACCCGGAGGTCCTAATATGCCACCGATACCTCCTGGTGGCCCCATGCCACCATTTATGGGCGGTCCACCAAATTTTCCAATGCCTCCTAATTTCATGGGCCCCAATGGTCCTGGCGGTCCTTGCGGACCTGGTCCGATGCCACCAAATATGTGCCCACCAAACATGTCTGGTCCAAGACCAAATGGACCGATGCCGCCATTTTTTGGTCCACCTTTTCCTATGATGGGTCCCAATGGTCCCCCAATGCCTCCACCTAATGGCAATATGCCATTTATGCCACCTTTTGGTCCTAACGGTCCTCCTAATTTCGATAATGGAAATTGTCCACCCCCTCCGTTTATGCCTCCTAATGCTATACCGCCAACTTCGAATACAATAGATTCTGAAATGAATTCACCTGCAGAATCAAATAAAAATAAACCACCTCCATTGCCATCGTCTATGAATACATCTAAGGATAGAACGACTGGAAATATGCAGAAATTATCAAACTCCTCTCAAGGTAAACACCCGTTGTTAATGTAAATTTTTGAGTACGATTTTTTTTAATAGTACCTCAAAGGTTACAGAAATTGATTGATTCATATTAAGTTTTCTGATATTACAATATATAATTTGAAATATGCGTGACTGATACAAATTATACCAGGTGAAAGCTTAGACACTTGCAGTATTGTAGGATATGACACTTCATTAAATATAATAATAATAATAAAACAAATACTAATAGACAACAAAGAGAACCTTAGGTAAAGTTTGTTTTGAGAATTTCAAAAGTATGGATAATAAGTTAAATAAACCTAGACCGGTGATAAAACCTGCGAGCGGCGACCAGGACTAACTAATAACTTTCGATAATGAAACGGACAATAAACCCTTTCGTTTGTTCAAACTTCGAAAAATGATCCTTTGTTAGTTGGTTGGCATCACTTTTATTTCAACCGACGGTCATTGACACTGCACTTTAACATAGACGCTTAGAGGATTGAGTATAATTTTTGTGTTTCTAGATAATTAGGTCAAATATTAAGCACCTGCTTTTTAATTGATTTAGAACGAGAATCGAGTGCAGTGTTCTCTATAAATATTGCTACTGGCTAAACATTCACCTGGTATAGATGATATTAAAATATTAATAAAGTGTATATTAATTTGCTTTAAATTGAATGTTAGTAATTAATATCAGAATTCTTCAATAATAAACAAATATATCAAGAAAGCTTCAGTATAAACATGGTTAAATACTGTGGTGGACTTGAGGTCAATGCTATTACAAGTAAAAAGCTGTAGATACGTTACCTACATGATATTTTGACAAAACGAATAGCACGATAACGCACACATCCGTATTTGCACATCGCATATATCCACACATATATCTGCACACATTTACATCCGTAAAGTAATATCGTAACGCCACATTGTCTTGGATAAAACGTGGAAGTAAGATGGCATATCTTCTATACATGTAATAAGAATGTAAATCGAAAGTGTCTGTACTGTTTCGGTTTTCGTGAAAAAAATTGTTGCCGGTGTCTAGGAATAAGAAATAAAATAAGTTTCAATCATTTTTAGAAATGTATGTCTATCTGTCTGTTAATATGAACATGCATCACTGCTAAAGTAGTGGGTTTACAATAAAACCACACTAAGAAAATCATAAATCTTATTTTCGAGAATAACTTAGTATTTGTTTCATTAAAATCGGTCCACTCTATCAAAAGTTATTGTAATTTTAATGACGACGCGGCGTAAGTACGAGAGAAAAGTAGATAAGTAAATGGACTTAATACATTCAGATGACTTTATTAATCACTGTTTTTTACATAAAGTTTCACGCGGACGAAGGCGCGGGCACAGCTAGTTCTCAATAAAGAAATAGTTATGTGTTGCTTAGATATGGGACGGCTGTCAAAAGTAAACTACTTAGCCAAGTTTTAACAAGACGCTGTCGAACAGCTTTTTAGTTATAATATCATTGACTTGACGAGGCATTATATAGCTTGGTCTGGTACACAAACCAACCAACCAACCAACTTGGTACACCAGACAAAATGCTGACTCGTCGTGTGCAGTTTTCTCTCCAGATACGTTCCCGCCGTCAGTCCAACGAGCCGCCAGCGAAGTCGCCAGCAACGGTGACCACTGGGAAAATGTCCTGAAAGCAATTCACTCACAAGACCAAAATTTGTGGTAATGCCACTGGTAGCCAGTGTTTGATCCCCGACAGGATATGTTCTGTATTAAAATTTTATATTATTCAATCATATTTACTCAAATCTGATGAAATAGTGACCCAAATATTGACATAAATTTAAACATACTTTTCGGCTATTATCAACATATTGGTTTGTATTTTATAGAATAATAACGGATTACTATTCCATCAGTTATCAGGTTATATGAAACCTCTCAAAAGAATCCTTTGTGGTTTATTTCTCAAAAATATAAATAACTATATGTAGTACTTTTACAGGTTCCTACAAAACACTAATTCGAAAGAATACAAGGCGTTTAGGGAATTAGTTAATAGAATAAGGCGGGACGGAGATAGAAAACAAGAAGTGAAACCCGAGGATAAGTATGAACCGGAGTTTAGCTTAGAAGATGATGACAGTAATGATTGTAAAGCCAATGTGAAAGAAGAATCGCAGGATAGGTAAATTCTTTAATTGTATGAAGTTAGTAGAAACACATCTTGCTTTGGAACAAATACAAAAATACTAGCTTATTACCGTTTCGTGGGACAAATTAAAAAAATGGCAAAAACGTCAATTGAATATCCAAGAAATAAGTGGCCCAGAAAATTATATGCAAAAAATCAAAAGTCCTATGTAGATATGTTGTGTAGTTTTATCATTTATCTCATTCAGTTTTTAATATGGAGATCTTTTAATTTCAATTTTTTATGTTTCTGTACCATTTTTCAGAAAATTTCTTTTACCTGACAATTGCAAACACACCAAAAAATAAATAGCTAAATAAGTGTAGGTAATCTGAAGTTATGCACTTGTATATATTCGGCAATTGATTTTTGATGTATATATATAGAAGATTGTTTCGACTACATATTACTTTATATGTAATGGTATACTTTTATGCGTGCATATGTGAAGTGTTCCTAAAATAGTTCCAGGTCGAGTAGCCACAATAAATATTACAATGATAACCGTGATTATGTAAAACGTGAACAGACCAGCTCTCAGAGTGATGAGGAACCGGAATCTAAACGAGACCGTAAACGTAAGAAGAAGTCGAGATGGAGTGATGATCCTCCACCAGCTGATATCAAACCACCGGGTGTTATTGCACCATTACCCTCGGGGATCATGTCAGGTAAGAAAAAGAGAAATTGTTTATTGTTGGAACAACCATATAATTACTTTAAATGACACAAACAAATTAGAGAAAAAAAAATGAAATACATGTGAAAAATGGAAAAAAAAGTGTCTAACAATTGGCAAACCCATTCAGGCAATATGTGCTGTACAGCAATAGTACTGTAGCGCTGATTTTCGATGTGAGCCCTTAATGATAAATGGACATTCAGCAGGCTATAATTCATATTAGAAAAATTAAAGTCCAAACCTAATAAATACCAACAAATGACACAGACACATATAACGTCACCGATGTACACATTAAATAGGTATAGGTATACCTAGTGTAACTAAACATTTAAAACGAAACAAATATAAACACCTAACCTCACCTACACCTAATCTCGCTATATACTTGATTCAGGTTAGCAAAGGCTATTTTCGCTCCCGATGAAATAACGTCAGTGAACGATCACTACCAGCCTGTCTCTCCAAACAGCGTGCTCACGCCCACGCCCGCGTAACCACAAATCACGCCGCCGTGGTCTGGCGGTAAATTTCGCTCCCGCACACCAGACTAGGCCCCCCTCGGTAGCTGCTCAAGCGTAGGTCCGTTCCCTCGGCGTGAAGCCCTTGAGTACGCTGCTCGCGCGATACATTGACACAAGATCTTACATCACGGCAACAACATTACACATATGACCTCCACACACGTGCACACACACGCGCTTACACATGAAAGTGGGTTTTGGTTTTTTTCCCTTATCGAACTGAAATAGTTCAGAAAATTTTCCGGCACTAAATACATATAAGAGTTATTGAGGTATGTATGCTTGGTACACATATATGTTTCAATAACTCATGTAAGTATGGATATGTAGCTTTGCTTAGGTTAGCTCAGTTAGGTCGCGAATTGCATGGAACAGGCAACAACACAAGCCGAGGTGTGCCGTGCACTTTTGAGCTAGTTGTCAAAATAAAATCAGCTGAGTGCCTTAAGCGCTCGCCTTAGTAATCCCGTGAAGCAGTTAAGACCTTGCTAGGTCAATAATGTAGTCAGTTCGAGAAAAAAAAATATTTTTAATATAAATGGATGTTTTAAGCTATGGGTTAAACCGTGTTTTAAAAATATGTAAAATATATAAAAGAAGTTTGTGTAGAGGCATCAACCTCATTGGTAATCGTAATAAAATAGCGGTTGAATGTCTCAAATAAAAAATAATATTGTTTTGTCATTTAGATTATCGATCGTAAAAAAATGTGAAAATATACTGTTATTTTTCCTTTGAAATTGATTTTTATTAGCTTGAATATAACCGTAAACTTGGTCTTGCACTTAATATAGTCAAGAGATTAATAAAAAACAAAGTTAAAATATTATTATAAGAATCTAAAATTATTTAGCACTTGTTTATATCTAAAGTATTCTGCACAACTTTATTTAGAGTGGCCAAAAAGTTTTGTGATTACTGTAATATATGTATGTGAGAAGAGATATTCCATCATAATTTTTAACTATAGAAATAAATAATACTTTTAATTAACATTTAGACTTCATGGGCTTAATCTCTATATATATTTGGATATAGTTTTGTCAAGCTATATATCTACCAAACCAGTTTTTTATTGGTCATGTGCTTTATCATTAGCGAATATTAATATTATAATAATTTTAGGTCCAAAACTGGCGAAAATAGACGAGGAAGGTCTGAAGCTGACAAATGTGAATCGTAATAACCAAGCTCTGAATCAGTATGCACTAACTAACTATGGAACTACATCTTTGAGTCCTGAGGACTGGAAGAAATGCGAGGATAATTTTAAACTGAACCTCTTATATCAGGTACGTTTTACATCATACTGAGACTATTACATTACTAGCTATGCCCACAACTTCGTCCATTTGGAACTTAATGTAAAAAAGCAGTGACTAATAATATATAATGTCAATATAGTAATACTAAGTTATCTGAATGTATAAGTCCATTTATCTACTTTTCTCTCGTACTTAAGTCGCATCTTTATTAAAGTTACAATGATTTTAATGAAACCAACACTAAATGTTACTTGAGGATATGCTTTTGATTTTCTTGGTGATGTTTTATCGTGATTGCAGTACTTTTATTAGCAGTGTTGTGTGCTCATACAAACAGACAGACATTTGGAAAAGTGATTGATATCTATTTTATTACTTATTCAAAGACACCTGCTACAATGCGAACCAACCAGCTAAATCTTAGACGGCGACCTCTTCTCAGCAGAGCGTCAGCTAATAGTAACTATCGACGTAATTCCTTTTTTTTTTTGCGTGCACCTGAAAAATTCAATAAACTTACCACCACGCTTGATATTGATCTGTTCTGTACCAGCAGCACGACGATAAGATGTCTGATGGCGAAGCAATTTTTCGGCGAGTGATGGCTGAATATGTAGATACTCTCCTGCCTAAATAGTCATCATTCGTCGGATACGCGTCAATTGGCTAAATGACTTGTGGCTACCTTTCCTTTTATAATGTTGTCCAACACCCCGCACTACTTCTTACCATTATTTTACAATGTAAAGAAAAGTTGTTATCGGTGGAGATTTGTAATTGGCAGTGTTTAGACCTAGTGTTTTTCATCTAATGTACAAGTGTACCTGTAAATCTTCCAAAAATGAATAAAATAAAATAAAATAATTTTTTTTCCCAAAAATCTAAAAAGTATAGACACGTTACATCTACTTTCTTCGTTATATTTATAGATACATACAATTGCGTAATTACTATTTGTTGCGGAAAGCGAGTTACGCCCATATTAATCTTAAAATAACTGCAATAATTATAAGGAATATGTCATTCCTCTAATTGAAAAATTAAGTAACTCAAAATTTACGATTCTCGAGTTTTAACCAGAAAGTAAATTAACGTTGCGAAAATAATGTGTCTAATTCAACAGCCAGTTCGATGGGATCTAATTCTAAAGTATGAAAATAGATAACTGTTGTTCTGTTTTTGAATTAAATGTCTGAAAAAAAATCTGAAGGTTGTTAATAAACTGAATTAAAATTAAATAAATCGATGTTTTAATAAGAAGTAATCATCTTATTTACATCACTTTATTTTAAAAAAAATACATCAGTAGTAATGTGGGAATGCCGCGTGGCACGGAGTAGGTTATTAGAGGCTTAAGATGGTACAGGAAGGTTTTAGCGGGATTTTAGTCTGCTGCTAGTCACTACATTAGTGGCTTTTATACTTTTTATTCATAATTAGCTTCTGCCCGCGACTTTGTCCGCGTAGAATAGTTACTTTGGGCTAAAGCTAACACGCAGCAGCTCTCAAAAGGAAAAAAACACCCCGATTTTTAAAACATTTTTCATTGGTGCTCAGCTCCTATTGGTCTTAACGTGATGATATATAAGCCTATAGCTTTCCTCGATAAAAGGGCTATCTAACAGTGAAAGAATTCAAATAGGACCAGTAGTTCCTGATGTTAGCGCGTTCAACCAAACAAACCCTCCAGCTTCTTAATATTAGTACATATTCTTCTGTCATTTGACTCTGCATTTTGTACTATTGGTGGCATTTTACGTAATATAGTTTGGTTATCATGCATAAGTGAAGTGGTGGAAAATAATAAATTCACAAAGCATGAATTTTGAGATGCCACAAAAACTGCCTGAAAGTTTTAACAAGGGGGCCACCATCTTGTTAGAACATTGAAATTATCACATATCACATTATCACAAGAAACTTATACTTACTCGATAATGGCAGTAATAATCTAGAAGATTGGTTGAAGTTTAAGTTGAAGTGAAGAAGTTTGGAAAATAAAATAAAATGTGTAGATATAGATGTATTATTTTTTTTTAATAAAATGAAATTTATACTTATATTATATAGCTGGAGGGTTTGTTTGTTTGTTTGGTTGAACGCGCTAATCTCAGGTACTAATAGTCCGATTTGAAAAATTATTTCAGTGTTAGATAACTCATTTATCGAGAGATGCTAAGACCGATAGGAGCGAAGCACCTATGAAAAATGTTTCAATCACGCGGTGTATTTTTCCTTTTGAGAGCTCCCGCTGCGCGTTAGCGTCAGCCCAAACTAACTATTCCACGCGGAGGAAGTCGCGGGCAGAAGCTAATATATAGATATGGATATTTTTTTAATTTTCTATTTAACAGGACATGTTGAAGAAGCGACAGGAAGTGGAACGCTTGGCTGCCGCTGGGAAACACAAATACGAGTATGACAGCGATGAAGATACAAACGAAGGGACTTGGGAGCATAAGTAAGTTGTCATGATATATTATTTGTCCTATGACCTTGGATCATACTAAATAAATATATTTAGGGAATGTGAAGCGATTTCAAGTTATATTTATGAGGCAGGCTTATAAAAATACTTCAAAGGAAGGTCTTAATTATTTACAATGGAAACTCGTTATAACGAATTTCAATGGACCGAATATTTTTTTTCGTTATACGGAATACAGTAAATAAATGGTTTTATAGTAAACCAACCAAATTGAACTAATTTCTACGATATAGAAAGTTTTTGAAATTGAAATTTGAAAAATTAATGTATAATGGATGAATTTTGATCGATCAGATCACTAGTCTGAATAAATCCCAACATTAATTGCTCCAGTCATCGTATGTTTCCATATAATTATTTAAACAAGATGGACTAAATGTCTTACAGCTGATTGAGATTGATAAATGAGAGGTAGTCGTTCGAAAAAATTATATTGCGATTTATTTGTTTTTTTTTTTTGGCGTGGCGGTCCAGTGGTTTCGAACACCGGCATGCACCAACGAATTTTTCGGAATTCGCGTACATTTACTAATTTAAATTGGTAACACTATCGGCTGACGGTGATGGAAAACATCGCGAGGAAACCTGAACCTGAGAAATGTTCTTGCAGTACTACTATATATGGGAAAACGTAGAACTGTGGATTTCTCAGAGTTTGAAATCACCAATACGTCGTGGGCTGGCGTGGTGATTATGCCCATACCTTCCTTCGGGAAGTGGCCTATGGCCCTGCAGTGGGTCTCTTACGGGCTGATGATAATGATGATGGTGATAAAGGTTTACCAAAATTACCGTACTCCGACTTAGCGCACACTCGATAATACCTTTGTGGACATAACGAAAGTTAGGGCTATAATTAATTATTTTACCACCAAAAAAAAATAAAAAAATTTCTTCCTACGATTCGTAGCGATTGAAGATGAACGTTCGTTTTTAAAATCCTATTAACTTTCAACATTTGAAATAGAATTAAACAATCAACTGCAATAAATAAATAAAATATTTCTTAATACTGACTGATAGTAAATGCTAGTGCATGAATTTATTAAATGTTATTCGCAGACTGCGTGCAAAGGAAATGTTCGCAACCGAGAAATGGGCTGACGAATTAACTAAACAGGCTGCGGGTAAACATCACATCGGAGACTTTTTACCACCTGAAGAGCTTAAAAAGTGAGTTCAGTTCATTATCATCATAGAAATAGTGGTAAATAAACCAAATGTATTCAACAATTTTTTTTTAACATAAAAAATAAATGTTAAATTTATATTATCTAGCAATTTAACTTTATGTATTTGTCTGATGTGTAAATGACATGATAGACATTTGTCGTTGTACACGCTTCATTCAAAAACTACTGGATATATTTGTAACAAATGTTAATTTTGAGGCACTTTGTCCGTATCTATAAAAAAATATCACAATAGCTCCGTTTCATACAAAGTTATATAAGTAGCTACAAGTTTTATGAGCTAGTGCTATAGTGCGTATTCAATTATGTGTAAAGCGGCGCAAGCGGTACGGTGCGCACTCGCAGGAGAGGTCAAGTAAACATATAACATTGTTTACAATGAAATTTTGTAAGCAATGTATATTTTTGCCTTTGTTTTATTATTTTTCTGTACATAAAATATGTAAAATAGTTTGTGAAGCGTATTCTTAAATTCTAATTGAACTTAGATTATGATATATTATTTTAATTTATAATTCATAGATTTATGGAAAAGTATTCCGCGTTGAAGAATGGCAAAGAGCCAGATCTGAGCGACTACAAGGAGTTTAAACTGAAAGAGGATAATGTCGGTAAGTATATGCTATATTATATAGTTATGCAGTAATTTATAGTAATAATTATGTTGAACACCCAACTGTAGCAGGATTTGTCAGTAAAGAATTGTTTTTCTCGACTTTTTCTATATCATACATATGTGGTCATTTATTTTAAATATCTTATCATTAGAATGGATTATAGTTTCATAAAATTGAACTTTGTTTGTAATTGTTTTTTATTAAATTTTAATTACAATGTACATATTTAGTAAACTTCGAATTAATTTATATTTAGTATTTCATAATGATTCTAAGTTATCAGAAAGGAATGCTTGCAATGTGTAGACTGAAAATATCGTTTATACGTGATTCACTCGCATGACGTGTTTAGTATAAAAATGTTTCGTTCTTTTGAAAAATAATGACTTTTTTCTCTTGTAGGTTTTAAAATGCTGCAGAAACTCGGTTGGTCTGAAGGTCAAGGGTTAGGTGCAGAAGGTTCGGGAATTGTGGAACCGATAAATAAGTAAGTTTAGATAAATTTAAAAATAAGTTTTACGGTATTATCACCACATGCGAGAATGGTATACTTTTAAATATAATTAATTTTATTTTTGGCAGTCAATCTTCCAGATTACAACTGCCATTGTCGAGTAGATTATAATGTTACAAGTATCTTGACCGAACTATGTTATCTAAAATACCATCGTTATTACAAAATACAGAGTCAAATAACACAAGATTATGAATAAAATATAAAAGCCACTACATGAACGATTTAGATCTCTCTAAAAACTACTAAATATTATTTTAAACATCTTAAACATATGCGAAATAGAGAAATATTTTTATCGTTCGAAATTTAAGTCTACCAATGAAGATGACTCGTTTTTAGAATCTAACGATGTTATTGGTTGATGGATTCGCGAAAGAAAATGGCCGTTCGCACGCCATTTTGTTTTCATTTTTATCGTTTATGTTTCTTTTATTTTTGCCAACCAATCATTCAGATTACGATTCCCATTGATAGATTATAATGTTACACGTGTCTTGTGATAATTTCAATGTTCTGACAAGATGGTGGCCTCCTTGTTAGAACGTTCCAGGGAGTTTTTGTGGCATCTTAGAATCTGTGAGATATTAAATTTCACCCACTTCACTTATACCTAATAACTTAACTGTACTACGTAAAATGCCAGCAATATTACAAAATATAGAGTCGAATAACACAAAATTATGAATAAAATATAAAAGACACTATATGACCCAATTAGATGCCGTCAAAAATTACTAAATATAATTTTAAGGATCTAAAATATTTGGGAAATAGACAAATATTTTTAACGTTCCAAACTTAAATGTACCAATGACGAAAGCGCACTTTTAAAAACGAATAGTGTTTTTGGTTGATAGATTTGCGAAAGAAAAATGGCCGCTCACACGCTATTTTGTTTTTATTTTTTATCGTTATCGTGGAGTTTTTCTGCCACAGAGAATATAATATGCAACTTTTTGTAGAGCTAATCAGCCAGTAGCCAATCTCGGTCTCGGGGCGTCAACATCAGATGTCGTGTCACCAGAAGATGATGAATTTGACGCGTATAGAAAGCGCATGATGCTGGCATACAGGTTCAGGCCAAATCCACTGGTGAGTACTATATAACATTAATATTTTTAGAAGTTCTGAGAATTTACAATTGTGTTATATCATTTCAATATATATAACAAGTGAACACTCGCAGTATTCTAGGATATAATACTTCATGGTCACATTTAACATGCAGAATAATAATATCAAAACAAATATTAATAAAGAACAAAGAGAACCTAAGTTAAAATTTTGTTCTAAGATTGTCAAAAGTATAAACACAATCGTAATAAACCTAGGTGCAATGACCGGTGCCCAAAGCTGTAAGGGGCGACCCGGAGTTAATAATCTTCGATAATAAAACGGACAAATAAACCCTTTTGTTTTGTTCATGCCATTCCCATGTTCACTTTCAAGTGAAAGTGAAATCACCCGACGGTCATTGACACTGTGCTTTAAGATAGAAGCGTAGAGGATTGCGTATATTTTTTGTATTTTTCTAGTTAATTAGGTTAAATATTAAGCGGCAAGTTTTTTAATTGATCTAGGACGAGAATCCAGTGCAGTTTATCCCCTATAAATATTGCTACTGTCTAAACTTTCAGCCTGCATATAAAATACAGTTTAAACCCTTTATAACGAATTTCAAGGTACTGAGAATTTTTTTCGTTATACGAACAGAAGAGAACAAATAAATGGTTTTGTGGTAGACCCACCAAATTGAACTAATTTCTACGTTTTAGAAAGCTTTTCGTTATAACAAACGACGTTATAAAAAGTTTACACTGTAATATGTTTTACCAGTAAAGTATTACGAAAAAATCGCTCGTTAAAACAAGCTCCAAAAGATTTGTAGTGTCCGTGTGAGTCTATGTTAACCAGTGGGGTATTTGTTTTTGATTTGATTTTGAACCCTTCCACTGTTATATCTAAGGACATTGAAATAAAATCCTATCGATGGATAATAGAAGCTTTACAATAAAACACATATTAATTTACTTACCTCAATTGAAGTTTATTTATGAGATAGGCACTTCCGTTTCCCGCCGGCAAGTCCACTGCCGGCAGTAAATTTGACCTTGTGGTCAAATACCTCACCTGTCTCGCCCCATCATGTCAGAGAGGCTTACTAATATTATAAATGAAAATGTGGGTTTGATTGTTACGTTTGTTACCTTAACTGTCTAAGTAACATATCATGAAATTTTGCATACACGTGGTCAGGGGTAGAAACAAGGGAATAGAGTACATTTCGTTCAGAAAAAGTACTCTTTCCGAGGGGTAGTCTCTCATCTATATTCCCGTGAGCGGAGCCGCGAACAAATGCTAGTTAAATATATAAGTTATAGTCGTTTACTTACTATAAAAAAAGTGTATGCACAATTGAATTAATTGGTCACGTAACACTACCCGCATTTTTATTTATTTAGTACTAGCTTCCGCGTGGAATCGTTACTTTGGGCTAACGCTAACACGCAGCGGAGGCTCGCAAAAAGAAACAAAAAACCGGTTTTGAAACATTCTTCATTGGTGTTCCTCCCCATATAGTCTTGGCGTGATGATATATACCATATGGCCTGCCTCGATAAATGAATTATCTAACACTGAAAGATTTTTTCAAATCGGACCAGTAGTCCTGAGATTAGCGCGGTCGACCAAACAAACTAACAAACGCTCCAATCTTTATAATATTAGTATAGATTTCTATAATTAAACTCGTCTGCAAATATATTTTTTACATGACCCTATTGTATTTTTTATTTTTTGATAGATTGTCCGTTTGTCCTAACAAATTATGTATCCGTAGCGCCATGAACAAGTGTCTAAATAAAATTTTGTAAATTCTTAGTAAATAGTAATTACGCCATTTGGCACGAGTCGATGTTTCGCTCCCACGTGACTCAACGTGAGCATTCGAGATGAATGAACAAATTCCACTTGTTTGCCAAAAATACATATATATCTAAATCACGCTTGTTAACGACTCTTTCACTTAACCACTGTCCGTCTTATTGATCGAATGCTGATAGATTTAAGTTGCTCTAGTTATTTACCGGTTATAAAATGTTTCCTAATTTACATGCAACTACTGACATACGATAAAACACAGTAATTTTTCCGTTAAATTCTTGGAAGGCATTCTCGAATCTATTGATTTTTTCGCTTCATCTTAATCTATACAATATAATAAGAATGTAAATCAAACGTGTCTGTACTTTTTCGATTTTCATGAAAAAGTTTGTTACAGATGTCTAGTAATAAAATACATTTCGATCATTTTTGGAAATGTCTGTCTGTATGTTTGTATGAACACGGATCAATGCTGAAGTACTGGGTTCACAATAAAACCTCACAAAGAAAATCATAAAGCATATCTTCGTGTATAATTAAGGTACTATTGGTTCCGATTTAAAAAGAAAATCGGTGTTTGTTAGCTCATTTATCAAGGAAGGCTATATATCATCACACTAAGACCGATAGGAGTGGAACACCATTGTAGAATGTTTCAAAATCGGCGTTTTTTTTCCTTTCGAGAGCTTCCGCTGCGAGTTAGCGTTAGCCCAAAGTAACTATTCCACGCGGACGAAGTCGCAGGCAGAGGCTAGTCGAAAAATAAAAGAGTATATGTATTTTCCTTTATTTCCAGAAAAAATATACAGTCTTTATTTTCTTTCCAGAATAATCCACGAAGACCTTACTACTGAAATACGAGTAATTTGAACATTTAAATATTGATAATTCATATTACGAAACAATTCCAAATGTATTTTAAGTAAATTAGAAATTACGTGTTGTTAAAATGTAATATTAAGTATTGTATTAAATATAATTCTAGAATATACGTTTCATTTATTATGAGGTAGTAGGAGTCCACAAATACAATATTCTTCAGCCCAACGGTACTTACACATACTGTATTATTTTATAGCCTATGTTAATAAACTATTAATATCAGATTAATATGCATGTATATATAGTATGTATTTCAATAAAAATTAAATGTCTGTCATTATACAGTATTTGATCTAGCAAGAATCATAATTTAGATAGCAATAACTGCTATATAACAATAATAGTTTTTATAAGCAGTTGTCAATTATTCTGCTGTTGTGTAAACTGCTATTTCGTATCGTTTTGCAAATTCTAATAACGACACGATAATTAAATGAATATACGTTGTTCGTATTGCAGTATTAAGCGTTAAGCTGTTGCATTATGCTTTTTTCACGTTGTAAAATAACAAGATTGTCATTGTCAATAATAATAACGAACAACGGATAGTCAACAACGGTATAGTGATATTCAATTTATAGTAATGTCAGATATATTCAATTGTTTATAATACATTGCGTAGGAATAATGCATTACTCTCTTGATTATTGTAAAGATGACCCTTTTAATCAGAGTACAATGAGATATTTTCCTTTTGCATGACATGGAATACTAATTGTAATATTTATAGAGATTTTATTTACGCCTATAAAACTAAAATCACGAATTCTTGAATAGGCCCTCCTAATTGTTTTATTGCTAACTTTTTAGGTTAAACAAATATTTATATTTTCATATCATATATACCATTATTAGTACATTACCAAGAAGATTAGTTCTCAAGAAATTTAATGATTCATCAGTTAACGCATAATTGTTCCAGTAATCGTTGTTATATATTTATAGCTCTGTGGTTCGGGAAAAGTGGTTATTGAAAATGTTAATATCACCTTTCGTCGTTTAGCAAAAAATACCGCGCAAGTAAATTTGACTAACTTTTTTATTGCATTATCTTGCATTTATCACAATGTAATAATTAGTGATTTAAAGACCGCCTTCTTATTTGTCGAAAAGTTAAAGAATTAATATGTACTTTAACGCATTATGAGAATAATTATTCAATGAAATTAAAAAATTAAAAACCGAGAATTTTCGACTTAAGCGGAGTTGTTTGCTGAACGAATATTACAATTACATATTACAATTACAATGTATAATTCATAAAAAACATGTGTAACGTTCTATATCTAAGATTTATTCATATTTTTAATTATAAATATATAGTTTATAATTTTGTCCTGGAAATAAAATAATAGTATGATTATTGTTTTTTATTTATCGAAGCACACGCTTGTTCGATGTTTGTGGCGGAATATATATTTTTGTGTACAATGATGCAATATGCGATTATGAGAGTGTTAATTGACCGATTTTTGAAATTGAATTACCGATGATTCAGTTTTATGTAGTATGTAGGTAGCTATATCGTTCATACACTGGCGCATCTCGCCGGTCTCTAGTCGGGTTAAATTTAGACAAGAGTGACAAAAATTTTGTGTGTGTATTCCATGAGATTGGATGCGAAACTGTTAGTTGGAAGACGGATTCTAATGTGTGCATACATAAACATAACCTCAAATTTATAATTAGTTCTAGCGTAATCAATCAATCCATACTTATTTCGTAATTATCGTGTAAAATGATACGTAAAAGTGCTAGCTGTCATGTTTACAATCAAGTATCATCAAGCGGCAGTGATACATCAACCACTACAACTTCGTCGTTGGACAGTTCAGAAACAACTCTCAAGAAGTAAGCATTTTGTATATTTAACAATAATTCAAAGAATTTGCACATTTACTAATGTCAAATGATAAAATGAACACATAATACTGATAGATGAATGCACTGTGAGTTCGTATTTCAGTTATTGATGACAACAGATAATAAATATACAATAATTAAAGAAATATTTATTTGCATATTTCTTAGTAATTCGCACAACTGAGTTCATGTATCGTACTTTGCCTCAATGTTTTCCATAAATAAAATGTCCGCGTGAATTTTACTTTTGCTGCATATATATAAAGAAAATATATTTAACAGACAACTTACAGATGTTCATTTACAAATCTAAATTACTCGACGTATGTATATTCATACAAAAAGGTGCAAATTGCAATTTAGTTATTTTAGAATGAAAGTATGTATATGCAACACATTTCATAATATATACCTAATACCATTGACATATAAAAACCCAAGAGACTCCCATATATATACGTGGTTATAGTTATGCGATATTGGAAATTCAACCTTACCTGAATGATTTAAAGTGGTTTTTACAAGGAAGCCAGCGACGCGAGACTATTTGAAATGAGCGCATTATTCAAAATTATACACTCATTTTTGTGTGCTGGCTGTGAGACGTTAAGTGTGCATCTTAGGTTTTCGTATATCAATACCTAATACCGAAAATCAAAACAGGGCTACACAGTTGCCTTTGTACTATGCAAATGATCGTAGATACATTGATTAAAGAAGACGTAATAGCAATAGCGGATGGTGAGATGGCGACATAATTCTGATTCCTCTATGTTTATTCCCATAATTTTACGCGAACTCCTGAATATCCCGATTCTTATGCAATAATTATCAATAAAATACAACTTCGAAACAGTTTGAGATGAAAATTAAATAGGTCTCGAAATAACGATGTAATTAATATCCATTTGAATATGAGATAAATTATTTTTGGGTATGTGCAAACAGACAATTATTTTTACATTTATTTTAGTTATCTAATCTATTATAAGAAAAAATATATACTTCAAAATATTCCAACTCCAATTAAGTGTAGTGTTGTCTATAATATTTCTCAAATTTATGTTCCAATTTTCGGCTTAATGCAGACTATATACCGTGCAATAAAACCCAAAAACATGTCCGTTACAAAAATAGACTTATCGTCGCTAAAACTTATTAGAGCATTGTGTTCGTAACTTTATGAAATAGGTACAAAACATTGTAATTTCTATATTTATATAATGAATTTTGTTATTAACTATAAACGCTCACTGAAAGGAAACTGGTTTTATCTTACTAAAATATATGATTACAAGGTTTTCCCTATCTCGAACAATAATGGGGAATTGCGTATAAGCAACATTGTGATATGTACCTTAATCTATGAGAGTAAATAATTAAAGTTCTTATAAAGTACGAATATATTTCAAAAAACGAAATAAAACGATTTTTTTTCAATAAACAATTACACATTTGTAGATTTAACCGCCTTCTTCGGTCATCAGTGGCTCGTCATTGGTCTTACTTTAGGAAGGACAGGCCTAGTTTAAGATCGCGTGGACGTTCAATGTCTGATGCAGTTCTTTGTGAACTTGTAGATCATGGTAAGTATACGATATGTATATAGCCTGTTGTAACGTTACTATATGGTTAATAGTTTTTCTCGTATAACATTTTAAGACCGCTGACGAGGACAAAGAATGCTTTGGCTTTTCGGTGGAATATTTTTGCTTGGTTGTACATAATCGTACTCAATATTTATGATATAATATTGCAAAAAGCCATACCAAATCAACTGGTGCCAGTGACAGCCATCAATACCAGAATATACTCTAATATTATGCTGTACTTCCATCACCTCGTTTTTCGTCACCAACATTTCAAGATTCTTACTAAGACTTCATCGCTTTTCCTCTTATACCACTGTAACTATGCTTACATAGTAATTTATGGCGTTATTCTTGTTCTCGCGTTACACTGTGTCGTGAATGTTGATATCATTACATAGTATAAAATAAAGTCCCGTACCGCGTCTGTCTGTCTGTCTGTTCGCGATAAACTCAAAAACTACTGAACGGATTTTCATGCGGTTTTCACCAGTGGATAAAGTGATTCATGAAGAACATTTTGGTATATAATTTGTCAAGGATATATTTTTAATCAGGGCGGGACAACGTTGCCGGGCCCGCTAGTATATATATAAATGAATAGAACTTACTTAGACTTTAGCGTTTGACCATAATCTCACCTGATGTTAAATAACGATGAGGTGAGGAAAATGTAAAAAGTGCAGACATGTTAGATTTACATTCTTACTATACGTATAGAAGATCTCTCTACAAATGCTAAGTTTTTACATGAACAATAAGATGTAGCTACATTGTAGGCGTAATACAATCTTTAATATCAATATTTAGATCGCGAGCTGATTTATCTGGATATTCCATCGGCATCACCAAGGCGCTCGCTACAAGTGTATGGTAGTGAACCAGCTCAGAACCATGTGCCTAAACTTCTTATAACGTAAGTAATGTTTTATACATCTGCCTAGTAATAATATCATAATTTGTTGTGGGGGACAGCAGCTGAGGTGGACACCATATTCCTATTACAAAACGAGAATTCCTTTATCCACTGGTGAAAATCGCATAAAAATCCGTTCAGTAGTTTTTGAGTATATCGCGAACAGACAGACGCGGTAGGGGACTTTGTTTTGCACTATGTAATGATATAGAGTAGTAAGTATCGAGGTTATGTAGAGGACCTAGCACAAGAGGCGATATTTATTTTCACTGAAAAAGCCGTAGACATTTTTATTCTCATCGTACGAAAAATTTACTAGTTATAAATAATTTAAAAAATGTATATAAACATTAAACAATAACATCGTTATATAACAGGATCCTTCAATAAATTCGTGATATAAATAATTAAGGAAAAATGCAATGATTTTCCTCTTACCTATACTATATGCCACAAATTATCTATCTTAAATATTTACTCTGAATCATTTCTATATCGCAAAGCTTATTTTACTAACCATAAACTACAATAGTAAAACATAATGTTGTCTTCTTTCAATTATTTATAAATAATAAATAACGTTATGTAAATTTTTATAATGCATCCATTACATTTGAATGCAAATTACAGTTTTTCCGTCACATACCTACTCTCTCTAAAGTTGAATAATGTATTGTTTAGGAATAGTTTTAAAATGTATAAAATATTCCAATATTAAAACGTTATCATCATCAGCCTGGAAGAGACCCACTGCAGGGCCATAGGCCTCTTCCCGAAGGAAGGTATAGGCATAATCACCACGATGTATTGGCGATTGCAAACTCTTCAGAAATCCACAGTTCTATGTTTTCCCACATATAGTAGTACTACAAGATTTCTCAGGTTCGGGTTTCCTCACGATGTTTTCCTACACCGTCAGCCGATATTGTTACCAATTTAAATTAGTCAATTTACGCGAATTCCCAAGAATTCGTTGGTACATGCCAGGGGGTTCGAATCTGCGGATATCGAGATGATATTCCACCGGACAAACCACCAGAACCCACGACTTTTTCTTTTAAAAATATTATGTAATAGATATAACTGAGTGGGATATTAAACTTCATTAACAACAGTAGATAAACAATCATAAATTGAATAGCTCTATCGTTGCCTTTATTAATAAAAAATAACGAACACATGATCAAGGCTGTTTCATTCACACCCATAATTAGTACACATTTTAAAACACCTAAGAATAAAAAATATAAATAATTGTGCACTTAAATTTTCCGCCACTTTTTCCCCACATATGATGGCAATCAATATTGTGCGCAATGCACCATCGCGCATGTTTCTGTATGACTAATAATTTCCCGAAGTAATTTAGTCTTAAGCTGAAATCAGATAGGGCTTAGAATCATGTTGCAAATAATTTAAGTCCAATGCAAGATAGTCCGCTGTTACAAGCAGACAGTGTACATTTGGTTATAAAAATTGTCTAGTATTGAATAGTATCAGTGAACGATAATGTGTGTCATTTGTAACACAAACAAACAATAATTATTTGTTACGTCCACTCATATCAAAAAAAAAGTTGTGTGATTCAGTGATACATAAACGAATTGTCGTATATTTTATAAATTATACAACATATTTCAATTTTTATTATAGTATATTTTTAGACGTGGTCAGTATCTTGTAACTATATGTTCCAATCGCGTAAAAAAAACGTACAAAACTTTTGTCACATAAATACACGTATTTCGTAACCTCTGTCGATAGGTACGTAAAAGATTAATATGTAAAACAATATAAATTAAAACCGATTAAGTGTATTTATTAAGAAATAATCTGCCTATGGTACAAAAATTTGAAGGCGTATACGAGAATTAAACCCGGTGTATTAGCATCATTAGAAATTGAAATTCATAGTATGTAATAATTGCCATGTTCATTACTTGACGAATTAATGTAATGGCAAAAATTGTGTTACAGAAATTCATTATAATTCAGCGTCAAAGATATGTACAATGTGACGATAAACCTGATCAATTATTAGTGCTTTTATAATAAAATCTGCAATATGATAGCATATGCTTCAAATTTGATTATATCATTTCATTAACGTTGGTTATCGATCTCTCAGTCATATTTAAATTAAAGATTATTTCAAGGTTCGATTTGTGCTTTGTTAAATAAAAAAGGAAAAATGTCACGTTTATACAAATTTCGCCAGGATGTATATTGATAAATGAAATGTTTAAAATAGATTCTTTCTCATTATATATCTTTGTCAATAATATTTTGACTGTGTTTTCTTGTAATATGTGTATTTATAATAATTTCAAGTGTTTTTAGTTAAGTGTATGTACCATATATATTCAGTTTATACTTTATATATAAGAAATAGCTTCAGTGAAAAGTGAACTAGAATGGACTATATCTGTGGTATTACATGTTTGTCAATTTATTATAAAATTGTAGGTACAACAATCATATGTGGCATCTTATGTTATTAAGGGTGTTGATTCGTAACTAATAATACTTTATGTATTGAGATATTTTAATGATATACCTATTATTAAGAATATGGGATAAAATAAGGCTCGCTAATTTGATATAAAAAGCTTCATTATTATTTCAATATAATTTGATACTTAGGTACTTTATTATTTATTATAAGATATAATGATAATAAAATTAAATATAGCCTTTTAAACTCAGCAGGAACGTAGGTTTTATAAGTCTAATAATTTACAAAATCGGACCAGTAGTTGACCTCTTAATAGTAATGGTATAAACATATCGTACTTATAATATTGTTATAATACTGGAATTGTTTTAAATTACAAATTAAAAGGGTGCTCATAAAATTCACATTGGTCGTGTCATTGCACCAAATCTAATGAAGTTGTAAGTCATCGCTTCATGATGCAAACACATTATATCAAGCGAACAATCTAATACTATTTCTAGCTTCTGCCTTGTAACCTTTCTGCTTAAATATAATGCATATAAATTATAAGCATTTTAAGTAATATTTTATTTGTTATACATAATCAATAAGCAAATTAATAATTAAATAGAAAAAATTATGCAAAAGACTATCACTTTACACACTAATATTGTTCAATAATATCTAACATTAATAAATGTTACCGTAATTCGAAGATTCTATAATTATTATGATAAATATCAAATATTTTAAAATATTAACAACTTTGCCAAAAATGACTGTATATCTAAAGTGCTCGTAGTTAACATCTTAATATTAAAAGTATCAATAGAATATTAAGTCATTAGTCGACTGAAGAGAATATTTAGGTAAGTTGTCCATTTTATTTTCTTTCCTTTTAATTAGTCTAGATAAAGTGTGTTAATACGCTAATTATAATTAATGTAGTTTTAAAACAACAAAAAAAAAATAGCTCCCATGGACCATTATGTCTCTAGCTGATTAAGGATTGTTATATTTTACTTAAGTATTAAATGTTCGATTTGTGCAACAAATTATTTGTAAACAAACTTTTAGATACTACTATAGATACTATTCTAATTTTAGATAAAAACTTTTTTAAAACAAAGAAACTGTCGTCGCGTCCCTTTGGAAATTCGGCCTTATTTAAGAATGTCACTTTCATGTCACGGGGGAATAAATAACAGTAAAAAAACTAACAGACATGCTTTTATTATAATCATAATCTTTTTTACCTACATTATTTTACTTTTACATTACTTCTATCACAATACAACCCACACTTTTTGTACAATCACATAACTATGGCATGTACATTCCTCATTAAAAAATATTTTATACTTTTGTTTGGTTACCAATAAAAGCGTGTCTTGATGTTTTTTAAACTATTATTTATGTAGTATTTTAACTATTATTTATTAGACTTCAACCGTGTTATTACAAAAAAGTTAAATACGTATTGAATACTTGTTTAAAAAAAGTTGGGGTACTTTCATATTAAATGCACCGCACTCGCCAACCGCTACCGCGGTAAGCTCGCGTTATCCTTTTTCGCACATCTAACCTAACCTAACCAAACCGAGATAAAAAAAGCAAGATGTCGAACGTTCGGCAAGCGCGGTGCGTATAATACGGAAGTACCCAAACTTTTTTTAAACAAGTATTCAATACGTATTTAACTTGTTTGTAATAGCACGGCAAGAGTTTAAACAAACTTGGATTTCATAGTAACTTGACGACTCGATTTTTAGGGAATAATTGTTTTTATAATGACTGGCAGAGAATGCCTTAGGTATTAAGTCCGCCATTGCGTATTTAACGCATAATGTGTAAATAAATAAATAAATAATTAAGTGATTAAATTAATGAGACAAACTTAATAAGTTATTGTATTGTCATCGGTCCTTGAGAAGTGTGCTAAATTTCAATGAAATCTGGTATTTTAAAATGGGTGAAAATCACGTTCACAGATGTCATTACGTGCATATAGGTAGATACAGATAAAGTTAATAAAAATATATAAAAGGAGTTTCGTAATTGAGTTATTCATTTTACTGTAGAGCATTCTTGAATTGAAAAACATCTGTATTTGTACTTTAATATAATTATTATGATAAAAACCTTCATATTATAAAGGGCATTACTGATACCCAACACAGTTAGTTATAGAAAGTAGTAGGGACCTCACAAACAATGCTTTATTATTTCTAGGTAATCGCCATGGTGTAGCAGATTCATTCCTTGTAATACCGAGACTTAGTTCCTGCTTGCAGCTTTTTGAAAGCTTATAATGCCAAGGTACTAACAAAATTGCATGTGGATATATTGATCGGTTTTATTAAAACTGTTTCTCTTGTACTTATTACCATACGATATGCTTAAGCACCGCTTCTAAATTACGTTCAATTTCTGTGTAAAAAGTCCTTAATAATTTTTTTTTAGTATGTGTAACGTTTTACTTCCAATATGGTTACAAATTAGTGGTGGTTATACTTTTTCATATGTGTTGTATTTTGTTGAGCTACAGTACTATAACCATATACACAGATTAATCGAAAACTTATGTAAATTTATAACTAAAGGCAATAAAATACTTTTATTGTTTTCGGAAAATTGAATTTAGTTCTCCGCACCATTTTATTATTGATATTGATCAGAATCCATTTTCACTTGCTTTTTAACAAGATTATTAAATGGCCAGATTGTGTTTATATATGTATGTATGTTATATAATTATTTAAACGGCTCCTAATGTTAGGATATAATTTTGTATTTATATAAAGTTTTGGGCTTTTAAGTTTATCTCGAGATCTCAGATCTTTAAGTTCATCTTGAAGAATTAGTGAAATTCGGATGTATTATAAAAAAAAACGTCATAAATTTAAAGAGAGATTTGAATTTAAAAAAAAAAATCGTGGTAGTCATAAGGACTGACGACAAAAGTGAAAACTCAAAACAGTTGTTGTGTTCTTTTTAGAATTTTTAAATCAATTCTAGTCTGAATTATTTAAATTTCATATACAATAGTCTGCTTTTCTCATCTAATGGCGCTCCGAGCAATAATTAATTATATATATTTTTATACAGTTTACAAATCAATCAAATATATGATATGATGTGATACAATACAAAATATCAATACTACATATACACAGACCGCTTATACGACGCGTCACTATTCTGGCATAATCGCAATACGTTACGAGCATGTTGAGATCATCAGTGACGCGAACCCATAAGGATTTCCTTTACCAAAAATCGCTCAACGAAACGAAACGAAAAAAGTTTCCACTTCAAAAATAAAAATACATTAAAAATTAACCTTATTAAACTAATTGCTTTAATATTGTTTGTATACTTAAATAGCTACTTTGTGATATTCAACATAGTAATAATTCCATTTGGATGTTGATATATTCATGGTAATGAACTATGACAGATCGGCAGGCGGGTCGGCGAGCCATGTCGGTCTAGAAGAAGCGAGTGACGGTAGTGACGCCGAGAGACCTCGGAGAGGACACCACCTTCGCGTTCCTACACCAGTTTTCCACGGACAGTAAGTATTTCAAACACACTGTGTAGTTAAAGTAGTCTCTGCATTTTTATTCAGTGTAGTGCTTTGACAATAAAGTACTAACATAATAGAAAAAATAGAGGATAAAAAATATATAATACTACTAATGTTACGAATTCGACAATAATTCATTACTTTTTCAAGTTACAATATTCAGAAAAGTAACAAACTTTTTTATTGATAGCTGAAGTTCGGCAGTATCAAGTAAACAATAAAAAAATATAGAAAATATGTTGAGAAACAATAGAGGAATATGTTCTTAATTGTTTTTTTATTCTCGAATTGACTACGCTATCGGCCTAGCAAGGCCTTAACAGCTTCACCGGATTACATGTTGTTGACTGTTTTCTCACTGTCTATTTATATGTAGAAGGTATATAAATTCTGGCTGCGTAACCACATACGTCTTAAGTCTAAGTAAACATGTTCTTTGAATATCTTTTTCAGCTATGATAAAATACAGTATTCACATATAATATTACAAGTCGCTTCTTTAATATAATTAAAAAAAGAAGCAACTCAAAAATTCAACTTTTTGGGAAAATGCATTTGAAGTTTGACCATGTTTACACGCTTGACTTAGATTTATCTTTAAAAAGATAGAGTACTTTAAGTCAATTCTAAAAGTAGGGATAAGTAGTGTAATTAATTATATTACTATTTGGTTATTATATAAAATATCACCATTCGTAACATAAAGACGTTTAAATAAGCAATTTAAAAAAGGTACGTAGTTAATTCCAATGCAGATGGAGTGACAGCATAATGCACTACGATAATTAGTATAAAACTGAATAAAATCGCATTGTCACCGAAATAACTAGGTACATCGGTTTATTTCTTTTTACGGCATTTTATTAACTATCTTCGGAAACCAAGTTTTTCACACGTTTAAATCAAAAAGTGAACAACGCCTTCTTAAAACTCGAATAATGTAAAATTAGTGTCAAATCTTTTTTTATTAAAGAAGCGAAATATATAGTTGTATTCTCGAATAACCTTGTGAATATTCTGAAGACAAGAAAACCATATTTCACGACATTCGAACATGTCTCCGATGTATAATATACATAATATGGCCAAATAACTAAGCAGTTTGTGTACTCGTTACCAACCGTATCTTAAAAAGTAAATAAGACGAATTAATTCTAAAGATAACGTGAATCGTATTCAGCTTTCAGTTGCGTGTTTCGTTCGCTAAAACGAAATTCATATTATAATTTATATTTAAATTTTTTATACATATGAAAAAAAAACTATGTTTTCAAATAAGTGTTTGAAATAAGTTTTAGTGTTAGTGGCTGTATTCTGCCAAATTAATCGTCACGAAAAAACTTCGTAAAAATGGAAGGAAAAGACCTTAGAGATTCGATGATACCCGGTGTGCGATTTGTCAGATGGTCTTTAAGGAGAGACAGCCTACCTTTAGCTAGTATAAGAGAAGCATGGCTTAAAGGAAGGCGCAGTGTATCACCCGATACCCTGTTGTGGCGTAGGAGGTGAGAATTTTTTCCACACATTTAATGCTTTCTGTGTTATCAGTAACTTGTTATATCACTTAATAGTAAATTTATCCCGTTAGCAGTATATTTATGTGAATCGTAAGAAATATATATATAATCACTAAATTATTTATTAACAGATATGTCAATTGTTATATCATTTTTGAAATAACATATTTTTTTATTTAAACAGATCGTATTGTTTTCGTATTAAACTAAATTTAAGTGTATTATTTTGACAAATAAATATTCGTAGCGTAGATTATTCAGTAGGTATATACTTTTCTGTATAGAAATCATCATTATTTCAACAACTAATAATGTAATGCATAATTTCTAATTAATGGATAACAAATTACTGAAGACATAATTATTCTGCTGTTGGTTATATGTATATTGCCCATAGAAACGTATATATTACTTATATATAGTAATTACTGACAATGACTAGTCTATGTTATTGCAACGTGCGAATAAGCGAGAATTATGCAACAACCAATACAAGTAAATGTGAGAGTAATTCATTCCTCACATTCGAAATCACGATACGAACAACGATTATTTATTTTGTTACTGTTTTTTTATTATTTATTATAGGGGGCAAACGAACAGGCGGGTTACCTGATGGTAAGTGCTCACCGCTATCCATAGACACTATCAACACCAGTTACTAGTTACAACACTTGTTATCGATAAAGTGTTTTGCCTCTGTAAATTTATCTTACAACCGTTTTCGAGTCAGTTAATGATAACGACAATATAACTTCCAACTATACTCCACTATAAACAACAATTAAGAGGCTATCAAACTCGTTCAACTCTGACGGGATTATCGCTGTATAATTTTAAGCATTGTTTTCTTTGACCGGAGTGATTACATCATTGTTACCGATCGATTTGTAATAGCAACGAGCCATTCTCATTTGGATGCACAATATTGTTGTTCTGATAAGTGATATGGGATAATGAACATATTATAAAGACGCTAAAAATATAATCAGTTAACTCTAACTTAAACTATAATTGTTTTGTCAATTTTCATTCAAATACATCACGATATGTGGTTTGTGTTATTTCTGCAAAACGAACACTTCTTACGATTGATTTTGACGTAGGAAACTTTTATTGTAATTAACACAGTAAAAGGCAGTTAAAACATTATTGTGCTGAGTAGTGTTCGATACTAGTCTTGTAACGATTTATCGAAAAACTGATAATCTCGTCGGATATTATCGATATTTGTAATTAAAATTGAAGTTGATATAATATCATAAAGTACGTCAAATTTAAAAATTAATAATTTCCTTCAATTTGTGTTACATTCCAATTAGATAATGTTTTATATATCCATAAAAAAATCTATCTATTGTAGACAATTTCAAATGCCACATTATGGATGCTGGAAAAATATTAATTATTTATTTGTTTTGGGACATCAACCGTGACAATACATTTGTAAATATATTAATAATAACAATTTTGTAATTAAATTTAAATGTAGTCTATAAATAGACTACCACGTCATGATTCAATAATAAATTAACAATTAATTAATTATCAATTCAATATTTAACTTATATTAATGGCGTAAATATTAGAAATAGGTTAAGTTCTGTAAACAAAATGTAATTGTTTTTAGTATTGATACCTTTAATTAGTGTATGATTTGTGTTACTTTTACATAAATGTTTTATTAAAAATACCAGAGATTTAGATAATATCGAATTAATAAGAAAGATTTAACGGTTATGGACATTTTCATTCTTTCGAACTGAATATCGATATACTTGTTACTATTATAAACAGGCATCCTTATTTAACACCCGCGAGTAATTCTTTTTTCAAGTTAGCCCGGAGATAACCTCGTTTGTGCAAGAAGGTTTGTTCCGGCGATCGTTATTTTTAATGGGCTGTTGCGTAGTGTATTGGTACCAATGAAACTAGGTTTACCATATCAGAATAAATAGAATACTACTTCAGAACTTATTTAGTCGCGTTCTCTTATGCATAAATTAAACAAGGAACGTAAAAAAGGGTTTTCATCTATTTGCTGTCGTCCATTACGGTCAGTCATCTGTGACGGATTTCATCCAGCCGTTTGTTTTATCCGATTAAACTTCCATTCGGCCCGCATTGAGGTTAACACGCCTTTGTTCCGATAAGATGACCTTATACTATAAGTGGGTTACGTTTCCTTTATTGGATTTGAAAATTTGGTTTTACAGGTGTTTCAAAGTTTTTATAGATAAAACTACATTGCGAAACTGTTCTATTTCTGTTTTATCTTTAAGTTTATGTGTATAAGTATTTTTGGAAGAATTTAGTGAAATTAGTACCGATTTAAGATTTAACCTGTTTTTATCATTGGTAAATATTCCAATCAGAAGCTAAACATTAGTCAATACCGTATTAAATGTACATAAAAATATACATTGATGGTACATCATTATTTTGTGTTTGTATTGTTTGGGAAAACCAGTTTCGTGTAGTTATTTTTTATCAAAATCATACATGTTTACACGCTGTTATGATGATTTTACAATAGGTTATTTAAGTGAGAATACATTATAATTTATTTTGTTTCGTCAAGAGTCTGTATACATCAAGGTCAAATAATATTATAATATCATACCTACACCAAGCTCATAATCACTTCACAGAATATACATAACATATACAAAGTAGGTAACTATAATATTTTAAACAGCTATATAAATAATATTTACGAGAATACATATTATCTTCCTTCACTTATCTTTATTATGTGCAGGTAATGTAATGCAATATGTGACATTAAATGTTGATAAATGTAAATTTTAACCTTAAACTGTTGTTAAAGCACTTGAGTATTTGAATGATTGACCTTTTAAATCAGAGTCAATGCTGTAAATTTAATTAACGTGTACAGCAACCACGTTTGACACCAGTATATTTTTCGAACTATGCTTATAAATCACATTGTATTGCTCTAAACGGGAACATTTCTCACATAACGTATACGCCCAAAAACGAACATTGTTAAACTGCGAGATACAAATTATAATCCTAGTCAGGAATGAATCCCAAAGTAGTGGACGTCGAATGTATGTACTATTTAAACTGCACTTAATATTGTGACAACAGTAAGTATATATTCATTTGAAATATATATAAAATTATATTACCTCTGTCAAGGTTAATTAGAATTATAAATGAATCTAGTCGTATACTTGAAGATTTATTTTCTATATGTGTAATATATACAAGTGGAAAAATACACTAAGGTTTATTAAAATATGAATATACAGTATTGTACATTTTGATAACAGAATTTTCTATTTCATATTTTATCATCCATAGTCAAAATTCTGTCTTCAAAGAGATCACCACTGTCACATTAGGTATTTATAAAATTATGTACTTATATAAGCACTGTAACATACAATGTAGTAAAACATATTGCATGCTTGTTATATACATACTTTATACATAAATGTTTTCTCATTATTTTTATTATACATAGTATAAAACAAAGTCCCCTACCGCGTCTGTCTGTCTGTTCGCGGTAAACACAAAAAACTACTGAACGGATCTTCAAGCGGTTTTCGCCAGTGGATAAAGTGATTCATGAGGAATGTTTTGGTATATAATTTGTCAAGAATTTTTTTATAATCAGGGCGGGACAACGTCTGCCGGGCACGCTAGTGTTATTATATATGTGTACAATATGTTATATTGGTTAAAAAAAAATGAAGACTCGAGTATTTCTTATAAAAATGGGTTGTTCGTGAATTTTGTAATATGGGACCTCGGGAATAATTAAATATTAATATTCAAAAATTCAGTATCCTACCAATACATTTAATGATAATCTAATGTAGATCCACAAAACTTACAAAAGCTAGTGTTAATAAAAGAAACTTTATGAATCGAATGTAATTTAATCAAAACTTTGCCATCCCAAGTTGTAGCCTTAGAAATATCGGTAGGTATCAGTTTTTTAGACACGATTTAGGGAAATAAGTTCAAGCAAACAAGTTTTAAGGTCAAAATTCTATTAAAGGTTAGATGAATTATGTGAATGATAGTGATGTTTGAAAATAAAATTATACAGGTCTGCTGTGGTGTGCGCATCGTTCAAAACTACTAGATAGTTTTCGATTATATTACTTAGTTTTACTTTTTAGACACTTGGTCCTTGTCTAACAAAGTTATAACGATAGTTTAATTTCATATAGATATACTAAACATTTAAAAAACAATGATTTTTGTCAGTACTACCTGTGCTACTCGTTTACCACTGTGTGTTTTCTGGTAGTGGAGAGGTGGTGAGTTTTTGGCGGGTTTTTGGTTTGTCGTGTAGTGAATTTTATATTTTAATCATAATCTTGTGTTATTAGACTCTATATTTCGTAAAATTGGTGGTGTTTTACGTATTACAGTTCGAGTATTGTGCATTAGTGAAGTGAATGGAAAATAATACCACGGACCAGGAATTCTGAGATGCCACAAAAACTTCCTGGAAAGTTCTAACAAGAGAGCCACCATTTTGTTGGAACATTGAAATTATTCACACGACACTTATTGTGTAAAATATGTTGTAATCTCCCTTGAAGTAAAACATTCACACTAGCAAGTGGTTCTGCGGAGGCAAAACAAGAAAAAGTAGAAGAAGAGGTCGAGCAAGCGATTTATTGTGCATGTTTTTTTACTCTTGCCATACATAAAATATATTAATTAAGATGATAAACGACGCAGATAACGTTGCGGGTACAGCTAGTATACCATAAAGAGATAAAATAGATCGATTTTCCTGCTCGCTGTTTTCGATGATTACATTGTTTTTCGAATCGGTGGCATTTTTACATTCATTAACGCTTTCTGATGGTCTTAATTGAATACAGTATTAGTTACCGGTGCCCCATGGTACGTCCGGAATAAGGATTTCCACGGGGACCTAGAGATGCCTTCTATCTGGACGTCCATAAAATCACTTACTAGTAGTTACTTGGAGAAAGCCGCGAATCATCGTAGTCCGTTAGTGGTATCCGCCGCAAAATACGAAACCGTACCCGCGCTGCGCTACAAAAGACGTCCGCGACATATTTTTTACCGATAAAATAACGATAGCGAACGATCAGTACCAGCCTGTCTCTCCAAACAGAGCGTGTTCACGCCCACGCCCGCGTAACCACAGATCACGCCGTCATGGTCTGGGGGTAAATTTCGCTCCCGCACATCAGATTAGGCCCCTCTCGGCAGCGGCTCAAGCTTAGATCCGTTCCCTCGGCGTGGAACCCTTGAGTACGCTGCTCGCGCGATACAGTGACAAAAAATCTAACACCACTGCGACAACATTACACATATCACCTCAAATCACGTGCACGCATACACGTTTACCCATGAAAGTGGAAGGGTTTTATTTTTTTCCCTTATCAAACTGAAATAGTTTAGAAAATTATCCGATACGAAATATATATAAGAGTTGTTGTGGTATGTATGCTTGGTACATATATATGTTTCAACAACTTATATATGTAAGTATGAATAATTAGCTTAGCTCAGGTTAGTTCAAATAAGTCGCGAATTGCATGTAGCAGACAACGGCCCAAGCCGAGGTGTGCCGTGCACCCTTGAGTTAGTTGTCAAATAAAATCGGCTGAGTGCCTTAAGCGCTCGCCTTAGTAGTCCGGTGAAGCTGTTAAGACATTACTAGGTCAATAGCGTAGTCAGTTCGAAAAAAAAAGTATTTGTCTATTATTGTCAGATTACTAATGACTACATTAATTTATAAAAAAACCAAGTAATGAGTAATTGATACCCATAAGCGTAACAATATACATTTAATATTATAGTAATGACCAGACGATGTTAATCTAATGTCGTTCACTTTTGAAAGAGCAATTGTCTCAAGGCTAAGTAAAAATATAAATGCGATTCTTTCACCAAACGTAAAGAAAATGGCGCTCGTTTTGAGACATTTCAATTATACCAAGTCGCCCGTTACGTGTTTATGACGTCAGTTAGTGGAATGTCCCTAGTTTACAAGTAGGTACGATCATTTATTATGATTATTAAAATTAACACTAGTCGTTATTTATAGTGAACATTTTATGTCTAAAAACAATTAAGGTAGAGTTCGTAAACAAAATATTTTTTTTATATTCTTGGCAACCAATCTTCAAGACTATTACCGCTATTGTCGAATAGGTAATAATAACAAGAGTCCTGTGATCATTTCAATGTTCTCACAAGTTAAAGCCCACTTGTTTGAACTTTCCAGAAAGTTTTTGTGGCATCTCCTAATTCATGCTCTGCGGTATTATTTTGCATCCATTTCACTCGTGCACTCATAACCGAACTGTATCACATAAATGCCAACAATATTAAGAAATATAGAATCAAATAACACAACATTATGAATAAATTTTAAATACCACTACATGACAGACTTAGATCCCGCTAAAATCTCAAACAGAATCTTATTCGCTGGTTTAATTTACATTTACTGCGATCAAATGAAATCAATATTTCTGTATTGTCATCTATAAGTTATTATAAACGAACTTTTGTTCGCATCTTCACTAGCTTTAATGTATATTCGATATATTCCTCGAAAATGGTATTCTATTCTGGTACCACGTGTCTTTTTCATGATGATCGGTTGAGTAGAAACGTAAAACACAAATTTTTACGATGCGCGCGCACACCATTACGAAAAACCGACACCCTGAAGTTATTACGATGCGTGCGCACACCGTCCCGAAAAACCGACACCCTGAAGTTAGCTATAGTCAACATTTTGTTTCTTTGTATTTGTTGTTTGTATTTCTTTGTATGAAATACCTTTTTTCTATTGTTAGTGTCGTTTTTTCTACAAACGTAGAATAAGGCGAAAGATAAAAATTTTGAAAAGATTTTTATCTTGTTACGCCAAAGAAGTATAACTTCTAACTCGTGTACATAAGTACACACACAATTTTTTTTATGACCACCTGTTACTCCAAGTGTGCTTGTACGCTAGTTTATCCTATAAAACTTCAGAGATATTAAGAGGAGGCTTGAGGCTTGAGGAGAAGCTTATCTCATGTAGCTAGGTGTTGAATAGTAGTTTAAATATAATAAGCAGAATCTCTAGTATATGGACTGTATTTGCTTGGTAATCGTTTATTTACTATATCGATATATGTCAATCGTGTTCATACGGACGACTAAAGACTGCCTAAAGCGGTCTTCTACTCACAACTGAAATAAGGAAAACGCACTCCTGGAGGTCAGCTATTACGTTACAAAGATGTCTTAAAGCGCCATCTAACTGCATGTAATATTGCGTGTGAGGGATGGGAGGTGCTCACGAACAGAGACGTGAATGGCGCAGCTCTGTTCACAAAGTATTACTAATTTGTAAGGAAAGCGATTACAAGACCTACACGCGAAACGCCTTATAATTAAAACACGTTCGAAGCCTTACTATACTTATACGTATAATACTGGCGGTCAGTTGCACTGTGCGCCCTGCAAAAAGATCTTTAAGACAAAATTTGGTTTCGCGAGTCATATACGTGCTCATAATCAAAATAAGTAAGGTTTGCCATTAACGGACACGTCTAGGAGGCTCATATATAAATACATATATCGAATGCGTATTGTTTAAATTAGAAACATAACTGATCTAACCTATATCGGTGCTATTTACAGCAGACGTTACAATAAGAATTCTGGTCTAATCTTTGCCTACGGCGATGTTTATATTTATAGTCATTGTATGGTATTAATTTTTATAGCATAACTCCTACTTGTAACAACATTGATAAGTCGATGATCTGTGCCCGCCTTTATGAAGATTTCTGTGTTGGCGCCGAGTGACGTGGCGACACTCCCTCCCAGCGTCGCGTCGCGTCGTCTCGGTGCCAAAAGACTAGTGCAACCATCGACATTACTATATAATATACCTAGTACTGTTTAAAACACCTGCTAATGCCAATGGAGTTAATTCTGGACCCTGTGGCGCAATCATACATTATTATGTCACCAATGAAAATCACCAATAAGGACTCTTTTCCCAGTTCAATTTTTTTTAAACATTTTCAGGCAATAAAAATGTATTCGTTATAGAATAAGTTCATAACTTTAATAATGAATTTTAAAAATTTACGTTGATTATAGATTAATCTGATATAAAGGAATATATGGATATTTTTACACTAGTAGTTAACTTTAACTTTTTCTGTATTTTTAATTAGAGAAATAATTATTAACTTATTGTTTACAATTCACCGTTATAATTAATCAGGCACGTGTACAGAGAGGGGGATAGTTGGGATTTATTATTTTTCTTTAATACAACTTTAAAAACGCGTGCGTAGCCGCGGGTAAAAGCTAGTATAATATTAAACTATCGTAAAAGTATCCCAGTGAAATATAATATAACGCACGACGTGTGGTGTAATAAATAGTGAACTCATCAACATGAAGAAATGTAGGACAGCTGATGGGCATGCCCAACGATATTTCATAATGTAACTATTTTACAATCGCTAATCACAGATATAAAAAAAATTAGATTTTTCTTATCTAAAGAAATTTTTATAGATACGACGAATACTAACTTGTCCCTTCCTTTCACTGCTTTTACACATTGCCTGAATGTCGATCGAAAAACAATGTAGTTTACTTGTACATCGACCTGGTTACAAAAATAAATATTGGTATTTCGCAATACACTTTAACGAGGTAATTGCTAACAAATTCTAGGTTTATGTTTGACCTCGATAACCTAATACTTTAGTACATAAATTTAAACGCATTAAAACGGTCAAATATAATAGCGAACGCTGTAACTATGCCCAATAGTATCCGTTTTCAATAACGTATAATCATTTAGAGTTCATGTAGGTATGTAAATACTTTCACATACAGTTTTTTTACATCTATATATATTGGTGAAGTTAAAAGAGTTCAGTACCTTTTTCACTTATGTTTGTGACCCGAGTTTTTTTTGAAGTTATACTTCTTTTGGCGCGTTAGGGACAAGTGATAAGTACACACAAGGAGTTTTTGGCGGGATTTTGGTCTGTCATGCAGTAGATTTTATATTTTATTCATAATCTTGTGTTACTTGACTCTATATTGTGTAAAATTGGTGGTGTTTTGCGTAATATAGTTTGTTTATTGTGCATAAGTGAAGTGAATGGAAAATAATACCACGGACCATGAATTCTGAGATGCCACAAAAACTCCATGGAAAGTTCTAACAAGATGGCCACCATCTTGTTAGTTCATTGAAATTATATCAAGAAACTTGTAATATCGATACTCACTTGACAATGGTAGTAATAGTCTACTAGAAGACTGGTTGCAAAAATGGGATGGAAGAAGAACTTGTAATACTATTAACTACTAGACAATGGCAGTAATAATCTAAAAGATTGGATGCCAAAAATAAAGTAAAAAAAAAAGTACACACACTTTTTTTGTTTAAAATGCTAGTTCAATAGGTAGCTGTAAATATTACGAATAATTAGTGTTACCAGTAAGAAAACGGAAATATGTAGTTACTTTTTTTCATTTCGTCGTCTAATTACATGTATTTAAATCATTTGAAAATGAATGCATATTGACGTATTTGTACATAGTCACATTTGATTTAACAAATTATCAATTTCTTGAAGTCTATCTCAAGCGATAGAACTCTGCGACGTTACACATGCAGTGTTGTTCTGAATGTAAGATATGATATTTGTATGAAAAATATATATGCAGTGATTATGGTTATCTCTGGGTTAAAAACCACAATAATGTTGAAACTTAAAAAAACGAGTTATGGTCGAAATTCGTATAAATAAGTGTATAAAACTATAATAAAATTTACTTACAAATCTTTAAATTATGAATATATTTGACGGCTCTTAAAAATGTTAAAATATCGGAAGCTTGTTAAATTTTGGTTGTAATTGTGTTTTATAATTTATTGATACTATATTATAAACTGTCTTTCTTTATATTAATTAACTTTTTGTGATTGGTACTTATTTTGTATTTAGTTGAAAAAGCTTCGCGTATTCGTATTCGCGGCTCCGCAGAAGTTTCTTATTATTTGTTGTTATTACTGTCTGTGACAATATATACAGCAAACTTAGAAGCGCGAAACTATTCCTTCGTGATATTGAGATGAACTGTACAACATTTGATGTGCTTTTCTCGTGTTTTCATTAATAGTGACATAATCTCTACAGCCACCTGAGACACAGAATTACCTGTTTATAAGTCTTCGTCAATTTTTTTGACCGCTCTAAATATATTTGCACAGAACACAAATTTAGATATAAACACATATTATAGTATATATATAAACATCAGGATAAGTTAACAATAAATAATTGCCAAATTTAGATTCCTACATTATTATATATTAACTATGTAATTAATGTATTAAACTCATGACTTTATACCACGCAAGACGGAACTTACGGCTAAATTCAGAGCTGTCAAAAGATTGACAAGGACATTAGTTTAGGAAGTAGTGGTCACCATGTGCAAATCAACAACTATCAGTCAAATATCTAATAGTTTCTAGATTTTATGTTTGATTGTAACGAGTTGTATTGAAATATACATCACAATTTTATTCATGAATAAACATTTAGGTTTACCATCTCTCATATGTACTTTATACAGTCTTGCAAAAATTATATTGCTCTTTTTGTTAAAATCAATGTTTTAGAGTGGTAACTCATCAACATCAATCAAAAATCGCTCTTCAAAAACTATCTACATCTATACAATATAGTTACCGTATTTATGTTACGAGAATATTATTTTTAAACGATGTAATATTGTTAGTACGTACGAGTAGATACTCTATTGATCAAGAAATACAAACGGATTGATCACGATAATAACAATCAATCATAGGTATAAAATACACACAGATACTTAGATGGTTTAGATTTATCATTTTTCCAACAAAACACACTTTCACCTCTTCTACCTTAAAAAGCTGACGTATACTTTGTCACATACTTTTTACATTTTTGTATTTCGCATCTTTATTATCACTTGGGTTATAGATATTTTTGAAACACTAGTTACTTTACAAATAATTTCCATGACACCTAGCTAAATTTATGTTGTTGCCAATTCTCACATTTCCAGGAAGAGTGTTCATTACGTTGTTTGGATCTTTTAGAGTGAGCATACCTACCGATGCGTCAGCGTCTTGTTGTTGTAAACATTGCTTTTAACATGTCTTGTGATGGTTGTATACATGATTGTTACTGAACATTTTAACGACAATTTGTTCACCTTTATAGTATATATAGGTATTTGTTGTATATCTACTAACAATTTCCCGCGGTTTCGCATGCGCTTTCTATTTATTAATTATTTTCGACTCTACTTTATAAAAGAATAACTGACTAAGAAAAAATTATAGATTTTCATAGAAATTTTCAACCCGTTTTCACCAACTTAGTGATTCAATTTTAATATTTCTTCCTTAGTGTTCACCTATAGTATATACGGAACCCGCATGCAAATTTTTACTACCATAGCCCATGTAGTTAGGGCTGTGCATTGCTATTTCAGCCCGTTTTGTATATACATACATTTTCGAGAGCAAAATTATTATTGTATATTTATGATTATAACTGAAAGGTTCCACAGTCCAGTGAAGCTGTTAAGGTCTTGCTAAGCCAATAGCGTAGTCAGTTCGAAAAAAAACTGAAAGGTTTTTCTATCAATTCTATACTTCAAAGCTAAAATAAAAAGGCATTGCGTACCCATTTCGATGTCTTGTGAAGCGGTAAGGTAAATGCAAAATATTGTACAAAAGTAGTTATTAAGTGTATATTATATAATCACTACATATAAAACAAAATCTTTTGCCAGGTCTGTCTCTCTATTCGCGATTAACTCAAAAACTACTGAACGGATTTTTATGCGGCTATATATAGCAGTAGATAAAGTGATTTATGACGAAGGTTTAGGTATGGTATAGGTGTAATTATATAATATATAGGTTTAGGTATTATTTTGTCTAGGTTCTTTTATTATTACCAGAACGGGACAACGTTCGCCGGGCTTGCTAGTAATAAATAAAATAAATTAATAAAAATGTTAAATATTACAATCTCATACATGTACAGAAAGCAAGGGCAACTTTAATAAATTATACGTTAAGTCTTTGCCCTTCTATATTTTCTTAATAAAAACTATTTAGTAAATATCTATGAACTTCTCATGATGTTAAAATATCTTATTTTTTATGCTTTTAACACAAATCATATAAAAATCTGCAGACTGTATATAAAAATATACTGTAACATGTATAGAAATCAATTGTAAACGGCGAATTAGTTCCATGTTTTCACTTCTAGTTGCCTTGGTGATCTCGTATTCCCGTACACATGTTCCCGCAAAATATTGATTATTTCTGTACTTTTATGTATTGCTTTACCTTTACCTTGCCGGTTACGATAGCGTAAATCGTAAATTGTATAAACGTTAGGATACTTGACTAGATATAGTTTTACGGACTCGTTAGCATGCTCTCATAATTATTTGTATCTGGAATGTATACGTTTCGATCGAAATATTTGAAATTTCAACACAATCTAGAAGTTCTTCGACTGTTTAAAATTAAGCTCATAAAAATAATTCGTTATGGACTTTATTTAGACATATATATTGTAATACTATACATTTTCAACATTGACTGAAGTCGGTCTATTTTAAAAAACACCAACTGTAAACGTGTCATAGTAGACACGGCACACGTTTATAATTAATTGGGATAAATCCCACAGGTAGTGATGGGTTTATATATTAGGTCATTCTGTTTTCCTCATTCTTCCGATAAATCAATAATCGTTTATATATCTAGCATTGTAATTTTAGGAACTACTAAGTGATACTCGCGACTTCACCGACGTCCTTTATTACCGTAACAATATAGTTTAGAAAAACAAAAGCACCACTCCACTTGTCCGATTTCAACACAATCTCAGACCTTTTTTTTTCGAACTGATTACACTATTGTCCTGGTAGGGCCTTTACAGCTTCACCGGACTACTAAGGCGAGCGCTTAAGGCACTCAGCCGATTTTATTCAGACAACTAGCTGAAGGAAACCTCTATCATCTATATATATATATATAGAAAATAAACTGACTGTGAATTTTCAAAATGTACATTTTTAATTTTAATGTTCAGTGATATATTTTGACTTTATGATTTTATTTCCTTACGACATTTTAAAGCTTGAATCTCGATTTGTTATTATAAATGTTAGCCTTTTTAACCATTTAAAATTTATTTTTTATAGTTCTAACAAGATGGCCACCATCTTGTTAGTTCATTGAAATTATATCAAGAAACTTGTAATATCGTTAGGTATTCACTTGACAATAGTAGTAATAGTCTACTGGAAGACTGGTTGCCAAAATTAAATAGAAGAAAACTTTATTTTTATATATTTCGGCAAAGGATTATGCTTTATGCATCACATTAAAAAAACAACGACGTTTGGTTACCTTTTTTTTTTTTTTTTTTTTTTTTATTTACGTGGGGAAATCCTTTATGGATACGCCACCCTCTCGGGGGAGAGAGTGGGTTATGTCCGACTCGCACGGACTAAAACCCCACGGTGTACCGTCCGCCGTATGGTAGGGGCGGCCAGGGATCGAACCTGCTGTCTTCCTGAGAAACCGCCCCTGCGGCAGCCTGGCGAGTGAACGCCAGGCTTCGTCCTACTATAGAGAGACTACTGGGTACACGACCAGTCGTCTCCCCTCGTCAGCCTCACCTGTGCAGTGAGGAGATGGGTCCCCCGACCCATCTCCTCAGGCTCGGCTCGGTTATGGTAGGGGGTGAGCGTTCCGCCTCCCCCTCCTTCCTGCTCTCCTTTGGCGGAGAGGGCCACTTTGCGGATCCTCCTCGCGGGCCCTCTCCGCCGCCTCCTTCTGCGAGATGACTTCCTCGCAGAAGGAGGCCACAGCAGTCCACCCCTCCTCGCTGCCGAGCATGGCCGAAACCACGCCCGGCAGCGAGAGATCGTCCCCTACCGCCGCAGCCAGGGCGCGGCGCTGATCGTCCCACGCGGCACACTCAGAGAGAGTGTGCTGCGCGGTGTCCGTCTCAGCGCCGCACTCGTGACATGCGGCGGTGGGCTCCCTGCGCGCTATCCGGTGCAGGTACCAGCCGAAGCATCCGTGCCCGGTCAGCACCTGCACCAGACGGTACGTCAGGGAGCCCAACGTTTGGTTACCTACTGTTTCCATTGCCTACAGTCACTGTCATGCCGGTATTGTAAAATAGTTCTTTAGATAATTATTTTAATGTTATAAATACATTATGAAATAGAGAGAGCTTGTAAAAAATCTACAAGTTATGCTAATAACTAATGGACCTATAAATTGGCAATGTAATTACAATAGTCGATAGACGACGTCATATTTTCCATTCACTGTACTGCGCGTAGTGCTTGTCGCTCGTGCCACCTCGACCCTCGTGCAAAAATTGTACGGTACATACACTATCATACCATCGGACGATGCGGGGGCGGAACTAGGCGATTTCAGTTCTCTAACGACCGAGCTGTCGGATGATTGTCTTTTCGAACGTACGTTTTTCTACAAGCGGTTACCGAACGCAAAAGAAATGTCAATTCCATTGGCAAACAAGGCGGCCGATATGAAATGTCGACTTGACTGAATTGTAAATAAATATATTCAGACTAAGTATTTTATATTTTATTTAGAACTGTGCAGTATATAAGTTATGTGAGTGATACTTATTTGGACATAAATTTTAATTTGCGTTTAATTCACGGTAAACAATTAGTAAAACTCTTATTTATAAAACTTCTATTTTCGTACTTGTGTAAAGGTGAAAAATACATGCAAACGGTGACCTTAATCGTGTCGGTTGCGTTATAATGGCCTGCTAAATGAAGGAGTCTTACTCTGAGGAAATTATGCTGTGTTTCGTGCAAGGATTCGGCGACAGCGAGCACGGCTTTAATAAAAATCGTGAGTTAATTGACTGCAATGTGACTAGATCTGAAGTGAATACTAAAAAACGTGGCAAGAGAGTCTCAATACATCTGGAAGAAACTAATGAGTCAGTAGAACTAAGAGCAAAGAAATCTGAAGCCGTTGTTACCGGGAAGTCATTAAGACTGTCTTCAGGGGGCAGGTTTCCAGAAGTAAAGAGGAGTTTGAGCGATCGTTTCTCCCTTGTCACTGACAGCAATGGGAAGAAACCTGCAAAAGGACTTTTGACCATAAGGAAGACTTGGTAACTAAATTTTATTGATAAATAATCTTGTTTCCTAAATCAATTTACATGTCTTAATTAATATGGTTGAAAAGAGTTGAAGTTCATAGAAATTTAGTCCCTAATTGTATATGAAATTCATCCGAAAGATTCAGAAAATTAATATATACCTTAAAAACTAAAAATATTAGTTGCTAAAACAAAAACTGTAATGATATGCTAACCCCTCTTTAACCTCTGATTTTGTCATCATACTGATTAAACATATGTTACATATGTAAAAAAAATCATAAAATAAAATGTATATATGGAAACAGTACTAAGTTGTATTTGTTCTTCTATTGAACTTAGCAAAATGGTATACAAACCCATAACTAAGCAATTTTAAATAAAACTATTGTTTTTTTATTCTTTATTATTAGTTGTTGTACTATTTTAACTAATAATGAAACTTGTATTTTGTAAATATGTCAACAAAATCATAAATAAAATGAAAATTTAATAATAAAGGGATAAAACATTTTAATTTAAATCATTAAACAGAAAATAGATAGTGAAGAGTGACTGAAGAGAAACAGATATCTTAGATCACTTGCTATGATTCTAAGCCCTACATCTATCACATATTATTCTTATTCAAAAAGTTCAATTACATCAATTCATTGAAATTTTGAATCTCTATACTAATGATCTCAATCTCAAAATAATGATCTCAAAAACTAATAATCTCTAACTATACTGGGTTGTTTTCCGAACCGGTGATAGTTTTGACGTTCATAAGTGCCTTCTTAGGGCCTAAATTGAATAAAGTGTTTTTGAATTTGAATTTGAATTAATTCTGGTTAGGGCTTTACCTTTTCATGAAAGTGGCATCGTAGGATTGGGAGTTTTCTTCTCCAACCTTCCTGTCCCCTATACATGCCGAAGAATTCTAAATTTGACTCCTTAGAGCCTATGGATTATTATTTAAGGTATTCTTACACACAACTTATAAGTATACCTGGATTATATCATACATTTATGGCATAAACTTAAAGTCCTAAATCTTGTTAAAGAAATGGATTTTATTTAAAAATTTTGACCCTAGATTCTACTAATGTTAAGTAATTTAGACCCTTTTTCCAACTAACTACACTATTGACCTACCAAGGTCTTAACAGCTTCACTGGACTACTAATTTAGACCAGTGTCTATAATAATAAGGGTTTATCATTAAACCCACTTTAAGTTCTTAATTTCTAGTTTATAAACTTTATACTTAAGTAAGGAGATGACCAGGCTTCTCATGGTTCAATATATTAATGTGGTATCATAAACAATTAAGATCAATTTTTTGGCACTTTGCAGATTATAGGCTATTAAAGCTAAATAAGCTTCATAAATCTTGTACCACAAACAACTAGTTTTTTTGTTGCATGTAATTATAAATATGTGATATGTTCTATAATATTCATTGAAATAACATCCTGAAAGGTAATTCTAATCTATGTTAAATGCGCTAAGAACCTGAAGTATTTAATTGAATAAGGCTTAATACTATATTGGTGAAAATGGCATCACAATTAACCAATTATTTGTAATAATATACATATACTAGTCGGACCGCAGGACCTTGTCCTGCCTTGATAAAAAAATATTCTAAAAGTCATCCGCAGTGCCACCTACCGGGTCCAATTATGAATCAAAACCATTCTCGGATCTACTGGAACACACATACAAAATTTTATCAAAATCGGTAAAGCCTTTTAGGAGGAGTTCAGTGATGTACACACATACAGAAGAATTTTATATAAAGATAAAATAAAAATGATTACTGTGGGTTATCCTTAAGAGTTTTCAGACTTTTCTATTAGCATAAATTTTGTAGTATATTATTATTACATAGTATAAAACAAAGTCCTCTGCCACGTCTGTCTGTCTGTTCACAATAAATTTAAAAACTACTAACCGGATTTTCATGTGGTGTACATCAGTAGGTAAAGTGATTTCTGAGAAAGGTTTGTGCATATAATTTGTCAAGTTTTTTTTATTATCAGGGTGGTACAACGTCCGCCGGGTCCGCTTGTTATTTATATGAATTTCATACGGTTTGGTCAGTATTACTATAATATACACTATATACTACAATATAATATACATATGTACCATATATTATGTGGTATATAACGAAATTCTCTAAATGACATTGAAATCCCCTATCAAAATACATTATTTGGTTTCAAAGAACCAATGATGTTACAAAGAGGCTTCTTTTAAAAGATTTTTCACATACCTACAGGGCATATGTTTGCGCAATTCCCAGGATAATTTGAAATCTCAGTTGGAAGCGGTAGATGTCGCTGCAATCGGGCTTTTAGGTTTTTTAAGATTTTTTCCGTTTAAAAATACAATTGAAACTGCTAATAACCGATTTGATGCAGACGAAGTTGCACAGGTCAGCTAGTTAGATATATAATTAAATCATAGACTTGTTTATGATTAAAGACTTGACAAATAATTCACTGTAATGACCCTGGTCAAAATAATACAGAGGTATTATGTACAGAGACAATATTTTTAGTTTACCATTGTCTGTTAACTCAAATCATTTTTTCTTTAATTATATAGATATTTCTTTTATACATATAATAAGTTTGCATTTTCATAATATACTAGCTTTTGTTAAACTTCATTCATTTTTCAATAAGTATATATTTTTTAAATTTAGTTTAAAAATGGGAAACATTTCATATTATGGGTAGTAGATTATGCACCATATATGTATAATATTTTTAACAATATCTTTTAAATGAATAAGAAAATTAACAATAAAAAGGTGTCACTGCATGTTTTAAATAAATTGTATAGAAAAATGAACTTAGATTGATATCCCATTACATATTTATTAATTGTTTAAGTTAATTATTTATTTTATAGCTCTCATAGTTAATATTAATCATGCTATTAATCTACTAAAAAAATCTTATAATTAGACTTATTTAGATCTCTGCAAGAAAATATCTAGAGTATCATATTTCAACAGATGGCATATGGGTATAGTTTCATAAAACAGTTATTTTTAATTCTCTTGCAGTCATGGAATAGTAGAACATCTTATATTGTTGTCTTCAAGAATTACAAAATCATAAAAAGTATTGACAATTGAATGTTTACTTATCAGGTTTTATCCTATCTTCCTACCATAATCTAATTTTGGTCTCATCAAGTATATGAGTAATATACATTATACCTATCTCTTTATTTGTGTATTTTCTATTAATCCATTTTCTGTGCCATAACCTTTTGATATACTACTGATAATGATAAGATAAACACCTGAGAAGACTGATAACATGATGATAATATGAACACCTGTGATATCAAAGATTTATACATGTCATTAAACAAGAAAAACAAATCATGTCTCAGCTTCTTTACATCTTATACTATAATCATTTTTTTATATAAATGTAAAATTCATCATATATTTCATACTAATATTGAATATTTCTTTTTATGCATTTTCTGAAGCATTCTTATATTGAACACTTGTTAAGATATGTCATCTATTAATGTTAGCTATGGTTGAAAATAGTAACTTTTTGTAATTTATGATACATTATTATATTGCAAAACTAGCGGGCCCGGCAGACGTTGTCCCGCCCTGATTATGAAAAAAATCCTAGACAAATTATATACCAAAACGTTCCTCATGAATCACTTTATCCACTGGTGAAAACCGCTTGAAAATCCGTTCAGTAGTTTTTGAGTTTATCGCGAACAGACAGACAGACAGACGCGGTAGGGGACTTTGTCTTATACTATGTAATGATTATGTAATATTTATAATTTAGGGAAACTAAATAGTAAAAGTATAATTATATAAGTTTACTAGCTTCTGCCTGCGAGATCGTCCCCGTGGAATAGTTACTTACTAATGCTAACATGCAGCGGAAGCTCTCAATAGGAAAAAAACACCGATTTTGAAACATTTCTCGTTGACGCTCCGCTCCTATTGGTCTTAGCGTGATGATAGGCCTATAGTCTTCCTGAATAATTTTTCAAATCTGGCCAGTAGTTTCTAGAGATTAGCGCGTTCAAGCAAACAAACTCTTCAGCGTTATAATATTAGTATACAGTATAGAAAGTATAGATACCCGGTGTTATTACAAAAAAGATAAATACGTATTGAATACTTGCTTTAAAAAGGTATGGGTACTTTCGTATTAAATGCACCGCGCTCGCCTACCGTTCGACGTCTTGCTCTTTTATCTAGCTCTGGTTAGGTTAACTTAGACTTGCGAAAAAAAGTAACGCGAACTTGCCTCGGCAGCGATCGGTGAGCGCGGTGCATTTAATACGAAAGTACCCAAACTTTTTTAAAGCAAGTAATCAATACGTATCGTACTTTTTTGTAATACGGAATATGTTTTATACTTTTTTTCTAAGTATCATTTCTGTTGGCCTTGTCGTTTTTTTTAATAATTTTCAAATGATAATATTTGCGTGTAATTTATGTACATGTTATTTATTTATTTCTGAATAGACGTTTATGTGTATACAATTACGTTCTGCGGTATTCCAGTTTTGATAGATACCAACCATATGGTACTGCCCTACTTTATGTTAGACCACGTTGCCGAAATAAACAAAGTGTTCTTAAGGCGAAGCTTGTTCATAAAATCTGTTTATTTATTACAGATTATTAATATGTTCTTTTACAGAAATATAACAGTTTGTGCTAGAAAACACATCAAACAGTAGAATCGAGACTCGTGAGTAGGTATCGATTAGTTTTCTGTTTTAGCGTGGGCTACCTAATAATCCGGTATATGTTCAATTGAAATCATTATCATTACATAGTATAAAACAAAGTCCTCTACCGCGTCTGTCTGTCTGTTCGCGATAAACTCAAAAACTACTGAACGGATTTTCATACCGTTTTCACCAGTGTATAAATTGATTCATGAGGAACGTTTTGGTATATAATTTGTCATGGATTTTTTTTATAATCAGGACGGGAGAACGCCTGCCGAGCCCGCTAGTTTATATATAAATTAGGTTTAAAGTTTATTGTTGCAAGCTCTAGAAGCACAATAAATATTTCATATTTTATAAATGATTATTAGAAAGCTTTTGATAGGTCTATATGTCGTTACTTCAACATAGAAAATATCTGCTACAAATCGCTCGAGCCTAACTAATTAAAATCCACGCGAGCCAAGCTACGTTAAAAATTCCAGAATTCAATTTCGGAGTAGCAAAGGTTTCCGTGGTTAGGAGATAATATAACAATATAGCGGGAATAGCCTCCAGCTAGAAAATAAATATAATTGTGTATCATGTTTAAAATTATATTTAGCTATAATCGAAAGCTATATAGCTATATTATAGCTATAAGCTATATAGAAAAGCTATAATTTGACAAAAAAAAAAAAGAAGAGTGTGAGTTCATATGCGGTAGACGTGAACCTTAGTGTTCTCATTAATTTTTACAAGAATGAGATGAATATCCTATTGAGTTGGAAGACATGTGTGTAAAAGTGCGTGATAGTCACTACGATCCAGCAGAAATTGTGCTACAGACCTCAACATTTCTCTCACTCTCTCTTTGTATATATTCCGAGTACATTAAAAATATACTATATCATTCTCTCATAGCCTAAAACCTATATATACATTTATAGCTATATCTTTTTCGTTGCACATATTCGTTTCATTAAATCGAATTCACACAGTCCCAAAAAGGTTTAAAAGAAAATCAAGTTTTGTGCGTATACATAAATGTCACCTTAAATCCAAGGCAAAACAATGCGTGTTATTCTCAACTATATGTCCGTCGTCGACGTTTTTGCATACAGATTTATTTACTGTTTCTTTATGATGTCATAGTAACCGAGCAATGCCGACGGAAGCGGTCGCCTAATTTGTCGTGGGTGGTCACTTCGACCGGCAATTGTTTCATCATTTTGATTTGAGAAAATATCTTGATATCTATAACTTTCAATAGTAATTTATGGATGTAATGTAGTTTTACGTCAGTAATAAATAAAGTTAGAGTATGGTATATTATCATACCAAACCAAACAACATTTGTAATGAACTAACAGTTTTTGGAAATTTGTTTTTTTGAAGTTATACTTTTTTGGCGCGTTAGGGAAAATGATGAGAGTAAATTTTTACGATGCGCGTGCACACCGTCACGAATAACCGGCACCCTGAAGTTACCTATAGTCAACATTTTCTTTCTTTGTATTTGTTGTTTGTATTTCTTTGTATTAAAACTTTCAATGTATTAAATACCTTTTTACTATTGTTGGTGTCGTTTTTTCTACAAACGTAGAATAAGGCGAAAGATAAAATTTTTGAAAAGATTTCTATCTTGTTACGCCAAAGAAGTATAACTTCTAACGCGTGAACACAAGTACACACACACTTTGTTTTATTTCTTTAAAGTCTTTAATATTCCGAGTTTTTTTTTATGTAAATCAACTATAATGGACAATTTAATATGATAATTACGTATACTTATCATGAAAAGTATTATATTGTTTTGGATTTATCTTTGGTATAAATGAGAATATTTCGTACAACAGGACCGTGTAATTGTTTTTCTAATGTAAATTTATATTGTATATAAAACATAATTGAAGTATAATTTATTCTCATTACTTTTAAAGTAATGTATTATTGTAACATATATATATATATTTAGTTCAAAGCTTTTCAAGGTTTAAAGGGGTCTTGGATTACGTCTATGGAAACACATACGGTGTTATTATAAAAAAGTTAAATACTTGCTTTAAAAAGGTTTCGTATTAAATGCACCGCGCTCGCCCGAGGCAAGTTCGCGTTATCCTTTTTCGCAAGTCTAACCTAACGTAACCAAAGCGAGACAAAAGAGCAAGATGGCGAACATTCAGCGACCGCGGTGCATTTAATTCGAAATCTTTTTAAAGCAAGTATTCAATACGTATTTATCTTTTTTGTAATAACACCGTTATTGTTTAATTCGAAACTTATTCGTCTTATACGTAAAATATCATTAGAGTCCGATTCTGAGTGCGATTGAAGAATAATGATGAGGCTTTGAATATATACGTATATATAACTAATTCCTTCTTACCTTAGATTGATCGTTCAAAGTTTTAATTACTCTACTGATATTAATTTTAACGCAAGATTTAACAGTACGCTATTTTTGGGTCATTAAGTTATTTATTTTAGGGTCGTCAACATGACAATGCGTTAGTATATATATTAAAAGGAGGACTTTGTGATTGATTATAAATGCGGCATATTTGTAGACAACCACGGCATGCTCCAACAATAAATTAAATTTTAATAAAATTAAATATAAAACTATTTTAGATATTTAAAGATTTAACATGACAATGCGAAAAGTAGGAAATTGAAAAAGAAACAGAAATAAAATACTAAAACTAATTGATACTCTAAAACCATATTTTAAAATATTATGGAAAGTAACAGAAAGAGAAAAAAGAAATACTAAACTTACTAAGTCAATAAAAACTGTATTTTGAGAAATGGCTGATACGTCTCTATCGCTGTTTTGAATGTACTTCGTGTACTTGAGAAAATGTCGTATGTTTTATGGTATGAGTTATATGACCTAGACGTTTAGATGACCGGAGAGTAAAAGCCTAAATTAGGGTATGAATAAGTAATGTAAAATGGCACGTATTTATTAGATCTCGAAAGCTTAGCAGGAATATTAAATATGAAGTGATTAGTAACTTGTTGTCAGTCGGTTTTGTCATGAAATATATTAAATAAAATAATAAGTTAAGTTTATATATATTCATATATTATATTAACTTTATTTTTCCTGAAGCTCCAGTAAAAATATACTTTGTATAGACAGTGTTATAAGTTTACTTCTGTCTAGTTTGTCGCACTTCGCCCATCATTGAACGCTTACAATAATGAATAATGCTTACAAAAATCGTAGTGTCTCAAGATGTCGTTATATTTTTTTATGTAAGGACAAAGTGCCTAAGAAATAAAATAAAAAAAAAGTGATCGAAATTTATCCTGTTGTATTATTCCGTTACGCGTGCAAAACGGTAGGACCTCTATCATTTTATTTATAGAGATTATCAACTTATTATTTACACAGGTTTTAAATTACTCCTAAAATCAACTTAGAATGATTGTAATCCAATATTGTATAATTGTTATTAATACAGTCTTGCTGTTCATTTGTCTTTTAAGTGTAATACTGTTTCTTACCACATATTCACCCTGCATTTAAGTACATCGTTACAGGAAACAATATAAATTAATAATTACAACGAAGCGCTTTGACAAAGGTTTAAAGGAAATTACATTTCAGTGAACCTATTTTATTGATAATACATAATAGTATAGGTATAATTTTGTCAATGAAATAATTGTTCAAGTAATTCCCATATTTATACTTAGTGCTCCTGAGTGCGTCGAATTAATTCTACTAATGATAAATAATATACGAGTATAAACATCTTCAATAAAGTATTTCTTGTAATATATTCTTATTGTATACTAACTAGCCTCTGCCCGCGACTTCGTCCGCGTGGAATAGTTACTTTGGGCTAACGCTATAACGCAGCGGAAGCTCTCAAGCGGAAAAAAATCCCCTGATTTTGAAACATTCTTCATTGGTGCTCCGCTTCTATTGGTCTTAGCGTGATTATATATAGCCTATAACCTTCCACGATAAATGAGCTATATAAAACTGAAAGAATTTTTCAAATCGGACCGGTAGTTCCTGAGATTAGCCCCTACAACGTCACAAACTTTACCTCTTTATAATATTAGTATAGATTTGAATTTGAAAAGCAAATGTAGGTATCATGAATCCGAATTTTTAATTGTGATTATTTTATTTCAAATCTGTGTTGCCATGTCTTTTTTGTCCAACGTTTTTTGCTTCTATTTAGCTGTTTGGATTAAGTTTTCTTTGCTTGAATAATATAATAGTATCAATAGCAATTAATTGAAACGTTTATAGTAATTTATAACAACGAAATTAACAGTAATTAAAACCTATCAAGTAATTGCTTCATCCGTGATTTTTATCTATAGAAATATTATAAAGCTGGTTTGTTTGTTTGTTTGGTTGAACACGTTAATCTTGGAAATTACTGCTCGGAGTTGAAAAATTATTTCAGTGTTATACAGCTCATTTATCGAGGAAGGCTATAGGCTATATATCATCACGCTTAGACCAATAGGAGCGAAGCACCAATGAAGAATGATTCAAAATCGCACACTGCTGCTGCGTGTTAATGTTAGCCCTAAGTAATTATTCAATGCAAACGAATTCCCGGGTAGAAGCTAGTACTATATATCAAAACTATCCGTTGTTAGTAAATGGTTGCGTCGGCGAGTAACTTTGTCTAGAAGTGTTAATACAATCACTAGAATTCTTTAGATGAAATTTTGACGTTATATAAAAACAGGAAAGTATTTTGAATAACTTCACATACATGTGTAGACGCTAAATTTAGAAAGCATTTGTTTGGATGTTCGGATATGTCTGAATTCTAATGTAGTTAACTGTTGTTAAAATATGAGAATTAAGTATTTAGCGCTTCTGTATGAACATGCTTATGTGACAATTTTTTTAACAAAAAATAAACTAAAAATATATTTCTCTAAAAATGCACCAGAACGTCAGAGATTATAAGTCAAGTAGGTTCCTAATATATACGTACCTAGTCTAGGATTATCATACCACTATCACAATCACGATACATTTCGTATTTGATTTTGAAAAATTCTCTGGTATATCTTTGAAATCCAAGATCCAATGCAAATTAAATTAAAATGGCAATGAAAATAAATATAATTTTCTAAATCGATTTATAAATGCGAAATTTTGACGTATCAAACATGGAAAAAAGTACAACTGAATTATGAACCTCTTTTTTGAAGTCGGTTGAAAACGGTAAGGGTCTAGAACAGTAGTACTCAAACTTTTTTTTAAAGCGGCTATAAGCAGGTTTACTCGTGGTGTTGCGGATCGTAAACTACAAAGATTTAGGTTTAAAATAGAAAAAGCGTAATTTAAAATTAACCACGTATTAATGTAGTGAAAAATGGTTGTACGATAAAACAAGCTTGGTATAACCCTTATCTACAAGTGACATGCGGGTAGCCAGTAGCCATAGCCAGTATAGGTGGTCCAGAACTATCTAGAAATGTCTGTGCTAGTGGCTCACTACGCGTTTGTTATTATATGTTATAACAAAATTGATATTGTATAAATGTTCTCCGTTTTACATACTTATTTTTAACTCCATCGGTTGAATGGCATAGAAGTTGATATGTTACAGTGTCATCTAGTGCCACCACCTGCACTTAGGCGTGCATTTAGGCGTGCCAACTTTCACGATGTTTCAGTTGCAAGGTTATCGATCTCATATTATAACATACTTTATTTACATATATAGTTAAGAAGATAGATTATTATCAGTGGACAATAGTTACGTCCAAAAACAGTGGGTGGCATCTGCAGTTTTAAAGTATATCTAGTTTTATACATATTCGGATTGAAAGGAAAACGTTCAATCGAATAGTATCTTTTGTTCATCTATGAGCCTCTGTCTTCAAATAAGACTCAATTAAAAACATTGAGTTACATGTACTTCGCTAAGGCGCAGGTTACACAATTTACTCCGAGTTGTGTTTTGGTCAGAAGCACTGTTTAACCTTATGGCGGTCGATTATCTTTGTACCATTAATAATGTATGGTTTAACATTAAACTCTCTCTTAAATGGTCAACCTGTTTTGTTTGACTTTGTACAGACTTGCCAAAACTCGCAAGTTATTGTTACCTTGTAAAGCTAGAGCTTTTGCCCGCGGCTTCTTTCTACTTAATGTAGTTTTAGCCTTTCGGGAACAATATATTTTTTTTGCGTGAAAATACTTATGTCCTGTTATGTACCTCTGACAACGTATACGTAAAATTTTATGTTGTTCGGTGAAGTAGTTATGGCGTGAAACGTAACAAACACACATTTGCATTAATAATATTGGTAAGGATTAAGTATGACGTTTATAATGTTCCGAGAATGTCATGTTTTACGCGAGTGAGCACGTTATGTATACGGGTTTCTTCGAACTACGATAATAGTTATCAAAAATTTAACCTTCAATTAGGAAAACCAAACATTAGCGTTACAATACCTAATATATGGTAATTATAAATACTATTAAATAATATCGACACTCTTAACAAAATTCTGATGGCTTATAACCATTATAACTTTAATTCGACCATGTTGTTAAATCATGTCTAAGTGGTACATTGTGACGCCGTACGGTGTACGGTTGTAGGGTGTACATTGGCTCGAGCTCAATTAACAACGCAACAGTGTCGCTTTCTGTTAAATTTACAATGCCATTTTTATATATGTATACTAGCGGGCCCGGCGGATTTTATCCCGCCCTGATAATAAAAAAACCTTGACAAAGTATACACCTAAACCTTCCCCATGAATCACTTTATCTACTGGTGAAAATTGCATGAAAATCCGTTCAGTAGTTTTTGGGTTTATCGCGAACAGACAGACAGATGTGGCGGATGATTTTTAACCGACTTCAAAAAAAGGAGGAGGTTATCAATTCGACTGTATTTTTTTTTTTAACTGACTTCAAAATAAAGTAAATTTTCAAAAAAAAGTATTAACCGACTTCAATATCAATCAAAAACCCATAAGGCACTAAAAAGCGGAAAATAAATAGTTTATCAAATTAACCAAATTAAATAAAACATATGAATATGTGTGCTACCTAGAGATAACCTACCCTATTTAAACTTACTCGAAATGATATGGAGCTAGAGGTGTATTATATAATTAGAAGAAATAAAAAAGAGTACAAACGATTCAAAGAAAAAGAGGAAACTTGGAAATACCGACTGTTGTAACTGGAAACGCGAGTTTTTTTTTTAATTAACTGATTACTAATTAGGTTTTATTTACTCGTTATTGTAGATGAGAATTAAAAATATTCCTCTGACTTAGAAGCGTGGGTGTGCGAGTGATGCAAGATGAAATAAAATATATAGCGTTGGTGTGGTTTTGCAACAAACCCACCACGTAATAAAAATCATTTAATGATTCAATTGTAATATACATTTTAAAACTAAAATGTAGATTCTATTCCGCGGCATTTTTAATTTCCAGCTGTAAATTTATTTTATTTTTTAATTTTTTTCGCGGTCAATGTCACAAGCAAGTCTTGTAATGTATAAGACGTTCACACCCTGTAACCTTAAACTATTTGGTATATAATTTTTGGCAATGCATATAGCAATGTTAATCTGCACCGAGATCTATTAACGCTTTTTGGAAATGTTAGTATATTTAATTTAAAAAAAAACAACTCTTTGACTTCCACAGTCTATGTCAAAAATTCCGTATTATAGGAAAATGATATCTTAATATTTGAAACTATTACCACATATGTTTTTACTATACAATTTTATCTAATATACAATACAAAAATATATACAACTAGCGGGCCCGGCAGACGTTGTCCCGCCCTGATTATGAAAAAATCATTGACAAATTTTATACTAAAACGTTCCTCATCAATCACTCTATCCACCGGTGAAAACCGTATGAAAATCTGTTCGGTAGTTTTTGAATTTATCGCGAACAGACAGACAGACAGACGCGGTAGGGGGCTTTCTTTTATACTATGTAATGATATACCAGTGGTTATCAACTATTTTTATGACACGACCCCATTATTAGTATGTAAAATTAATTCGAGGACCAACTACCTTTCGTTGTTTCAACTTATAATATTTTTATTACTAATATTCAAAACCGTATAAGCATATAAATAATTTGTATTTATTATCATGATTATTTTCTTTTTTTTATCTTCATTTCTATGGTTTTGTGATCCTCCGCAACCTTATTATAGAGTCTTTGCGACCCCCCTAAGAGGTCGCGACCCACACGTTAAAAAACACTTGAATATACATAAGGAATAACATCAGTATAGTTTTATTTTTAATATGTATGTATGTAGAATACTAGTGTAGTAGAAATGTTAACGTGAACCAAATACCGCGACCTGTTTTCAAAGACATTTCAATTTCGTTTTGTATATGAAACAAAATTATCTGACACAGATTCCATATTGTGAATGCAATCCATGAATCATATTGTGTTTATTATCAACGAATTCTTCTCTACGTGACCGTATGTTCGTAAGACAATATGCTGTCGGTCAAGGACATAGTTCTATTGGACGTGACTTATATAAAACTGAATTATACATGAACTAAATATGGTAAGCGGACCTTTGGCTTATCCAGATCTCTATTTAGTTTCGTTTTATATGGTAGGCGCAATATAGAAGTTGGAAGATATCCAAATTTAGTATCTCATTAATGTGATACAGCGAGCGGTTAGTTTCTATTGTTTTATTGTGTTCTATAAATATTCGAGTTAAATGCACCTTCTGTTATAACAGAAAATGTAATTCAACGATCGCTTGGATTCGAATTAAAATTTGTAATCGTTGAGCTAAACGATCGTTTGAGAAATACAGTCGAATTTTATTATTGCTTAGTTTTTTTTTTATTTTGTTCATCGTCAAATGGACGTGATTTATTTGTATGCTGTAATGTTAATTTACCGGATGCGAGCCGCAGAACTGTAAAATAAAAATTATGTGCGTGGTGACGTAGTTTCATGTAATGATGGCTGCGTCGGTCGCCTTAGTTTCGAATCGCTGAAAGACCCAAGTTTCCCGTCATGGTTGTAACTCGTTTTCTAGTGGTTAGCTTTTATAATAGAGTAAAAAATCTGTCGCAGACAACAACAGCGTACCAATTATTGGTTTCCAATATCTGCGCTGAGAGTCGGATGTGAAATGAATTTTATAAATACTGAAATACCAAATAAAATTTTGAATTGTAAAGCGCTTCGGAATTATATATGCTGGGCAAAAATTTGAATAGAGTTTTGTCTTGTTGCTAAAAAATTTATATATTTTAGGAACAAAATAACTACTATTACTACATGTTATAAAACAAGGTCCTCTGCCACGTCTGTCTGTCTGTCTGTTCGCGATAAACTCAAAAACTATTGAACGGTTTTTCATGCGGTTTTCACCAGTAGATAAGGAAGGTTTAGGTATATAATATGTCAACATTTTTTTTTAACATGTCCGTACAATATCCGTCGGGCCGGCTAGTGTGTATATTAAAGTAGGGCGTCAATACAAGTAATAATTTTTTTTCCGATACAAAATACACATAAGAGTTGTTGAGATATGTATGCTTGGTACACATATATGTTTCAGCAGCTCATATATGTAAGAATATTTTAGCTTAACTTGGGTTAGATCAGATAGGTCCCGAATTGCTTGCATCAGGCAACAGCCAAACCGAGGTGTGCCGTGCACCCTTGAGCTGGTTGCCCAAACAAAAATCGGCTGAGTGCCCTAACCGCTCGCCTTAGTAGTCCGGTGAAGCTGTTAAGACCTTGCTAGGTCAATAGCGTAGTCAGTTCGAGAAAAAAAAAAGTAATAATTTAAGTTTCCGAAATTGCAGTATATTGAGAAAAAAAGTAAAGTTCATTACTTTTCTCAAGTTTCGCAAAATTGTCACATTTCTTTTGATAGTAAGTAAAATTAAATTGTACTTAATACGATAATCAGAACCAAACCTTATTCACTGAACACATATGTGCAAATGTTATTTTTAACGAATACTAAAACTTTAAACGGTTTATTTTAAAACGTGCGTCCAAAGATAGATCTCGTAAAAGACGGAGAGAAAAACAACTATTAAGAGTGCTAATCCTGTGATGATCAAGATTCAAACAAAAGGTATACAACGTGTTATATACACTACTTTGATTATGAAAAGGCACTATAAATTTTTATAACAAAAAACATATAATTTTCGATGAAGTTGTCATAATTATCTTTCTAAGTTTTATTACACTTTAATAATCGCTCTCGGCTACATAAAACGTTTCATAAGAATCAAGAATAGCCTACAACAGCCTGGGTTAATGGATCTTGTTATTAATGATAGACGTTTTGGAATTGAATCAGTAATTCCAAAGTTTACTTATTACAAACTCTGCCGCTTTATAACATGTCTACCAGGGGATATAACTAAACGGTGCAATCTTGCTAGCTGTGAGGAGTCAGTACGAGCCCAAGTGCCACACTCACTCGGGATATACCATTGTCGGTTGATGAATTTTGTTACTTTTAGTACTTCGTTGCATTTAATTTACAAGAACCTTTTTGAAAAACCTTTCTATGACGGCGAATAATAATACTTACACGGAAAATTGTGATAACATTTTAATTAAATAATGTCATTGCAATTAAATAAGTAAATATGTTGAAATACCATCCTTTTTTACCTGCTTTCGTGTTATAATATATTTATTACAATTTTGTATTGTAATTAAAAGACTTAGCATGACACATATTTTTATTAGCTATTTATCTGAAACCAAACACACTATAAAGCGATATGAGATGATGACCAGTGACCACATTTCAAAACAACACATTTTTCAATTTATATTATTATTACCAATAAAGAGACATGGAAATCCGAAGGAGATGCTTTTAGCCAAGAGTGCTACTCCCAAAAGAATTAAGTAAAAACAAACTTATATATCTGGATAATCTCTGCGATGTGACGTAAGTCTAGACCAGCGGTTTTTATTCAGCGGCACTCTAACATACACTTTAAAAAATCGCGAGAGCCTTGCACACATGCCACGTTTTTGAATGTACAATGTGAACAAAAGTGAGAGTTTGTAAATCTCGCGACACGTTTGGCAGGTGCTTCGGATATGACACTCCAATTATCGCGATACGCTGGTTGAGAATCTCTAGGTTGAACAAAAGTGGAATTTTGCGAGATTCCAAGGGCGATATGTTCAAGTGTGATCGTAGTAACGACTAATATGTATATAAAATGAAATCGTATTTGATTTTGCTATTCTTATAAGCGATAAAATGAAACCGGATTGAAAGCAGCCAGTCTATAAAAATGAGCTTACGTCATGGAAATAAATATCCATACTTGCGAGTATTGACTATTCCTTAACTAGCTTTTGCCGACGATTCCGATCCCGCTGCCTTCAAAATTAAATTGATGTACAGTGGTTACGTTAATTTATAAGCCTACTCAGCAAAATTTGCTCGTAGTCATATGAATTGTGTAGGAACGTTAACGAAACAAACCCATAAACATTATTCTATAATCTATACACTCATCAAAAAAGTCTAAGCAACACGTACTAATTTAAATTTTAGGATGGTTCTTCACATTATAACGTTGTATTTTATTTTTAAAATAATATCTTTAGGGTTCTATGATGTAAAAATAACAGCTGTTGTCTTTATAAGTTCTTTTAATAACAAAAATGAACAATATTAGAATATACTGTAGAAACTAAGATACATAAGAAACTAAACTTTTTTCTTACAAAATGAAATTTCTAAAGAAAATGTATTTATTGTGAAAGAATAGAACAATTTAATACAAAGTATGGGCTCCTCTGCTATTCAGAACTTGTCGGCAACGATTATTCATTGAATTAATGAGACTGTTTATGTCATCTTGCGGTATTCGCTCCCAATGGAATTGTAGCAAATCCTTCAGCTGTTGGGTTGTTGTCGCTCCGTCCAAGTCCCTCAAAACACGTCTCTGGAGCATGTATCCGAGCTGTATGTGAACGCGCATTGTCATGCATTAACCAAAATCGGAGCCAAAGGTTTGTGCAAATGGGTAGACATAAGGTCTGAGAATATCCTCAATGTAATTTTCAGCATTCATGTTTCCATTTACAAAAACGAGCTCAGTTCGCCTGTTCTTCATAATACCCGCCCATAACATAACTGTTGGGTCGCTGTATGGATGAACTTCCTGAACGCACCTGAGCCTTTCAGTATTTCCGGGCCGACGATACACTCGCACCCTTCTTGTATCAGGCTTAAACCCGAATCGCGACTCATCGGAAAACATAATTTTATCCCATTGTTCCTGGGTCCATGTTATGCGTTCTCTACACCATTCATATCGACGAGCGCGATTCCTGTGACGTATCGGTGGGCACCTGATTGGGCGTCGAGCTCGTAGGCCGTACTCATGCAGTCGATTTCGCACAGTTTGAGGACTTACATCAACACCACTTGAAATTTGTAGCCTCAAACTTATCTCTCGAGCAGTTAACATCGGCTGGCGTCTTGCAGTCAGTTGTATGTACCGGTCTTGCCGAGTGGTTGTACTCCTTTTACGGCCTGGATGCTGTTCAGCGGGTTCTCCTGTATTATTATAGCGCTGCCAAAGACGACAAATAACACTTTTATGAATGCCAAAATGTCGAGATACCTGAGATTGATTACTTCCCGCTTGCAACATCCCTACAGCTCTTTGCATTTCATCTGCCATTAAATGACGTCGCTTCATGACGTAAAGAATATCTAACAATTCAATTTTGTCGCTAACTTTATTTAAATGGTTGGTAAAATTATAAAATCAAGACTAAACGTAGCAATTAAAACGCACTTAAATTCAAAAAAATTCGCAGTCATTTGAATTTTATGAAAAAACAAAACATAATGAAATTTTTTTTTACAACCAGCCAGTATGTCATCAATAACAAAAAAGTTTACTTACCTACGCACTTTGTTTGAGTAAATACTTAGAAATTAATTAATATAAATGGTAAAATTTGTAATATCACGCATGTTGCTTAGACTTTTTAACCGACTTCAAAAAAAGGAGGAGGTTATCAATTCGTCTGTATTTTTTTTTTTTTTTTTATGTTTGTTACCTCATAACTTTGGACTGGATGAACCGATTTTGATTATTCTTTTTTTATTTGGAAGCTGGTACTTCCCGTGTGGTCCCATTTCAATTTGGTCCAGTTCGGACAACGGCATCCAGTGCAAAACCGTATAAGTTTTAAATTTGCATTAGGTATGTACACGACAAATAGACGAATAACTCAATATCACGCTAACCGATTTCGATGATTCATTTTTTATTGGAAAGGACGTACTGCAAGGGTAGTTTGATGAGAGTTTGGTTAGGTTCTGATTATGGGATCCGTGACAAAGTAAGAAAATGCAAAACCGTATAAGTTTTAAATTTGCATTAAGTATGTACACGACAAATAGACGAATAACTCAATATCACGCTAACCGATTTTGGATGATTTATTTTTTATTGGAAAGGACGTACTTCAAGGGTAGTTTGATGAGAGTTTGGTTAGGTTCTGATTATGGGATCCGTGACAAAGTAAGAAAATTTCAAGAAACGAGCCTACTCCTTTCTTAAGGGCCCGCAACGCATCTGTGTTTCCTCTCGTGTCGCAGGTGTCCATGGGCGGCCGTGATCACTTACCATCAGGTGACCCGTATGTTCGTTTGCCACCAATATTATAAAAAAACTCTTCAATTCTTAGGAGCCTATTGTGCTTATGTTCGTTGCTGTGTTGCAACATGACGCAAGCATTGTAATTACATTACTTAAGGTGTATTATGTGTGAAGCAATGGTAGCCGAGTTGGTGGTAGAAACTATCGCGGATTATTGATAAGGTTGCGTTCGTACCAAACGTTACTTATTGTACAACCAATTGAAACCATATCGCATACCATACCGCAAAAATGCGCATATTTTAATATACTTAAGGCGGAACGGAGTTCGCGGGCACTGCTAGTAAAATATATTTATGTACACTAAAAATGGAAAAATAAAGTAAATTTTCAAAAAAAAGTATTAACCGACTTCAATATCAATCAAAAGCCCATAAGGCACTAAAAAGCGGAAAATAAATAGTTTATCAAATTAACCAAATTAAATAAAACATATGAATATGTGTGCTACCTAGAGATGTATTGGAAGTCGGTGCGAACCGAAAATCATATCATCTACATAGGTACAAAGTTTAAGTCGTCTCTGTAATACATTTCTACCTGGAACAAATTTGAAATTTCGGTTGGCATCGACTTCCAATACATCTCTAGGTAGCACACATATTCATATGTTTTATTTAATTTGGTTAATTTGATAAACTATTTATTTTCCGCTTTTTAGTGCCTTATGGGTTTTTGATTGATATTGAAGTCGGTTAATACTTTTTTTTGAAAATTTACTTTATTTGAAGTCGGTTAAAAAATACAACAAAAAGGCAACGTCACGCGATGTTCGTAGGCGGTCACCCATACAAGTACCGACCGTGCCTAACGTAGCTAAACTTGGGTGATCGGAAGAGAACCCGTGTTTTTAGCATTCTACCCGATACAGTGTTTACCCCCACCACTCTTCGCCACACAAAAGAGTTGCCGACCAAAATTGCAAACCCTTCCAATAAGAACTGTCACTTCAAAAAAAGCAAAGTCAAACAGTGTTAGAAAATTTCACCCAAATATACTAATATACAATTTACAGAATGTTTAATAAGAAATAGAATAAATACTTAATATTCATGTAATTAAATTTGAATGTTATCTTGACTAATTATGTTATTTAGACTATGCTTAAGTTCATGACGAATGCATATGACGTCAACTACCATTTGACCTTCGTTGATAGTTACTCCGCAACAGAACCAGTTTATTATACCCACATAGATTTTTCCAATTTATTCTATACTAGCTGACTCGGCCACGTGTTGCAGTGGCTAAGTTATTATATCATTGCATATTGATAAGAATTCATAATTGTTGTTGATAATATGACCAATAAACATATCGATTTAAATGATTTTTTTTAATATAAAAGACTTATTTTTAGGACTTAATATAAAAGTTAGACATATGCTGTCCATGACTTTTATGTAGGTATTATCAAATTTTATAACTTTTCTCTATAACTCAATCATATAATATCTCTTGTCGTTAAGGCAGCGTTCGTAAGAAACGTTTTCGCTCGACCGTTTTTTCTCCGACTTGCTTTGCAAATCCGACTACCACAAAAAATTCTTTTCATTTTTCGAGTTAATATATAACCTATGACACTCACAAATAACGTTCTATTGGTAAAATAATTTTCAAAATCGGTTTAGTAGATTCAGATATTAACCCCCTATAACCTCACAAACTCACAAACGTTACCCGTGTTATTACAAAAAAGTTAAATACGTATTGAATATTTGCTTTAAAAAAGTTTAGGTACTTTCGTATTAAATGCACCGCGCTTGCCGAACGCAGCCGAGGCAAGTTCGCGTTATCCTTTTTCGCAAGTCTAATCTAACCTAACTAAAGCGAGATATCAAACGTTCGGCGAGCGCGGTGCATTTAATACGAAAGTACCCAAACTTTTTTAAAGCAAGTATTCAATACGTATTTAACTTTTTTATAATAACACCGCATCTCTTTATAATATTAGTATAGATAATATGTAAAATATAGACAATTATCGCATAAAATTGACAAGTGTGATGAATATGGTATTAGTTCTATCGTCTATGTGTGGGTGTATTACATATTACTACGTAATACGCATATATATTTAGAACATATAACAACAATTTGGTTTCTATGTACATAACATAGTCTGCCTATTGTAAGTTTGGATGGAACTGACCATGTATGATATATTTGATATAAGTTTTATACATTCTATATTTATGATTTTTTTATTTGGAGCAATTCGTAATTTGTTTTTGTTTAATATACTTCGACGATTCAGTGTTAGAGTACTTTTACGTAGTTTAAAATACTCTTAATTTTTATAAATTATAATAATTTTTTTTGTAGTAGAATATTGAACTTTGGTTGGTGTTCCTGACCAACCAACTAGTGCTTTCTGTGACTCTGTTGTCGTGAAAATGGTTTGGTTGTTTCATGAGAACTTTGTCTATTATGTAGACTTATTGTGGCCTGTTTTTTTATTATTGTAATTTTATCGTTATTGCTTAGCACATATGGAGTCGTGGCGATCTAGTGGTTTGACCGGTGTAGTATCAGTTCGATGTCCGCAAGTTCGAACCCCGGTATGTACGAATGAATTTTTCGTAATTCGCGTACATTTACTAATTGAAATTGGTAACACTATCAACTGACGGTGAAGGAAAACATCGTGAGGATATCGGAACTTGAGATATGTTCTCGTAATACCACCGTATGTGGGAAAATATAGAAATGTGGATTTCTCCGAATTTAAAATCGCAAATACGTTGTGGGCTGGCGTGGTGATTACGCCCATTACCTTCCTACGGGAAAAGGCCCATGACCCTGCCTATGATTGGATCTCTTACAGGCTGTGATGACGATGATGATATATGGAAAGACGCCATGTTACGTATTCTATAGAGTATTTTTAAAAATCTCGTGAATGTCAGTAAAAGTCTTCTATAGCTATTTATTATATTATGTACTAGCCTTTTTTCGCGGCACGTTAATGTAGATTTGACTTATACCTATCCTTTGCTGTACCCCTGGTGACGTGTGTGGAAAATTTTCATAATGATCGGTTGAGTACAAAACGTAACTTATAAACAAACTCATATTCGCATTTATAATATTAGTTAGGACTTAGTATCGAACAAATTAGTATTGTTGTTCTAACGCCTAGAATAACGGTAACATTGTTATAATGTTGATTTAAAACATATATATATATATATATATATATATATATATATATATTATTTCTTTTATTTAAAATGTACACAGCAGTATGGCGTCATAAAGAACGGCAAGTAAATATACGACTTAATTTAAGCTTTGTCGTGGACCGTGTGCACTAATGAATGAGAAAAACAAACCATAATAACTTATCTAAAATGTCGTCAAACTATAATACCTATATTTAAAGGAATAATGTTTAAAGTAATAATAAGTTTGAAGATTCAGTGTATTTAATTTTAACAAATATTATCTCGGATGGTGTTTACGAGCTCAGGTTGAAGCGCAGAATTCACCATGATTGCGGTATTGGAGGGACCTCTTTATAGTATCTGTAATTAGATGCAGAATATATATTGTTATTACATAAAATAGCTCCTACGTAACTTGAATTACCGGTTTACCTTCCTTAGATTACTCATATCCTTTATATATTTTTTGAATTGATTATATTTACACTTTATTTATTACGAGTTCTCGAACTTACATTCAAAATAAAAATACTTTATTCACTTTAGACCTTGAGAACCATATACAATATATTTTATTCAATTTAGGCCCTGAGAACAATATACAATATACTTTATTCAATTTAGGCACTTAACTTGCCCTTAACTGAACGCCTTAACTACCACCGGTTCGGAAAACAACCTGGTCATCGACAGGAACCGGTAAGATCTATTAGTTTGGCATACTAACAAGTAATGCATATTTTCAATTTTGCTGCATTATTCACAATTAAGGGAAGCAGGTTTGCTCCTTCGCCATATAAATAGGCTAAACACTTCGCAGTGTCTCTATTTTATTTTATCATATTTCGGGATCTGTCAGTGTATATAGCCGATCTCTCATTAGATGCCGTGTTATCAGTGCAGTCACTTTTTCAAAACTGAACGTTCTAAACAATTATTACTATTACAAGGTCGAAAAAGTCTCTAAAGTTGTTTTTTTTTGCAAGATTGGGCTTTGCTCTAAAAAATCAAATATAAAAAAAAAAAATTAAGCTACTAACCTTACAAAGCCGCCCAATGGTGAAAATGCTTTATCGTTCAATGGCACCAGTACAGGTGAATCCCGTAGACCTTGTGGTAACTTTATGAAATATTTCACACTACTCGGTATCAGGACCCCTGTAATTTTTTTTTTGTTAATTTGGTATGTAAAACTATAATTCTTTTGTATTTACTGATAAATTATGTTCATTCAAATTAAACTACTCTTCTAAATTAATTTGTCGTCAAATATGTATTGGAACAAAAATTTAAATATTAAATTTATAAATCGTGTAAGATTTAGTAATAAAATGTATGTTATAACAGTGATTAGTAATTAAATAAAATATAATTTATTACCAGTTTAAAATAATAAATGCGAAATTAATGTTCCTACCGTTTGCGTCATATCTGTATTTACGTAGTAGAGTTTGCATTGTGGGGTTCTGAATATTTGATAGCACAACTATAGCGCAGGGCTGTAAATGGTGAAAATATTTATTAGTTTGCAATCATAAAATAAAATCATTCAATAAAGTAGTGAAACCACGTATGACGGTCTGTGTGGCTTGACATTCTGTTTTGATGGACTTTCAAAGATTATACAGAATTTTTAGAATGCTAATTACATGATCTATTTGCCTAATTCCTACCAAGGGTATGCCTCTTCAAAGCTCTGAAGCGCGAGTTTCCATTTCCAAACTATTTCAAATATTGTTTTTTAAACAAAATACAGTATGTATACTGTATTTTAAAGTCCGAAAATAAATTACTAGTTGATTCTCGTCTGCTTCGTTAGGCATTTAAAAAATGGCAAAGAGTCAATCGAATCCAAAAAAATGTAGCTTGAACCATCTAAGTAATTTTCGTCAGAGTTCTATTCTGATACGGTCAGTAATGACGTAATTGAATCTCAAAGAAACTGAATTATCATTACATCTAAATATATAAAAATCCAGTGTCATGTTTGTCCACAATGAACTCAGAAAGTACTTAACCGCTTTTTATGAAAGTTGGTATTTATGTGTATAATTTGGTCCAACTAGAGAGATAGGATAATTTATATTTCGAATAATGGCCTCAATATTTGTTAATTACAAATTAAATAATTGTCAATGTTGATTATTGTTATTAATTGTAAGTTTCATCAGTGTCGAACAGATGGCGCTTTAAATTGGTTTGTCGACAGAAAACTGTAGGACCGACTGTTATAGATACCTCATATATGACGCCACGTTTTTAATTTTGAATTTCTCTTTCAATTTTAATTTAACGTGTAATAACTGAGCCACAAAACGCGTGGCAGGGTCCGCTATATTTATATAAATTAGTACAGTTTAGATGTGATTGTCCAATAACTTGGCACGTAGTACATTGATAAAAAGTCACAAGATCGTTATCATGTACTAAATACGAACATACCTTCTTACTTTTCTCTTTATACAGTCTTCTTTCAAATTCAACTCCGTATTCTTCGTGATCTTTACCTTCATAGGACTTTAAATTAATCACTTTATCTCGTTCGTCTTCTTCACTTAGAAGCAAAGGTTCGACCTGGCCTTTATTATTCGCCTCTGATATATATTTTGCTGGTAACATTCTCTGAAATATCAAGTATGTTTTTAACTACTAGGATGGGAATATAATTATAATATAAAGAATAGAATTTATGTCTTACATTTTCACTATACATAATCTTAAGAAAAATTAGAATTACAATTCCTGTTATACGCATGTCAGACCAATCGGAATAACTTTTACATGTAAAATGTCCGCAATGCAACGGCTGGAAACCGCTGTTCCTAGAGTTTATAAACATGTTCTCATATTTCTATGAATTTGAGAATTTCATTCTAAACATTGCTGTTTGTTTTGAATCTGTATTTTATAAAGTAAATTTTCAAAAAAAAGTATTAACCGACTTCAATATCAATCAAAAACCCATAAGGCACTAAAAAGCGGAAAATAAATAGTTTATCAAATTAACCAAATTAAATAAAACATATGAATATGTGTGCTACCTAGAGATGTATTGGAAATCGGTGCCAACCGAAATTTCAAATGTGTTCCAGGTAGAAAAGTATTACAGAGACGCGAGAGTGAACTTAAACTTTTTGTAGCTATGTAGATGATACGATTTTCAGTTGGCACCGACTTCTAATATATCTCTAGGTAGCACACATATTCATATGTTTTATTTAATTTGGTTAATTTGATAAACTATTTATTTTCCGCTTTTTAGTGCCTTATGGGTTTTTGATTGATATTGAAGTCGGTTAATACTTTTTTTTGAAAATTTACTTTATTTTTCCATTTTTAGTGTACATAAATATATTTTACTACCAGTGCTCGCGAACTCCGTTCCGCCTTAAGTATATTAAAATTTGCGCATTTTTGCGGTATGGTATGCGATATGGTTTCAATTGGTTGTACAATAAGTAACGTTTGGTACGAACGCAACCTTATCAATAATCCGCGATAGTTTCTACCACCAACTCGGCTACCATCGCTTCACACATAATACACCTTAAGTAATATAATTACAATGCTTGCGTCATGTTGCAACACAGCAACGAACATAAGCACAATAGGCTCCTAAGAGTTGAACAGTTTTTTTATAATATTGGTGGCAAACGAACATACGGGTCACCTGATGGTAAGTGATCACGGCCGCCTATGGACACCTGCGACACGAGAGGAAACACAGATGCGTTGTCGACCCTTAAGAAAGGAGTAGGCTCGTTTCTTGAAATTTTCTTACTTTGTCACGGATCCCATAATCAGAACCTAACCAAACTCTCAGCAAACTACCCTTGAAGTACGTCCTTTCCAATAAAAAATGAATCATCCAAAATCGGTTAGCGTGATATTGAGTTATTCGTCTATTTGTCGTGTACATACTTAATGCAAATTTAAAACTTATACGGTTTTGCATTTTCTTACTTTGTCACGGATCCCATAATCAGAACCTAACCAAACTCTCATCAAACTACCCTTGAAGTACGTCCTTTCCAATAAAAAATGAATCATCGAAATCGGTTAGCGTGATATTGAGTTATTCGTCTATTTGTCGTGTACATACCTAATGCAAATTTAAAACTTATACGGTTTTGCACTGGATGCCGTTGTCGGAACTGGACCAAATTAAAATGGGACCACACGGGAAGTACCAGCTTCCAAATAAAAAAAAAATAATCAAAATCGGTTCATCCAGTCCAAAGTTATGAGGTAACAAACATAAAAAAAAAAAAAAAAAAAAAACATACAGACGAATTGATAACCTCCTCCTTTTTTTGAAGTCGGTTAAAAATAGCCAGGAACACCTTTTGAGTTGGAGTTGCATTTCGCAATTTAAACTTTGACGGTGTAAGTGGTCTTATGAGTTTCCTTTGTCGTACATCGGTGAGTCTTTGAAAATTTTTATTGTATTCTTTTTAATATATTCAAAGTACATTATTCATATGTACAATGTACGAGTATATACTACATACTCTAGCCGATGTTGTGTCTCGTGAGAAATTGAGCACCTGTATTCTTTCACAGCAAATAATATAAACCTTGTTGAGCTATGTTTTATATTCTAGATTAAAACTACTTGCTTCAATTGTACTTATTTTTACGAAACTTATGTATAAAGTATATTATATATAGTATGTATATAGTCTATCGCATATTGTGTCTTATGAGAAATTGAACATCTGTACTTTTCTATAGCTATTAGCAAGTAATATAAGGTTTGATAACCGTATGTTCTTTTTCTATATTTCAAATTGAAACTAATTGATTATTAAACGACTTTTCTGCAATTTTTAAATATCGTCTATTAAGTTAATGTGTTATTTTGATATGAGAGCGTGTAGATTATAATAGATTAAAAGGATCAATGCGTTTTGGTGGATAACATATAATTCAAGCGAGGATATTATTTCGAAATCGTGCCCTCACAAAGATGTAAATAAGTAATGTTTAAAAATATATACATTTATAAATTTAATCGACCTGGTCTTTGGAAAGAGCTCTTCAAATGTCATTAATAAAATTACATATTAATACAAAAACATAAATGATCTTTTTTTTCGGCTATCTCAATATACACATCTAATGATAATAATGCACTTGTAAAATGAAATGAAAATTCAAATATCACTATGCTTGTATCAAGACAGATGTCTATTTTCATACAAAATTTATTGTTTGCTCATTTTTAGCGTTTCCTACAAACGAATATTTAATCGATGGAGTACATATCTGGGTATAAATGCATCAGACAAATGATATAACATTTTTAGTGACGCGGATGCACATGAATAAAACCGCGTCATTCGAAAGTATACGGATTAATAAACCATAATTAATGAGAAATCTATCCATAAATGTCTATATAACAGCGTTTACGATTCTCAACCTTGTATAGTAACTCAAAGCAGAGGCAGTGTGACACTGGAATCATGTCCTATTATGTGTATGGGTTTGCACACGTTATTACGATCAAATAATGTCCAGTCTAGCCCGTTTTCTTATCTAATTGTGATGTTATTGTATACTTTAATATCCGTACGTTTTTCTCTCATAAGTTTGATTAAAATGATCATATAATTTATTTCTTTTCGACTTTTTAAAGAGTGTAAACACTTCCTTACTAACAAAACACACAGCGCAGAAGTTTTACTGGTGTTCGGTAGTTTTCATGAACCGATAAAATATAACATTCAGTTCCGCGTATCGGTAATAACTTTGTAACAATTTCTTTTAGAACATGTGGAATAATAACGCGAGACAGACAGACGGGCGCCTTATACGTTGATCCAGTCTATTTATGCTCAGCCAACACACGTCTTTATGGATCACGCATAAGTAAACCCTTGTTCATTCTAGTTAGTTATTTTCGCTTTGTTCTAAATCTAATAGAACAAAATATTGTTTCAACAAATAGGTTAACTGTTTTATTTTGTCAGGACACTAACCAGACATGTTTTCGCAGTTTTAACATTTTGCTATAAACAAAGATCTGTATTTATATTACGTGATATAGAAGGACTACCGGTTTTAATTCATGTATAGCGAAACATGCGTTGCTTGTAAATTTTACATTATACCTTCCTTTGTACTATACTCATATTATTATCTAAATATTATATTAAACTAGCTACCCGCCGCGGCTTTGCACAGGTGTACTGAGATAGAAAATGTGGCCAAATATTTCGTTTGCAGCACGATTTTTAAAGATTTCTCTATAGTTTTCTGTCTCACTCTTCTTCTTCTTCTTACCCTTATCCCACATAAGTAGGGTCGGTACAACATGTTTGCCATTGTGGTGATATGATTTGGTTTAATTTTTACGATCGGCCGCCTGCCTGACATCAACCCTCCTTGGGATTATTTTGTTGTACCACTGTATTTATGATAATCTTTATATATAAACTAGCGGACCGGGCGGACGTTGTCCTGCCTTGAAAACAAAAAAAATCCTAAAAGTCGATCGCAGCGCCACCTACCGGTTCCAATTGTGAATCTAAACCATTCTCGGACCCACTCGAACACGCACAAAAAATTTCATCAAAATCGGTCCAGTCGTTTAGGAGGAGTTCAGTCACATACACACGCACAGAAGAAATCTTAATATATACTAGCGGACCTGGCGGACGTTGTCCTGCCTTGATAATAAAAAATATAAATCCCAAAAGTCAACCGCAGCGCCACCTGCCGGGTCCAATTGTGAATCTAAACCATTCTCGGATCCACTGGAACACGCACAAAAAATTTCATCAAAATCGGTCCAGTCGTTTAGGAGGAGTTCAGTCACATACACACGCACACAAGAAATATATCTTAATACTAGCGGACCGGGCGGACGTTGTCCTGCCTTGAAAACAAAAAAATCCTAAAAGTCGACCGCAGCGCCACCTACCGGGTCCAATTGTGAATCTAAACCATTCTCGGATCCACTCGAACACGCACACAAAATTTAATCAAAATCGGTCCAGTCGTTTAGGAGGAGTTCAGTCACATACACACGCACACAAGAAATATATATATTAAGATATATTTGTGTATATCACTGAACTCCTCCTAAACGGCTGGACCGATTTTGATGAAATTTTGTGTGCGTGTTCGAGTGGATCCGAGAATGGTTTAGATTCACAATTGGACCCGGTAGGTGGCGCTGCGGTTGTTTTATTATCAAGGCAGGACAAAGTCCGCCAGGTTCGCTAGTTATTATACAGTTCTGATAGGATCCTTTAGCTTTACAGTTTTTCTGTAGGCTTTCTGTAGGTCAAACACGAAGTTCTTCAAGATATATATGGTTTGCTTGCTATATTGTCATTTTTATGTAACAGAAAACTAGCCACCTTTAGACTATTCCCGAGGACTGCATTTTTTTTCTGTCTCAGTCACTTCTTTATATAAAGGGTTTTAACCAAAATGTTTCACCTTTCCGATCGAATTTTCAAACATTTCATCTTATACAAACCTTATCCTGACAATTATTAACAGAACAAAACAATAATTAGCTATATATATTAGGTGCGTTCTACAATGATTCGCTTACATATAACCGGCAAATTATTTTTATTGTAGAGACTTTATGTAATGTATTATTCGGGCGAATACATCGAAATTTAACGCTTGTTACGTATGTAGAGATGAGAAGAGAGTTAGCAACGATCGGTTTTTGTGAATAGAATAATTTAAGTTTATGCAGTGTGTGTTATTGGATTTAATTGTGTTAATTTCGTTATCAACTTACGATATTCGAAGTCGGACTGGATCTCTGAAGATAAATTAAATTTTCAATTACCTATGACGATTGTTTCAGAACGGGATTTTTTTTCAATAACTGATTTAAATATACGAGTGCTCGTCCAGTGGTTGAACTTCGACCAAAGAGAAAAAAAAATGGTTTTGAAAAATTAATAACACCTAGGCTCGTCAATAGTCACAAAATAAAAAAAATTATAAAAAGAATCGGTTTAGAACCAGAGGAGGGAATGTTCCAAACCGTTTCCCCACTGCCTATCTATATATAGACCTGTAGGATAAATCTTCGTACATATCCCACTATCCACTTGCCTTACAAGTTCTTACGTGGTCTCTAGACTACTATGATTCAAACTAGTCAACGAGCATATGGCTCCACACTTAAAAACGAAATATCTTCTTGCCCCTTGAAAAAGACGTGGTCATAACATCCGTAGCTGTATATAGTAGCGTGATATTTACAGTATGATTTATTCGATATTATAACTAGATTCATCTTGTAACGTTTTTGTTAGAGGGAGTCAAATCTCTCTTCCGTATCAGGATAAAAGATTTTGTTTGGGAGCGCTTCCGTCTTATGTTTTATTTACGAGACGCACAAGGTTGTTGCCTCAAACGGCCACCGTTCTGCTCAATGACAAGCGTTAATAATCGCTTCGCTATCGATCAGTTATAATTTATTCAATACATTGACATAAAATCAATACTTCAATTTTAATTGTATTATAGTTGTTTTATTTAATTATAGTTGTTACTTACCCGATAACCTAATTCCCTTAATTGACATCGAGGTCATTTAAAATGACTGACATAAGTAATTCGGCCTTCAATATCGTACGAGTAGGTGCGTCTTGTTCAAGTGTCCCGAAACCTTGAAATGGTGTCCTAGTGACGAATTAATAGAGCATGTTTAAGTAAGATCTGTTTAGCTGTACCGAGAAGTGAGTTCTTTACAAATCCATTAGATTTCCTCGTTTGCTATCTTTTTATTCCTCGTTTGCAAATCTAATTGAGGAATGTGCGAATTTCCGTGATATGAAATTAGATCTTACAAGTTATTTTTTACAGGAACTGGTAAAATTATACTAGTCGAAAACAAATTACTTATATAAATAAATAAAAACGTTTTAAACCGGGAGTCTAGACTTATTCAATCGTTAACTCATTACATATACTAGTATAAACACATACACATAAATTCTACAGTTTTCCTGGGAAAAATAAAGTTTTGTTACTGTAATGTATAATGTATTTAGGAGCTGCCTCTTTGATATTAAATAATAATAGTTATATTTTTACTTTACACCGCGTGAATTCTTTTTTGGGTAAATTCATGCACATCTTACCACTAAAGTGCAGGAATCAACTATTCTACAGATTATATACATAATATACAGGTTATTTAGCCTGGCTCTCTTTTGCCTTGTCGCGATTTTGGATCACTCGGTATACATGCACCTGAGGCTTGCAGGCCGGCGTGGTGCCGATGATCGTCGGTGGATTGGATTAATGACCTGCTGTTATTTAGATTAAACTGACCTAACTACCAGATATATGGACGTCAATTTGACATATGACGATAAGAAAAGTCGGATACAACCACATAAAAGTAATTGTAACTCTTGTTAAATACATTTTTCTGTTGTTTCGTTCTAATTATCATTTCAGTCGATGCAATTTTATTTCGTTTGACTCTGAGCCATATGACTCTATGATGTAATCTATCGAAGTAAAGGAATATTTTTTTATTCGTCTTAAAAATTATAATTTTATTACATATATTCTCTTGAAGAATTAGGTTACAATTTAACGTACCAGCTGTGCCAAACGCGCTATAAGATCGCCAGTACTGCTATAGTGCATCGTTTCGTTAATCTCAGGGATACAATGTACTTGCCATGGTATTTATATTTTGTTGCTCACATATTTATTGTAACCTTGGATTTCGTTTTAAATTAGTCGAAACTAACATCAATATAGAAGGTGCGTTTGCAAAGTTTATCCATAATCACTGTTGTTCATTATCAAGTTACTAGTTGTAATTGATAGGTTGTTATTGCCACATGTTCCAATATTAGGTATATTCATTACTGTTTTTTTCTAAAATAAAAATTAAAAGTTTTGTTCTTAGGTCATGATTCATGCTTTTTGCATTCGTTTCACAAAAGTATATTTGTTCTATTCAGCTGTTGGTTAAAAGATTTATGAGTTAATGCAGTCACATTTTGGACTTAAATAAATCCTTACATTTATTTTTTGGTAATCATTCGATTATTTCGATAGAAATATAAACAAACGAATAAACGTAAAATTAAAGCGTTTATTATATTATATCTACCATATCTCATCTATTTTTAGGGCTTTTGTTAACAGCAACGGTCCGGACAACGGTTACATGGTCGTGCACCATTTCTAATAATCTGTTAAAATTTCTTGAGTCATTTGTTTCTTCTTTTTTTTAATTTCAGAAATAGTAGAAAAATACGATAACTTTGAGGTCAAAATAGAATGCATAGCTGCTCGTTAATTTTTTTCCCACGCCCTGGAAAAATGTTCTTTCTGATGAAAAAACGTAATTTTTTTATCAAGTAAATCGTGCTTTCTTAAATTATAACAATTGCATCAGAAATTTTCGCAAAAATCTAATGTTACCAAGTAATGAACATGGATCACCTCGCTACACGTGTTGTTTTTAATAGAACAAAACTTTACTTCCTCGCGTTTTTCATCAACAGGAAATTACTTCGGGGACGTCGGAAAAAAAAATTTAACTACCAGTCTACTGCAACCACATCTTTTTCTTGGTTTTGTTTCTCATTTTTGTACATATAGTACATTTGTTTGCACTGATTATACCAGGTTAGTCGCTTATAGTATTCTAAGAGATGATAGTTCATGGTCACATTTATAAAATAATAATATTAAAACAAATACTAATAAACAACAAAGAGAAACTAAGTTAAAGTTTGTTCTAAGACTTTAAAAAGTATAAACACAAACATAATAAACCTAGGCGAAAGGACCGGTACCTAAAGCTGTAAGGAGTGACCCGGAGTTAATAACCTTCGATATCAAACCGGGCAATAAACCCTTTTGTTTTGTTCATGTCGTTCTCACGTTCACTTTCAAGTGAAAGTGAAGTCACCCGACGGTCACTGACACTGCGCTTTAACATAGACGCGTAGAGAGGATTACGTATAATTTTACTATTTTTCTAAATAATGAAGTCAAATATCAATCACCTATTTTTTAAATTGATTTAGAACGAGAATCGACTGTAGTGTATCCTCTATAAATATTTCTATTGCCTAATTTTCAGCCTGTATATACGCCGTAATTCGGACGAGCCTTCACAGATTCACCGGACTTTTTAGGCCAGGGCTTAAGGCAAAGTGGTCGGAGACAAATAGTAAGCACTCTATCGGAACATGGTTTTTACTGTTAGTGCGTATTTAGTATGTGCAAACATACTTATTTCTTGTTTGGAGAGCTGCTGAAACTGTGTACTACCGAAGTGTCTCCATGATTATAATGAATTTCGTACCAGTCAGGTACCTGGTAAAGAAACCTCACAGAAAAGCTCCAACGGCCGCCTGAACCAAAAGATAAATCTAGCTTTACTATTAAGTTTATTTGTGTGTTTCATTCAATACAATTGATTCATAGCCTTGTTATTGATTAACGCTTCACTTTTTCTTTATGAAACTCCAGATATATACAACAAATTTAGCAATAATTCTTATTCACGCACCTAAATTTTATTAATGGTATGTACACAATATAATGTTCTTTATTCGTATTTGTTTTTTATACATAAATTATACTTACATGTCTACGTATTTGTATCATACACGGATATAGATGTTTTATGTCAGCTCAAGTGTTCACAAAGCAGAGCACAAACATTGTATGCCATTTTGTTTGTGCAAATGTAACAAACAGCCTTTGTCATTTCTAGTCTAGCTGTGTAACACGAAAGACTGTTCTATATCTAGATGTTTGTAATAATTTTAGTGTAATAAAATTATAGTCTGATCAATTTATCGCGAAACTGTCGGTGTGTTTTGTCAGTGAATTTGTTTATTCTAATTACATTTTATATCACTGTACGAACATTACTTGCATTCGAAGGACTTGTTAAAGTTTTGGTCGAATTCATTTTCGGTAGTGCAATGTCAAAAGGTAAACCACTTAAGAAGTATAGAAGTTACTCTGGCCATTCGGCTTTAAGCGTTGCCACTCGATCGTCTTTGCATCGTCGTAGGAGTTATAGATATAAAAGGTAAATTACTATATTAGTTGTCTTATAATCTACAATTTCTTAAATGTTTATGAGTCATTATAATACGTTCGTTCATCTTGACAGTCGCGATGGTGCACCTTGCGATATTTAAATCATTCAAAGTTAAAAAGGTTTTTACAACCATATGTTTATTAACAGTTTAAATTTTATAACAAATACATTATATACTTACTGCACTCTTCTCGTATACATGCTACAAACAGGGATAAACACGTGTATTTTTGTTTATATCAAATCAAAACAGAAATAAAATATTATAAATAATAGATATATGCGTTCGTGCTTAATACATAGAATATTAAGGTGACTAATAAAGATGGCTAACTAGAAAAGTTATAAGTATTAAGGTGGACGGATATAGGACTACAAGAAGACCGAAAAAGGTATTGATAAATTGCGTGAATAATGATATGTGTGTAAAAGGTGTGAATACAGAAATGACATTTGACAGCGGAAAGCGGAAAAAGAAAACATGTTGTGCCGACCCTATACTTAGGTGGGATAAGGGCAAGAGGATGATGATAATAAAGACGGCTCACCTGTTTTATTAGAGAATCCTAGACTATACTTAAGATCCTAGTACAGTATAAAAATATAACATTACATATGAATCGTTACATTTCAAAATAAGTGAAATCGAATTTTAATCGTTCATACAACATATTTAATTTGTTTAGATTTTCAGCTTTTATACGCCGAGGACGAAGTTCAAATTTTTTATATTTTACAATTACAAGATTTTCGAAGAAGAAAATAAAAAGAATAAGAAGAAAATATTAGGAACGGCTTAAATTGTATGTAACTTATTTTGAAATGTAACGACTAATATATCAAAGTTATATTTTTCTTTTAACTCACATTTCCAAACGTTCTATAGGTATTAGGATAATAAAAACTCATAGTAGTTGCTACTAAATATCACATTAATCTATGTAAATAAAAATCAATTGCCGTGTGTTTGTAAGCGCATTACATCGGAAATCGTAACAGCACTTATTTGACTAATACTTTCTTTTTTGTTTTGTAATTGTCAGGACAAGGTTTGTAGGAACGAAAATGGTTGAAGAATCCGTACGGAAAAGTGAGAATTTAGGTTAAAAGATCTCCATATAAAAGTGAGCCAGTGTATGATATATAGGACAGTAAGGAGATGTTTAAAACTATATACATAAATGAAAGATTGACGTTCATTTGTTCAGCTGCCATTTTATTTTATTACATGGTCATTTCGTAAAGGACAGTTTTGTTCTCATAACTAGCACAAACAGGAGTTATATGAATTATAAAAATATTTGTTTTGTTACAGGTCAACCGGAAATTTTGCACACGGCGCGTCGGGTGGCGGGTGCGGTGCCCCGCGCTCCGCTCCCGCCACCCCGCTTCTTCTCGAACCTCAACCCCGCTCAAGTAAACACGATAAGTAAGTGCACATTTATAATGCTAAGTGATACTAACATTTAAAATCAAGCATCCTTTGTGTCGACCAGGATACTTATGACAGCTTAATGTGACTGCCAATTTCGGAAGCGAGTAAACGTGCTGTCTAACTTAGACTAATTATTTGTAATTTTGATATAACAGTTCAGCGTATAACAGCGTTTTATATTATAAAAGTGTTTCAAATAAATGTATCTTTTAACGTTAAAAATCTTGCGAATGATCGTAGTGTTTTTTTATATAACTAATATGAAATTTATCAAAGAAAACAATAAAATTACATTCATATCCTTCGTACATAAAAAAAATAATAGCATAAAATAAATAGCGTTTTTTGAATAACTTTCAAGATAAGCAATCTAAAGATACCGGGAAAAATTACATTTGAATATATTGAGTTACTCTATAGACTAGTGTTTGAGTACAATTCACCTGATGTGTGTACAATGACGAAGTGACCCACGATTTTAAATTTGCTAAACAGAGAGAGGGACTGGATATCGAATGCAGCTACCGAAAAACCCCTTGGCTACAAATTTTCAATTAGAGGGTGATAGCTAGCCGAGCAAACTTAGAAAAAGTCCTATCAACAAGAGATGACATTTCTGCTGAGTTTTTTTAATCAGCTCTTCTTAAAATTCAATGGTATTTAGAGTTCATATTATAAAATTCATAATATCTGATTTTGTATGCACATAACAAACTAATTATAGATAGTTTTGACAAGTCAAGTTAGTTGGATTCCTTGGTCGAGATTATTAAGTTATTATAAAATTAGCGTGCCGGGCGGACGCTGTCTCGTTTTGATAATAAAAAAAACATTGACAAATTATATACCTAAACCTTCCTCAAGAATCACTTTATCTACTGGTGAAAACCGCATGAAAATCCGTTTAGTAGTTTTTGAGTTTATCACGAACAGACAGACAAACGTGGCAGAGAACTTTGTTTTATAATATGTAATAATGATATTTCGACGGTATAAAGACTAATGAATAACGTGTAAAGCTTACACGTTACGCCTTGAAAAGTATCAAATGCACATTTTTCAATTACCCTTTCCACCGTTGATATGTATAATCGATATATCTAATACTAGCCTTTGCCCGCGACTTCGTCCGCGTGGAATAGTTACCGCACCACGCAACGGAAGCTTTCAGGAGGAAAAAAAAACGATTTTGTAACGTTCTTCATTGGTGCTCCGCTCCTATTGATCTTAGCATGATGATATATAGCCCATAACCTTCCTCGATAAATGAACTATATAACACTGAAATAATTTTTCAAATCGGACCAGTAATTCCTGAGATTACCCCCTACAACGTCACAAAGTCACAGATTCACAAACTTTACCTCTTTATAATATTAATATAGATATATATAATTGTTAGTCGTCCTATATTGTTATTACCGATCAATTGTGTACATTATCACAACGAAAACGATTATGTTGCGATTAGAATCGCCGTTTCTGCACGCAAGTTAATCAGTTGTTTACCTGTCGCGTACGGGGCGAAACGTGTTGTCGAATATATTATCTGAAAATTAGCGTTTATGTACCTCAGAGCGAAATCTTATTTGAAATAATTTAGAAAGACCAAAGTTCAAGTTTATGTTTCACGTAAAAACAATTGAAGAAAATGAGCATAGTGAGTAAGTGATTAGTGTAGAGTTAATTATGGGATAGAAGTACCTTGAATTACAAATGTCGCCGACATATAAAGAAACCGATGACCAATCAGCCTGGAGGGTAGTGAAGCTGGTTACTCATGTCTCCGGTGGAATTAGGTGGTTTATTATCTCCTTCCTTATTTTTAATGTTTGTTATTTTGATGTTTCTTATATAAATTGATTATAATTCCATTCGGTCCATTCCAATTCCACTCGTAATTCCTCACAATGTGTTATTGATTTCGATCAATGGCTTTGGCATGTACTGCGTTACGAATAATGGGTTTATGTAAACATGGTTAATCTATACTTCGTTCTATTCTTATCAGGCGCTATATCTAAAATAATTAATGATAAGGAAAATCACCAGATTGGATCATTCAATAATGAAGCTTCTTAAACGTTTTGTTTTTAATAGAAGAACTTTGAAATTAGTGTCCAGTTGGTTGAAAAGTACGAGAAATATTTGCCAATAGGAAATTTCCATGTACTTGTTCCTATGGTAGTACTCTAACTATATTTATCACAAGTACCTTTGGTCCATGGAAACAAACGCTTCATTCATATAGCTTTCGATTTCTTATATATACGTATGTGCAGGCCTTTTTTGGGGGTACGCTAATTTTCGAAAATTATTTAGTCAATAACTTTACAGAGACAAACCACTGTGGGACGCGGTAATTGTTCAAGAAAGATAGATTGGTTTTTGTATTTGGATAACTTTGAGCTATAAAAATTTTTTTTTTTTTGTAGAGGTCATCAAGATTGATTTTTTTTCAAATATTTTCGTGTTTTTCAGTTTTTATGGCAATTTTTCGATGTTCTCGAAGTTCTCTTTAAGGGTATTGCGTGCCTCCACGTGTCCTCACCAAAAAAAACCCTGCGTATACCTAGGTCTTTGAGCCAAAATTGCTAAACATTTACGTGGTTTTACAAATGAGCGTTCCTATGTACTTAGTTCCGTTTTGTTAACCTGAGAAAGCAAACAGTTTTTGTCAAGTTTCATATATTGGACTACTTATGTTATTGATTACAGAAAAATGAAGCTTAGGACGTTTATGATAAGTTTGAGTGTTGTTTATAATTTTGTTTCATTAACATGCAAGTTAACTATGGGTAGTAGTATCAAATACAATTCAGTTACCTTTTTAATCCATCTTTTTAAATTTGATGTCTGTATATTTTTACGGCAAAAACATGAGCTTCATAAATGTTGTTTTTACAGTCATGTTATTTCCTGTTATTATATATTATTATAATGCTACAACAGCAGTGTGATTAGAATCAAGAGCACTGTCGAAATTATGTGAAAAATTAAAATGCTAATGAGGAAAAACTGGTTTCTAGTTATAATAGTCCTATTCTTACAATTGGATTTAAATGTATTTTACACACAAAATCTAGATTATAAAGCTGTATTAATTGGTAATTTTAGAAGACGCGCGGCTTCATTATAAATTAACTACCTAAAGACGATTAATCTTTTATGTGATAGTTTTGACGTTTTTTTAAATTTTTAACGTAAACAGTTTTTTAGTTAATAGTGTTAGGTTTTATAACAAAGTCCAAAAAAACATTACCGATTTGCCGGATAGTGAGTTCAAGAACCATGTCAAGCGTGTTTTAATATCTAAAGGCTATTATAGGGTGGATCAATATGTGAACGATTGTGACGTCTGGGAATGACGCCCCTCTCTGTGCATCCACTAATAACGAATGTAAATGTTTATGTTATTATAAAAATATATAACATAAAAAGATAAACCAGATCGAATTTCTTGCCGGTTCTTCTCGATGACTGGGTTGTTTTCCGAACCGGTGGTAGCTTTGACGTTCATAAGCGCCTTCTCAGGGCCTAAACTGAATACAGTATATTTTGGTTTTGATTTTGTTCATAAGTGCCTTCTTAGGGCCTAAATTGAATAAAGTATATTTTGATTTTGATTTTGTTCATAAGCGCCTTCTCAGGGCCTAAATTGAATAAAGTATATTTTGATTTTGTTCATAAGTGCCTTCTTAAGTCCTAAATTGAATAAAGTTTTTTTTTATTTATTGATGTCCTCATACAGTAATGGTAATAAATACATTTTTATTTCACGCTGGTTAAATAAAATCAAAAAATTATACAACCAGACTTCTTTTAAACATTACGATCCCATGGTGCCCGGTATAGTAGTTATTTAATTAAATACCAACATTACTTACAATTCGCTGCTACTTATGTTGCTATCTTTAAGTAATAATATAGGTTTTAAAATTAATTTATTCACTTGTGATTAGTTATATCTAAATGTTTGATTTGTTATTTTAGTCTTTCTTTGTTTATATATTTGAAGTTTAATATTAGATATCTAATATTTCCTAATATTCCAAATTATCTAATATTGTAAATGCTGTTTCTACTTGTACGGTTCGGTTATAATCAAAGAATTCGCAAATGTTTACTTTTAAATATACTATCGAAATCAGTTTGTACCTTACAAATTGCATTTTTTATTGCCTAACAAGGCGGGCGGGAATCAACTACTACGTAAATATATATACTAGCGGTCCCGGCGGACGTTGCCCTGCCTTGATAATAAAAAAAATCTAAAATTCAACCGCAGCGCCACCTACCGGGTCTAATTGTGAATCTAAACCATTCTCGGATCAACTGGAACACGCACACAAAATGCCATCGAAATCGGTCCAACCGTCTTGGAAGAGTTCAGTGACATACACACGTATAGAAGAAATTTATATATATACTAGCGGTCTCGGCAGACGTTGTCCTGCCTTGATAATAAAAAAAGATCTAAAATTCAACCGCAGCGCCACCTACCGGGTCCAATTGTGAATCTAAACCATTCTCGGATCCACTCGAACACACACACGAAGAAATTTATATATAAAGAGATAATATGAAGTTTGTAATATTTCTCAATAATGTACTACACATATTCTCAGCTCATACTTTTAAGGACCCATGTTTTATTGATGCAGTATAGTTTTAATATAGCTTTTTAAAGAACTGGTGCTAGCGACTGCTATAGTTAGTGTCTAATTACATTCGAAACTTCCATCTTTTTATTCGTTTATTCGTTAGTTTATTCGTTTTGAATAGTTACTTGTCAGAGCAACCTTAAAATTGCGTAGTTAGTGGTAGTGAATTTAAATAATTAAAATTATGGATTCAAAATACCGTATAAAACAAACCCAAGAAAACAAAATACGCTTTATGTGGTAGAGCCATGCTATGTGGTAGAGTCACGCTGAAGCTATTACTGGTTTCAGCATGAATGGGTCGGCTCGCCCGGGGTACTACCACCCGACACACAGAAACACTGACGTGAAGTAACAGTGCTTGCATTGTTGCGTTATGATATGATATGATATAAAAAAAACACTAGTGTAATTCACTAGTTTTTACGAATTATTACCCTCACACACACATATATTGTAAAAACCTCTTTGATTTGTATAATTAAAATTTATATAAAAACAAGTAAGAAACATTCTATGTCATTCTTGGAAAAAACAGTGTAAAAATGAATGTCTTCAATATTGCAAATATATTATTTTACTTTTAAAATCGGCTAGTGACATAGAAATCGAACCTGAACCCAATATATATACTAAGTCCATATCAATTTATAATACGATATGATAAAGGTCTTCATTAATGTGACTAATCGATTCTGTGTTTGTGATTCAGTCGCAGCTCTTGTGTTCATATAAATTATTAATATATAAACGAAACATAGAATTATATGGATAATTAAAGCATTTTAACATTGAAATATGTATGTATTTATACTATATATATAAATGTAATTGATGTGTCTGAAGATTGTGATAATCGCCAAAAGGGCTCAAGCGATTTTGATGAATCTCTACTAGTATGTACAGGACTTTTCATACCTTTGTTTGGGTTATATATCATTAAGCTTTTCCATAGGGGTGCCAGCAGTAATGATAAAAATTATCAGAAGTAATTTACTTAGTAACGTAATTAGTAATGACTAAATTATAGCTAAAAAAAGAAAACAATTAACTCAGCTAAACCAAAAAGTTCATTGCGGACACAAAGTAGTTATCAGTTATTAAACGTGCTATCGATCGATATCTTCTGAACAATCCACTGTGACTAATTTAATATGGAATTTCCGGGGGCTGTACAAAATGGCTATTATATTGCTATGTCACATGACATTTATTTTAATTGGTTTCGCATTGTGACAGAAAATATTATATTTAACTTCCTTAAACAAATCGGAATATTCGGTTAAAAAAACTGATTAATTTATGATACCTACCCATAAAAATTCAAAATAAAGTTCACATATTTATTTTATGGTATACCTGTTAAAATATTGTATTAATGTACTGTTCCAAATTAAATAGGTAATATTTGTATATTTTTTATGATATTACCTCTAATTTATCGCAATATCTGATATTGATAAATGTAATGATGCTATAAATGTATAATGGTCATTATTATCATATGATTATGTGATCATATATAAAAAATCATATATCATAGTAGGCAAACGAACAAGTGAGTCACCTGATGTTAAGTGATCATCACCGTCCATAGACATTTGCAATACCAGAAGAGTCGCAAGTGCGTTGCCACCCTGTGTTTGGAGGAGGGGGAGGATAGGTGGGTTATCCGGCGCTCTCAATTATAGTGTTGCCCAAAATCTCTTGCAGTCTTGCAGTCTTGGTCTTGTTCTTGCGTTTTTGCAAGACCAATACCAAGACCAAGACCGTCGAATTTTAGCAAGACCAATACCAAGACTGACCCCTGCAAGACTAACGCAAGACGAGACTGGGCCTGCAAGACTCTTGCGGTCTTGCAATTAACTCGAATTTGAACCTTATTGACAATATTGATGCACGCTCTCTAGTATCGGTACCAAGATCACGGTTCTGTCTAACACACAAACAATTTTAACCAATAAATTTAAACAAATAAATGTATTTACGTCTCAGAGAATATAGTTTATTTAACAAAGTTTATAACTAACACGATAGATCCAGTATGGTAACTATTTACGTTACGTGATATTTTGATTACCAATGGTTCGGCGGGCGATTATGATTGTTAATTTGATAATTTACTGACAAAGACTCCGCGGCAATTTATTGATAGACTGTGCGACAAGTGTATCATAGCATTCCCTATACTATTTGATCGTTGCCGCTGAAAGTTCGCCGATGTTCCAAAGAATAAAATAAGTTTCTAGTTACTCATGACCAATACAAATAAATATTGCGTTGTCCTCATAAGGAATATTGTAATCGTAAGAATAGGTAGATACTATAATAATTTATTGTGAAAACCCTAACTAATATTATACATGCGTTTACGAGTTTGTTTGTTACACTTTCACGCCGTAACTACTCCATCGATCATCATAACATTTTGCCTACACGTTGTACTGAGTACAGAAAAGGACACAGGATACCTTTCATCAAGGAAAAAATAGTATTATTGGGGGATAATGACATCCCTTCAAACATGCGAGCGAAGCCGCGAGCAAAAGCTAGTAATAATACACATTATTAAACTACCATTATACTAAACTATACAAACATTTACTATGTATCGACTCCTATCGTAAATACACTATGGTGACGCCGTTGCGTTGTCGACGTCACCGTAAGGGGCGCGGGGATTCTATGCTAATTTAAGTGGACTGTATATGCGGGGGTGCTATATTTGATATTCAACTATTGCGATCAGCTACGACTAGGGAGACAAGGGTAGGAAGGAAACTTGGCACATATCTCGCGGCGCTGCAGCTTCCACGTGGCTAGCCGGCTAGGTGATTCTCGTTTCTCTCCACTGGGTCTTCTCCCACACAACATTTATTGTTTATAATGTATGTCGGCACGTATGTAGCGATGCGTTTATTTCTCACTCGACCATGCGAAAACTCAAAATGTTAGCATGCGGCGCGGTGCGGACACAACAACACTGTGATGCGGCGCGGACAACACTACAGTAATGGACTAGCAGCAGCAGTGGCCGCCGCGCGTCCGACGCGCGCGGCGTGGCCAACAACACAGTAGTAATGTACTGGGGGCGCGTTCGTCGCGCTACCTTATATAAGCATGTGCCAGGAAAGGGTGATTGGTCGGGCTTCAAAGTGGCGTGATCTGATCACAATAATGCGGGAATTTCAAATATATATAAATCGGCGCAACCACACTACGTAGCCAGTAGATACATAAATACAGCACAAGCATAGATCAGTTTAATTCAATAATTAATATAGACTAACTTCATCAAAAGAGGAACGTAATGCAAACACGTAAATACAGTCTATGTTAGGTAAGAAGGTACAATATAGCTGATGACATTTCTGATTTTTAATCATCCGAAGAATCACTATGTTTATCAATGAATGCACATCACCTTTTTTTACTCATCTTTCGGCGTGTTCACATAACTAGGAGTTTTATATGTCAACTAGTTGTGAATATGTCTGAATATATTAAGTCCATTTACTTATCTACTTTTCTCTCGTACTTAAGTCGCGTCTTCATTACAATTACCATAACTTTTGGTAAAGTGAACCGATTTTAATGAAACTAAAACTAAGTGTTACTCGAGAATATGCTTTATGAATTTCTTAGGAGATTTTATCTTGAACGGAGTACTTCAGCAGTGATGCGTATTCAAACAAACAAACAGACATTTCTAAAAATGATTGACATATATTTTATTACTTATTGCAAGACACCTGTAACATTTTTTTTTCACAAAAATCTAAAAAGTATAGACACGTTAGATTAACATTCTTATTAGATGTATAGATTTAATTTATACCCATACTTCGCTTCGAGTTCAGAGAATTATAATTTTTCGCAGATTAATAACCTTACAATTTACCATGAGTGACGAAGATTCAATTAGTTCTAATCGGAGTAGTCGGAGTTGTAGCATTTGATCCAAACACTCTAAGATCAAAAAGTAAATTTAATAAGTTTTTCGAAATAATTTCTGCGACTCAGATAGTTATTTCTAAAGTGTGCCAGTATAAAAAAATGAAAAAAAAAAAATACAGACACTTCAGGTTTAAGGAAGCATCGATTATCTTTCTACGAGAAGGAATTTCATGTTTCTATTGCAGAAAATAGTCCTTGAAAAACTTGTTCCTTATGAATTTAGTTAGTTTGATTGGACTTTACTATGTATATGTAAATATAAGCTAAAAAACCTACCTATCTGTTGGATTATTCTAAGGTTTAACCTAAAGTGTTTAATAAAGAGCAATAGACAAATAGATAATAGCAAGATTTGCAAGACTTGCAAGATTCTTGCTGCAAGACCAAGACCAAGACCGAGACTGGGGGTGCAATACCAAGACCAAGACCAGGTGTATTGACGCAAGACCAATACCAAGACCAAGCCAAGTCTCGTCTTGGTCTTGCATTTGGACAACACTACTCTCAAAACATTTACCGAAATTAGTCACCAAAACTTACGGAATCCTAAAATATTTGAATTTTATTTCTGTTTACTTATTTTAAAATATTACCATGATTTAAAATAAAAATTACAGTGTAATAAAATAAGCATCGTAAAATACATATTCATTGCTTTTTCTTTTTATTCTAATGTTATTGTTTTATTAACCGACTTCAAAAAAAGGAAGAGGTTATCAATTCGTCTGTATGTTTTTTTTTTTTTTTTTTATGTTTGTTACCTCATAACTTTGGACTGCGTGAACCGATTTTGATTATTCTTTTTTTATTTGAAAGCTGGTACTTCCCGTGTAGTCCCATTTTAATTTGGTCCAGTTCCGACAACGGCATCCAGTGCAAAACCATATAATAATTTGCATTAAATATGTACACGACAAATAGACGAATAACTCAATATCACGCTAACCAATTTCGATGATTCATTTTTTATTGGAAAGGACGTACTTCAAGGGTAGTTTGATGAGAGTTTGGTTAGGTTCTGATTATGGGATCCGTGACAAAGTAAGAAAACTTTCAAGAAACGAGCCTACTCTTTTCTTAAGGGCCGGCAACGCATCTGTGTTTCCTCTCGTGTCGCAGGTGTCCATGGGCGGCCGTGATCACTTACCATCAGGTGACCCGTATGTTTGTTTGCCACCAATATTATAAAAAAAACTCTTCAATTCTTAGGAGCCTTTTGTGCTTATGTTCGTTGCTGTGTTGCAACATGACGCAAGCATTGTAATTACATTACTTAAGGTGTATTATGTGTGAAGCGATGGTAGCCGAGTTGGTGGTAGAAACTATCGCGGATTATCGATAAGGTTGCGTTCGTACCAAACGTTACTTATTGTACAACCAATTGAAATCATATCGCATACCATACCGATAGATACCATACCGCAAAAATGCGCATATTTTAATATACTTAAGGCGGAACGGAGTTCGCGGGCACTGCTAATAAAATATATTTATGTACACAAAAAATGGAAAAATAAAGTAAATTTAAAAAAAAAAGTATTAACCGACTTCAATATCAATCAAAAACCCATAAGGCACTAAAAAGCGGAAAATAAATAGTTTATCAAATTAACCAAATTAAATAAAAAATATGAATATGTGTGCTACCTAGAGATATATTAGAAGTCGGTGCCAACTGAAAATCGTATCATCTACATAGGTACAAAAAGTTTAAGTTCACTCTCGCGTCTCTGTAATACTTTTCTACCTGGAACAAATTTGAAATTTCGGTTGGCACCGATTTCCAATACATCTCTAGGTAGCACACATATTCATATTTTTTATTTAATTTGGTTAATTTGATAAACTATTTATTTTCCGCTTTTTAGTGCCTTATGGGTTTTTGATTGATATTGAAGCCGGTTAATACTTTTTTTTGAAAATTTACTTTATTTTACTTATGTCATTTGATGTTAAGTAATGGTTGTAGTTAGACTGTGGCAACATGTTAAGCATGGAAAGGGATCAAACTTTCAGGTTTGAAATAAAGTTTAAATAGTAGGATGGACGTTATTTTGCACTTCAGCTTGCAATTAATTGACATCTGTCACGTCTCAGTGTATTTAATGATGGATTTACGCAAAGTAACGCCTTTATCAAACAAACAAATATTAATATGATATTGGTGGGTTAACCGGGGAAAACACTAAAAATTAGCACCAGATACTGTTCTATATTTTCCTTGCGACGGTTGTTTCACACAAATTTTCAGAGGAACATTGTAGGGTTTGAATCTATATGAACCGACACGGAATCTCAAATTATCCGATACGAAATACACATAAGAGTTGATGAGGTATGTATGCTTGGTACACATATATGTTTCAACAACTCATATATGTATGAATAGTTAGCTTAGCTTAGGTTAGTTCAGATAGGTCGCGAATTGCATGTATCAGGCAACAGCCCAAGCCGACTTGTGCAGTGCACCCTTGCGCGAGTTGTCAAATGAAATCGGCTGAGTTCCTTAAGCGCTCGCCTTAGTAGTCCAGTGAAGCTGTTAAGACTTTGCTAGGTCAATAGCGTAGTCAGTTCGAGAAAAAAAGACACGGAATCTGAAATAGCATCGGATCATAACCTCAAATTCATTATTATTTCGATAAGTTAAGTTCAAGTCATGGCGTTTTTGTTGAGAAATACAAAAAAAATGTCACCGGTTTCAGAATACCGTTATTTACTACTCTCTATTTTTTAAGTACAAATACATGGGCATACACATATACAGTTCTTTTCAATCTATTTGGCCGCTCTGAATATTATAACCGTAAGTTCGGACGTACACATAATATTGTCAAAAGTTTAATACGTTAAAATATTGTTGTAGGAATCTAAAATTGTCATTCATTTAGCCTAAACTTGTTTCAATGTTATACGTACATTATAATACGTATTTATACCTAAACGTGTGTCCTGTGCAGTAATATTCAGAGCGGTCAAAAAGTTTGGTGCGGACTGTACAAGGATATACATCTATATACACTGGCCTTTTGCAATATTCAATATTATAATCTTTCACTTATAATTTTTGAGTCCCGGGATGAATTACATTATTTCCGTTTGAACCTATGCTAATTAAAATGTTTTTTAATGTATTATTTACAAGTTTTTTCGTTCCCTATGAGGACGATAAGTAAATCATCGAATGTTATGTAATCGATTGAGGTTACAACGTAAATATTTGTCCGGGAGCTTATAAGCAATTTATAAAAGTGGTCTGGTGATAAATCGTGGTTATCTGTGATGCGTTGTATATACATTTTATGCCTAATGACGTCAATGGGCGATACACAGTTTAAATATTCCAAAAGATCCATCTTTATTAAAGCGACGCTAAATAATTAGCATTGAGAACATCTGTCTACATATTATTGTTACGTATTGCAATTTAACCTCTGGTTACAACGAATGTAATAAAATCCTGGGACCAATGACCAAAGCCAGAATTAAGTTCAACAAACGATCGTGACAAACGGAAATACATATGACAGAAATCGTTTCCTTATCACATTTTACTGTATAATACATACGTCGTGTATTGTCGCTGTTGTAATAATTTATTGTTTCGCTGTTTACACATTTCATTCAAAGTTTCTCATTTACTATGAGAGTACATTTTTACATAAATAATTTAGTAGTTTGTTTTATTTTGTCACAGGAACTGTATGTTCCATCTGTATTAATTTATTTTTGAATTGGAATTTTGTCATTGTTACTTAACCCCTTTAACCCATTTACCAATTTTAAATTGACTCCGTTATGTTTATAACTTTTGCTGAACACCTATCGAAAAGCGCAATGATATGGAGACCGGATATTACTCTGAAAAGTCCTCTATCAGCCGGTATAAGTCTCATTAAAATCGGTTATGCCGTTTGGGTCATTTGCTCGGACAAACAACAGAAACCTATTTTGTGTGCAAAGATTTCGTTTTAGACAAAAATAATTATTGCTACAAATTGTTTTTATGTGTGTGTGAATTTATTAAAAGAAAATTGAAATATTGCCATTTGGAGAACTTTTGGTTAAGTCTTTAAAATTTTACAGGAAAGCAACGATGGCCTAGTGGTAGGGGTTTCAGACATTACGTCGATTGATTTAGGTTAGAATCACTACAATCGGCCGGAGTTTTTGCTCAAGGGAACATATTGAAATCACAGTATTGTGATAAGGCTTTTCGTAATACCTGATTTGCTAGTTACCTTCAATTTTAATCCGTTAGCTCTCGGACCGGCAGATCGGCCGCGCGCGCTTTTTTAAAAATTTTTAAATTTCCCGCCATCGGCAAAGACATTTAGTATGTGTACCCTATATATGCCTATGAGTCTTATAGAACATAATTATCTATTCTCACAATAATATATTTAATTATATGAAAATTATATATAGTTTTTATATTATCATATATTTGAAATTGTTAACCTTGTTTCATAAATAATTATAGCTAATTTAAAATATATTTAGTTTTTTCTTATGATCTATTAGCTAATTTTGTATAGCTAATAATTCTTTGTAGCAACATCACGTGACGCATTGACAGTCTGCGAGAATGTTGAGTTATTTATGCGTGCTAGGGAGTAATTGTTCTGCATTTTTGAGATACTTTATGTTATAAAAAATATTTTTCAGTTGTATCAATAATTGTAACACTAACACAATTGAAATTGGTTTTATCTAGGTTTGATACAGTTCACTATGTTCACAAACTCGAACGTCGTTTCCAGTAGATAATTAGAAAGATGTCCCTATTTATATGTTGTACAGAGTATTGCGACACATAGTTTTGTGTATTTTATTTACTACTTTCATATTCTATTTTATAAAACAAAACCATAATTCTGTAATGTTTTAGGTGCTCTGTATATGCAGAACAGTGGTCATCAAATATCATTATAATCTTTAGTTATTATAAGTCTTCATTTTGTGTTCATTCTTTTATGATACCTTGAAATTAAAATATAATTGTATGTAATTGTTTTATTTCTAAATCAGTTTTGAAAATTATTTTATAAAGTAATAAGTATAAATTATTGAAATTTATCTTTATTTCAAAAGTATAATGATAGTTTTTGAATTTCATTGGTTTCTGCATATACTGTAACAATCTTATTGTATGGCTGATTAGTATACAAAGGGCCACTATAGGAGAAAGACTCTCAACACATTATATTTATGCATTTTTTCACATGAATATCAATTAATTTTTACAATGTAACATGACTAAGAAGGTTGCTATGTATTTCATAAAAAACTGCTATCCTTGCATATTAGAAAAACAAATGCTTTTGTTTTGGTATTAGGACCACTGAATTGATAGGTATAGATTTTATTTTAATCTTAAGTTTTTCTTTCTTTAGCTAGCTAGGTCTTAGTATATTTTCTTACAATAAGTTTTATATGAAATAAATAGGGAGGAAAAATAGTAAAGTTATCCTATTCATATGTCTAAATGATTAAATATTTAATTATAAATATTTATATAATTTAATATTTATTTAATTAAATATTTCATGTATAATATTTTTTCTAACCTAAAAGTATAAATACAATAAATAAATTGTAAACTTCATGGTTAAGTAAAAAAAAAGGTCTTAGGAATGAAAGAATAATTTAGTAATACATTTTATATAAAAATTGTAATTTTACATTACATAATTTGTTATTATTCAAATTTTGTAATAAATCCAGTATTTTTTTTAAACTTATGCTGCCAAAATATTTGTTGACCTGTGCTACATAAGGTCTACTTTCGTTTGTATGGAGCTTAAACCCTTATGGTTTTCAAAACTAGAGTGGTTAAAATCTACTGTCAAGATATTAATGTCTTTCGGCAACTGAACTTGAGTGATAGTCCTTTAGGTTTACCGTGTGTTAACAATATATATTTCATCGATTCGACTCTTTATTCCTCTAAATATGCACCAAAATATTATTGAACAAAAACATTATTGTATTTCATTCATTCATGTATTCAAGATTCAACAAGAATATAACGTCACAGATAAACTAAAATAGTCCTGTCGTTTTTCATCTGTCACATCTTCCACTTTAAATTGTTACCAACACATGTCACCTAATACTTAATAGGCATATCGACAATTAATGGATAGTACCTAAAGATAGTGGACAAACGTTAAAACTTATGAATATTTGAAAAAAAAAAAACATTCTTAAATCCTTAACAATAAAACGGTCTGCACAAGTACAAATAAAATAATTCTTAGAAGTAATCGAATCATTGTTTTGAATGTCTTCATTGACTCCAGTAACTACCGTTACTCGAATAATTATCGGTACTATTCGATCGTGCACATTCTTTCGTATTTCGTATCATTTCATTCACATTTGACTACAAATAGCTTCATTTGTATACAATGTTTCGTATACAATTATGTAAGATCAATCGGGTTTTGTTACACCATTTCGACTTTACTGTTCTGACTCTTAGTTTTTAAGGTTTTTGTTTCAATTTTATAGTCGTAATGTTACCTTTTCATCGATGATTAATCTATAAATGTACATAAATGGAAATCAATTGCAGAATAAATGTAAGCACGTCTCATAACAACCGTACTTGGGTAATTCTTTCTTTGTTATGTTTGTAATTGTCAGAACAAGGTTTGTACGAAATACGATGTTTGGTGAACGAATTGGGTTTAAAAATTTTCATATAAAAAGGCTAGTTAGAGTACTTCTTCTTTTTGTTTAATTTATGGTGCCGTGTGTAAGCAATACACAATTCCGCCAATGTCGTGTAGATACAGAGTGCGCGCTGTCTGTGGCAAATAGTGTTAAGAACGAAGGACACCGATCATAGAATGTAATTCGAAAAATAAGATAATTAATTTGTTTTAGACCAAGTTATTGTATGTTTCCCACAAATATACATATAGGCAGACTTGTAGGGAGATCTCCAAACATATTGACAGAATTAACAGATAGACGTACGTTTATCACCATTGCGATTTTATATCATAACATGATCGTATTGTAAAGCGAAGAATTGGACGATAATTTTCGTTACTATATCCGTGCAAAGCCGGGGCGGTTAGCTATATTCTATAAAACTTTGAAGTATAACTATGAAACTGGAGAACTATAGACAATAATGATATAAAAATTGTTTGTTACTGTTACATTAAAATGTAAAAGTAGAAACTGAATATTTCAACGAAGTCATACTGACCGCGTATTTTAATTTAGGGGTTATATGTTAATTCTTCTATAGAACAATTTTATTTGCTTTCAATTTCACTTTTTATTTGTTATGGAGAGTAGCACAATTTTAGTGATAATATATTAAATAGGTATTTGATGTGAATAGTTGACTCCAAAACTTTTAGAATTTTTCGATTTTTTTCTTGTAATTTGTGATATGGAAAACTCAACAGACAATATACACGGACAAAAAAGAAAGATAATGAAAAATGCACTGAATCTAATGATTTATTAAAATATAAATAAAAAGTGTAGGTACACAATTTCTGTTATGTTACATGTAAGAATGACCCGCTATAAATACACAAGTGAAAATGAATAATAGAAAGAAATCAAATAATAAAACAACAATTATAATTAAACCGCGTGAAAAGTTACAGTACAATGTGAATATTAATACCCAAAAGTAAAATATTAGGTCTTTACCTATGAAATTACCGTTTTGTATGAAAAAATTTAAACGAATTTTTTTCATGTATTTTTTATTTGTATTAATCGAAGTAATCACCCATGCAATCAATGCATCTTTGCCAACGCAGTGGCAGTTTATTGATGCCCTTCTTAAAGAAATCAGCTGGACGGGAGGCAACAAAGTCTTTCCAAGGAGTTATCCAAATTCTGGAAAAAGTAGTAGTCTGTAGGCGCAAGGTCTGGTGAGTAGGGTGGATGACGGAGAACTTCCAACCCCAGTTCTTGAAACTTGGAGACCGTCTGCTGTGCAGTATGAGGTCGCGCGTTGTCGTGCAGGAGCAGCGGAGACGAGCGATTGACCAATGCTGGTTGGATGTGTGCCAGCTTCTCCATCATTGTGTTCAGTTCTTCACAGTACACATCTGCAATAATGCTCACCCCGTTTGGTAAGAAGCTGTGATGAATCACACCGGCGCTAGACCACCAAACAGTGACCATCACTTTTCTAGGGGTAAGTTTTCGTTTAGGGCATTGTTTAGGTGCTGAACCAGGATCCAACCAAGTTGCTGAGCGCTTGCGGTTATCAAACAGAATCCATTTTTCATCGCAGGTAATAATGCGGTTCAAAATTCCTTCATTTGTGTGTCTGTTGAGCAGTGCAAGGCACGTCTCGACGCGTACTTCGCGCTGGCGATCATTGAGTTCGTGGGGCACCCATTTGTCAAGCTTTTTTACCTTGCCAATTTGACGCAAATGGACCAACATTGTTTCGACGCTAACGTCTAAAGCTGCTGCTAATTCAGCCGTAGATTGTGTATCATCAGCTTCCACAATCGCCTTTAATTCGTCATTGTCGACCAAAGTCTTCGGACGACCGCGAGGTTCATTTTTCAGGTCGAAATTCCCAGAACGGAAGCGAGCAAACCAATAACAGGTGGTGCGTTGGTTTGTAGTGTTAGCTCCGTAAACGTCGTTGATGTTGCGTGCCGCTTGTGCCGCGTTGCTGCCACGACGGTACTAATATTCCATAATTACTCGAATTTTTAGCGTATCCATGATGACAAAAAAGATTGAAATGCGATGAAAATGTAACACTAATCAATAAACAAATGACTACTTTTGGAAAAAGAACTCCATGTTTTTAAAATAAAATTAATTTGAAATTAGAATTCTTAGCCAAACAAAAATTATTTTGATTTGAAATGGCCAGTACTGTAGAACGGCAATTTCATAGATAAAGACCTATTATCTAAAAAAATATATTTCAAATTTACTAGCGACCACCCGAGATTTCGCTTGCATTTGTGCCTTTATGAGTGATACCATATATTGTCTACCGGTAGCTCTAACTGTTCAGGCAGCGCACGCCTATATAGGATTCGGGTGGCTGGATTTCTTTCAACTTAGTTGACACCTATCGTTAGATTTTGGCCAAATTAAAAAAATATAACCTGCGTTATTGTATGTGCCATATACTATTGTAAAGTTTTATCAAATTCCGTTCAGTAGTTTTTAGGTCAAAAAGGTCAAAGAGGTCCATGCATCCTAATAAACTTTCTCGTTTATAGAAATAATCTTTTAATCGTCTATTTAGTATACACTGAACTACCCTATTGTATGTAAAAACTCGGTGATGTAATATGTTTAAGGAGATGTTTAGAGGCGACTATATTTTATAATTTAGTTATAGGTACAACAGAGTTTGTGGAACGTGAAAAAACTATATATTAATTAAGCATGAGTTATAAAAAATGTATGTATAGTAAACACCTGTGGGCTGGTTTAGGATTAATTGGTACGCGTACCAAAGTACGTCCAGTGGGAAATGTTCTATTTGTTCAATCAACACACATGATGTACGTATTAATGTTCCTCGACTCGTCCTCAATTTACAGACGGATCTGGTACATCAGTAGCTTTGTGCAGTTTTTAGTTGTTGGCTGTTTAAATGAGTATAGTCTGAATAAGTCTGCGAAATTCGAATGTCGAAATCTCAAATTGCAATACTGTAAAATTTTACTAAGTATATAGGTGGCGAATTCTAGTTATAAAGTAACATTAAAATAATAATTCCAAGCCAAAGTACTGTACAATATTATGTAATAATTTTCCTTAAATACACAATTTCCGTTTAAAATTATCCGATTATATAACACAACAGTTTAATTACCTTTAAATTACCTAGGTTTAATGGTAAATCAAATAAAGTATTTAGAAAATAGTATTGGTTTCACGGTCTGGTTTGTTATTCACGCAGTCCTGTCATGATGTTTACAATGTTCAATCTTTACATGACCCGGTATGCCAGTCATATTGTTGATTCTTTCTGGCCCGGCAAAGCGCTTGACCGCTTCATAGCCGTTCGCCTGAGTGCAAAAGGACTCAGACGGTCCGCCAGTACAATTCTTTAACCAATTACGATTGTTTGTTACCTTTCTCTCCAATGTCGATACAATAAACCGAGATCTCGATCTATATTCGGAATAATTTTCGATGGGGCAAGGTCGTTGGACCCAATGGTACCATCGTACCATTTCTCATAAAAGTTGAAACTTTGTTATTCTATTCGTAATAGTAGTTCTTAATAAAATATAGGTAAAACTCAACAGTCTTTATCTTTTGATTTGCCGGAGGGTCACTATCTTATCATTGCGATAAATTACTCGGTGTTCGATATAGAATCGATATTATAACTAGGTATAACAATGTTCCCCAACAGTTATTCTCGCGAGCGCGAGCGGACCGCTACTTCGGCGCGTTGTTATGCAGTTTGTAATTTGTGCTTGTTTGATAAATACGTTCGAAACGACTTTATTTAGTGGCTCCTCGTGTGTACGAATATTTAGTGATACATTACGTGCTTGTGTTTAACGATGCGTCTCGGTATTAACCGTTTATAATGTTTTAAACATCACTATTGATTTAATTTGTAATATCACGTGTTTATGTTTTGTTGGATTTGCATTATTTATACTAACTCTAAAGGCCTACACGATATGTTCGAATGTTTGCTAATCGTAATATATTTAAACCGGTTTATACTGTCCTCTTTCGCTTATATGAACAATTTCCACTGACCCCACGTTGTATGGCGGCATGAACGAACATCTATGTCGTTCCCGACTCTTGGATTTACTATATCTAGGACAACATACGATAGCTAGTTTGATAACCGAAATCCATGCTTCTGCACTCTAATACAAGTGTTTATATAAGCAAAAGCGACCTTATCTAATCGCCTAATGGGTGAGGGTCACAAAGTTGTTTAACTGCTGTCATTTGGTACTTAATTAAAGAAGTCGTGTTTGTGTGTATCTATTGGCACATTTTATATGAAATTTTTATTGCGTGTTCATAGCGACCAGAAATGATGAAGTAATATTTGTAATTTAAACTTTTTAACTGTTCTGCTTGTTACTGAGAATGCGGGTAACACCTAGACTCTAAGCGCAACTATATTTTATGTAAATATTATAATCTGAACCGTTCCACGTGTTCCTCCGTTGTAAATATGATTGCGACATTCTTTATGAAAAATACAAAATCAAGCAAAATAATCATAAAATATTTTCTGATTTGCTTCTGATCTGATCTGATCTGTAGACACCTATAATAAATGTCAAAGAGGACAAAAGTACTACTGAAGGTCAAAACACAGATGCTCCTGTTCAAAAATGTCTGATATATGCTTATGTAATTACTTTATTAATTCGATGTACTATCATGAGGCATATAGTTATACACACAATATTTATATATATCATTATTCTATCGATATAGTCTATCATAAGACCATAATCTCATTCCATTTGTGATAAAATGAGTCCAAGTGATAAAATAAGCAGGAAACTTCGCCTTAGAAAGGAAGCTGCTTCTCAAGTACTATTGCCGAAATAAATTGATAAAGACTCAACCACTTGTAGCTAACCAGGCGAGTAATAAAATGCCCTACTGCCACCATATTACAGTTTCATCATGGTAGTTTTACATCACACTTCGTTTTAGATTTATCGTAAGATTTAAAACCAAGTCGATTGACGCAGTGTACTGCCGTCAAACTGTCTTTATATAGTAATAAGAATTTATGTATTAAACTTTAGACTTAATTCACACTATTCAAATTTTACACAGAACTTTCCACATTTAATTATGTTAGAACGCGTGTGATTCATAACGTGTGAATAGAAAATAGTGAAAATGGTGGATAACGCTTCGTTCGAGTACTCGGATGAGTCTAGTGGCAGAAGCAGTGTAGCTAATCTGGAATACGGACGGTAAGAGATTTCAGCTTTATTAAATAAAATATTCGTTTTTAATATAAAATATCAACTTTATACATTCTTTTTTTCTAACTGTATCTTACACATTTTAAGAGTCAACACTTATTCTTTAGCTGATACCCGCGACTTCGTCTGCGTCGTTTATTATCTTAGCTATACAATTTACCGCTTGCCCCACTTGTATACGTCAAGAATATTAGTATGTTGAATGCGTAGGGCTTACAAAAACCATAGCTTTTTTAAACTTTAATAACTATGTTTTAAATGAAGCTATCGTGATAATTTTTTTCTTGAATAAGGGCCAACTGTTTTTAGTTTTACTAAAAAAAAGATCAAAATCTATCTAGTAGTGTTTGCGTGATGCCCGTACAATGGATGACCTCTATCATTTTATTTATATAGAGGATTAGTTTAAATAAAAAATTATATAGGTATTACAAGTTTATATCATGGTTTGATTTTTTTTTTCATAACTAAGATCAAAACGGTAACGTTGTTCCCGAATATGTAAACGAAACTGTTCTTTGAATTATGCGAAATTCTAAAACTACGAATTTTTTGTTTACGAATATAAAATATAGAGCGTGACGCCACTTTAAAATTATAATATGTATTTATTATAATTTTACATTTTTTATGCATAATCTAATAATACTGCATAATTCTGTCGGTCAGTGTGAGATATCTCCCGGATTACGAACTATGCACTTTTCCTTTATCCGCACAGCTATGAAATAGGAACATATATGCATCGGACAGGTAAATTTATTCCCATTAACACATCGTAATACACGGATGCCCATGTTCACATGAAAAATTTCCATATTTAAAACCAACTTATTTATGTCATATTAAAATACAACCATTTGCGTAGATCCATCGTCATTCAATGTTTTATTTATTACACCATCGAGCAATTCCCCTTATCACTCTGAAAATAGAAGGCATTTTACTTCAAAACGATTTCTCATAATATATCCCTGATTCTCAAATGAGTATAAATGCATAAAATGTTGGAGAATATACGGTTTTTGGTCAGTCTGTTCTTAGATTCCCGGTGACCTGTTTGTGCTGTTTTCGTCTACATAATGATAATGGCGGTGTTTTCTCGAAGAAAGTATGTAATATATCTTCATACCTTATATTATTAACTTCTAATCTAGTTTTGGTTTCTGGATATTATCTATTATATTGAACTTGACACTTAAATTTTTTTTATACTCTATAGTATTTGATCATTAACTCACCTGATTTTTAATGACGATGTGGCATAAGATCGTACCATGTTAAACGTAGGGAAGGACTGACTCACAAATGCAGCTCCCTGACACACCAAATTGTCTCTTGGCGATACAATTTCAACTTGACGGTGTACTATAATAAGTCCCCACTATCATGAGATTGTTCCATCACAATGTTTTTCACGTGAGGCTCTGAAACTACGTCGATAGACGCGGCTTTCAATTACATTATCAATGAGACACTATGTTTCAAGCTTAGCATTCCGGTTTGCATTTGGTTAGAATTAATAGTCAGCAAAAGTATGCAAGGCTCTTACCTCCTCTCCAATGCTTGTATAAAAATCTATATAAATGTTTTTGAAGTAAAACTTCTTTAGGCGCGACTAGGAGGTAACTGGACGACAATGCAACGGAAGTCCGTTACAGTAATGTGGCATCGTTTCTGTACTATCCGGTTTTTAAATATTTTTGATTTTGTCAATAAAAGGTTTATATATAAACAAATCGATAAAATTTAAAAAATATATATTAAATTGAAAATTGAATAATAATAAAAATCATACAATAGAATTAGTTATGTATATATGGGCGCGCGACTGTGCTGCCATCTGGTTTCAGTGTACATAAGTAACAAATTAAATCAAATCTTCATTGTCTGTAGTGCCATCTGTCAGCTAATCATTTTTAATATTATGCAATCTAGTGTTACATCATCAATAAATGCTTCTTTAAATTCTAATATGATGTATTATTTATTTTTAACTTAATTACCATCTCTTATAACACCAAAGAAGTTTTACTTCAAACGCGTGTGACGGTTACACGATCTCATTTTTTAAAATTTGGTTTCCTTATTGATTTATGGACAGCAGTTAACAAGTCTTGAAACAGGAAATTTTTAGTCTATAGAGGAGTTATCTTATAGTGGTTCGCTACTTGTGCGACGGTAGCCTTGTGGATAAGACTGTTCTCCTCACATATCAAACATACATATCCAGGTCCCACATCCCTTATGCCGTTCACTTACAACGATTATTCCGACTGACTCTTATGTATACAACGCACGTTCAAGGTCAACGCTAAATTATATCTATAACTAACACATCAAAAATAACCAAATCAAATACCTTCCGCCCTCTAACTCTTCTCTACAATGTTACTTCTGAATTAGTCCACGTTTTTTGTGTTCCATTATTTTTATTACTTCAACTGCATTCTATGTTAACTATTTCTTATCCCACGTCTCAAGTAGGATAAACTGATGCGTCAATTCAGGTTACGATTTCTCTGAATATTGCTGTCAACATTATCTAGCTTAGCGATATTACGCCTTTGTTTGAAATCGTGCTCATATCACAATAATAAGGAAAGATAAACAGTTACTGTTCACGTTTACCTGTTAAAAGTATAGTTATAGTGTAACACTATTTTATCCTTAGTACTTACTTAGCTTAGTACTTTACTTTTATTATACTCTGAAAATTTTATTGTTAAGCCTTGGTAAATATTAATAAATTTGTAACGTCTGTTGTTTGTCTGGGATCTAACTAATTTTGTCCAAAGTATTAACCAGATTACATATCATTACGCTATTCTATTGAGCAGTGGTACTCAACCTTCAAACTCAACCAAAAAACGTAATTTCAAATTAACATCGTATTAATTAATGTAGTGAAAAATGTAATATTTTTTATTAATTATTTTTTCTGTGTACTTTTCTATATTTTATTTACTTTATAACAAAGAGTGGCTAATAATATTTCCTGTTTTATTTAAGTTCCTAATTAGCTGTTAGATGGCACTACAGATAATGAAGCTTTGATTTAATTTGTCACTTACTTATATTGAAACAAGATGGCAGCACGGTCGCGCCTCTATATATACATAATTAATTCTATTGTATGATTTTTATTATTATTCAATTTAATATTTTTTATTATTTTTTTTTTTATTTTTTTTATTGACTATTTATTATAAACTATTTAATGATAAAATCAAAAATATTTATGAACCGGATGGTACAGAAACGTGACGCCATATTGCCGTAATGGACTTCCGTTGCATTGTCGTCCAGTTACTTCCTAGTCGCGCCTAAATAAGTTTTACTTCAAAAATAAAAGACAACCTACAACTACTACGAATAAACTCAAAGTTCTTAGAAAAGTTATTTATTAGCTAGATTTATAAATACTAATGTATTCAAGATTAGTATGTGATTGTAACTGCATTTTATTATTTAATTGCATCACTCCGGTACGGACATATAATGCATGTGGCAACAGGTTCTACTGGACTACTAGTAATGGTTTAAGTTCTTGTGATGTTTCGTGATTCTATGATAGAACACCATCGTTAATAGATCTCTATGACGACTTACAGTTGTTCGTTACTAAACATGATATATATTTTGATTTGTCGAATAAGCTATTCCTCATACTAAAATGAGTTATCGTGTAAACGAATGTAGAGTGTAAATTTAATTGTAAATTGATGCCAGGCGAACGATACGATAAGGCCATCCGTTTTCATAACCAATGATGTTTAACAAAGTCGATCATTGTGTTCGTTGTGTCATTAAATCGTATGTGTAACATTACTCCGTTAAAGCATGATCGCTGTTCTGTCACTATTATGTTAGATTTCAATAGAAAAAATTTACTATCTAAATATATAAAAACCCATTGTCATGATGTTTGTTCACGGTTAACTCTGAAATTACTCAATCGATCTCCATGAAAGTTGGCATTTTTGTATAATTTGATCCATCTTAAGAGACGGGATTTTTATTTCGATTAATGACCTCAATATTTTTAAATTACAAGTTAAATGATTGTCAATGTTGATTATTGTTATTAATTGTAAGTTTCATCAGTCTCGAACAGATGGCGCTTTAATTTAGTTTGTTGACAAAAAACTTTAGGACACACTGTTAAAGATATCTCATAAATTGCGTCACATTTTCATTTTGTATTTCTTTTTCATAGTAACTGAACTACAGAAACGCGTGACCGGGTCAGCCTGTACATTATAAATGTGAAAGTGCGTTTGTTTGAATATGTTCATCAATCACATTAAAAACGCTTCGATGGACTTGTAATTACATTTGGCATAAAAATGGTTGTTTAGTGGAACTGTACATATGATGCATTTTTTATTTTATATCTTCAAGCCTATCGAGTGGACTACATGATGTGGTCAGAGAAGATAATATTTAGTGGGTAGTTTAATGTTACCGTCAATATGTGTTTAAGGTTTTTTTTTATAGTTATATCTCTACCGATATTTCCCAGAAAATGTTTGACAAAATGTTTGTTTGAAAATATGACACTGCTATATACTAGCTGATATCTATAGGATACTAGCTGATAGCTATATGATACTAATATGCAAATAACATGATACTAGCTCTTGCCCGCGGTTTCGTGGCCGTTAATATAGTTTTGACCTATCCATCGGGAATAGTACTTTTTCTGGATCAAAGAAATCCTACTTTTTCTGTACTCCTGACAACGTACCTTTCAAGCATTTTATGAAACGTTATATGAAACCTGTACCATAAATTCCATGTTCTGTATATAAGTACCTACATTTGAATCATTAGTCATCGGAACTATTAATCTACAAGTCCGAAAATTATTCTTGTAATTTTACCCAATAAATGTTTTCTTGATCCGTGGACGTAATGATCATTGTATTGGAGATTAAACTATAAAAAAAAACTTATAAGGTACTGAAGAACTATAATAGGCTCAGGAATTTATTAGTCACTTTGAAATACCGTTTGTGGTTTAAGATCGGCCGCGGTAATCAACTTGCTTTTCGTTGGCAATTTGCCAGTTCCTCGAAATTTCATGCGCCACTTTGGTTACTTTTTTATTAGCACTGGTTTTTTTGGCGGTTAGGTTAATGCTTTTCTAAGTGCTATTCCGACCAATTGTTTTTCATAAGAGTAAAAAATTTAGGTTTCAGTTAATTGTGTCACAAGTTACTAGTAGAGATTTATAACACTTGTTTTTTCCATCTGGTTATGTTTAAATAAACTAGACTGTTTGTTTTCAGTCTAGTTTACTCCTTTTTATTATTGTTGTTGACTGTTCACTGTTGCTATATCCACATATGTATATAAATAAGTAAATGTTTATACTTTATTAATTTATAAATAATCCAAATATTTATTCTGTCATCCCCGTAGCGACAATTATTAAACTATAGTAAATGTCGGTGACGTCGTCTGCATTTATGCTTTTATAAATACCTAGCTTTTGTCCACGACTTCGCTTGCATTAGTGGAGATTTGAGGTATATACCTCGGGAACAATATTTTTTCCTCTATGAATATCCCTATGTCCATTTCTGTGCCTTGTACAACGTTTATGTAAAATTACATGATGATAGGTTGATTAGATAAGGCGAGAAAACGTAATAAATAAACAAACTCCCATTCGCGTTTAATACTAATTATAATAACTTTTATTGAACAAGATATACTTCGATACAGAAGGTTATATACGATATAATTTAATTACTTGTTAATGTATGTATATAACATAAGGTACACTGCGCTTTATTTTTCTCCTACCTTACATACAATCATAATGTAATAATTTAGATTACAATATAATATTATGAACAAAAATTATTGTAAAATATGATATTAGTTAGGATTCGAATTGATTAATAAATAATGCTAGTGTTCTTTCTTTAGTTTTATTTTTGGTAACAAATATTCTAGATTATTATATTTATTACTGCAATTGTCAAGTAGTTAATAATATTAGAAGCTTCTTGTGGTAATTTCAATGCTTTAACAAGATGGTGGTTCCCTTGTTAGAACTTTTCATGGAAGTTTTTGTATCATCTCAGAATTCATGCCCCGTGATATTATTCCCTATCCAGTTTACTTGTGCATAATAACTGATCTATATTACGTAAAACACCACCAATATTACGAAAAATATAGAGTCAAATAACACAAGAGTATGAATAAAATCCACTACATGACAGATTACGAACCCGCCGAACACTCAATGCTAATGTTATTCTATTGTTAGCAATTTGAACAATTATTGATTATTAAAAACAGAGATGCGGACAGAGCTATTGCACGTTATTACGGCCATCGAAAGAGTGAGTCAACAGGGCAAGCGCAGCTCCTTATATGGGCCGTCGCAATACAACTACCCGCCAATTTTATTTATTTCCAACAATATTATCTCTCTAGCGACAGATTATTATATCATTAGTATCCGCCTACGATGTCAAGTGCACTTGTGTTATTATAAATAATGACACCATACATTGTCTACTTCTAAATTGGAATGGTTTATGCTGTGCACAGTGAGATAGCTCGCATATGAAGAAGACTTTTTCAAACTTACTTAATAATTATCATTGTAATTTGGTCAAGTTATACCATATATTTATACAATCAGAATCTGTAATAACAACATCGAAGGGACTATTCATATTTAGTCGTAAAAACCGATTGTCGTAACAATCGGTGATGTTTTCGAGGTACAGCATTCAGCTGGGACCTTTGTTCTGGGTCAATATAACCGGTATGTTGTTCTAAACGATGCCGCCATAAACGGTTTTGACTGTATATTTCTAGCGGGCCTAGCGGACGCTATCCTGCCCTTATAATAAAAAAAAACCTAGACAAGTTATATACCTAAACCTCCTCATGAATCACTTTATTTACTGGTGAAAATTGCATAAAAATCCGTTCTGTACTTTTTGAGTTTATCGCGAACAGACAGACAGACAGGCAGACGTGGCAGAAGACTTGTTTTATAATATATATAATCATAGTTTGTGTGTTATATATGTATGTTATAGTTTCATCCAATTCTGTTTAGTAGTTTTTGTGTGAAGAGTAACAAATATCCTTCTTCACAATTTTTTTGGGTTATAATATTGACAGGTTTGTGTAATTATATACTATGTACTACATACTAAGTCAATGTAATAACGTTATGTTTTAAGACGAAAGGAGCTTCAAGTAATGTTATGATTAATTACAATAAGCAATACATTGTCCTTGTCAATATTTTTGGCCGCTCTGGAGATAGGCGTAAGATCGGACTTACGCGTATTAATAAAATCAAGAGTTTAATACTACACAAAGTTCAAATATTATAGGAACACAAAATTAATATTTATTTATCTTTAAGTTATCTCGATGTTATATGTATGATGCGAGTTGTCAATGTAAGAGGTTTCATAATTCTATGGTATTTATTATACGTAAAATTGTGTTCTGTGCATCTTTATTCAGAGCGCTCAAAAAGATTGACAAATTTATGTTTTTTTCTTATTTAACCCATTCGATATCATCTATTAACGTAAAGTTTATACCATATGTCACCGATTTTTATGTTGAATTGTAGCTGAAAATTTATCACTGAATTTGTAGTAAGACATATTATCTATATTTTCTCATAGTAACGAGGTTACTAATAAAAAACGCATCTTTAGCATGACGTATAACCAAACCCATTCGGGTGCGTTGCCGGCATGGAATGGGTTAAAACGGATTCTAGTTGTTGTAATAAAAAAAATGTTAAGGCAAAATAACAAAACAAATGACATTCTTTCATATAGTTTTAATAACTTTTGATTTCATTATTGCAGACAGGCAGTGAAGCCCTTATCGGGTTCCGCCCCGTCGGTCCGTGTTGCGGCTCTCGGACCCACTTCTGGTAACGGTGACGCTTCTGATGGCAAACAGCCCAGTAAGTCGCGGCAGAAGAAGTTTCAGAGACACTTCCCCCAGGTCGGGCCTGAAGAGAGAGTTCTCAATTGTAAGTGATTATGTATTTATTAAGGTAAATTAAACTGACAAATAAGTGGAAAATACTTAAATAATTATTCGGTTTAAAGTTTCTATGGAGTATAAAATGAGAATAGGAAAATAAACTCGGTTTGTACGTTAGCGCATTTTGACACGATAACATTAATCTATTAATTGCTTAATTATATATATCATGAAAATTAACAATTTTATTTATAATTTTATTAAACAAAATTGTAATAATAATCATATAAAAATTAATCATGTTAATTAATTTATCATATACTTACTTATTTTTTATATATCAGGTGAATGTTTAAATGATGACACCCTTCTATCGCGTGGTAGTTCATGGTCACGTTTAACATACAAAATAATAACATCAAAACAAATACTTATAAACAACAAAGAGAACCTTAGTTAAAGTTTGTTCTAAAACTTTTAAAAGTATGGGATCGATACTTTTAAACGTAAAAAAATCATACTTAGCTTCAATGAACAAAATTCAAGGGGCGCTTTTCAATCATTACATAACTGCTTATCGTGGGAACGTTTGCATTAATTTTTTCGAAACTAATGAATTATATTAAAATTTTCCGAAGAAAATGTTGAAAAACGAACGAACGTACGTTGTACGAACAACGAATGGTGAGATATGAATTTTTTTGTATGGGACTAAAGAAAAAAAGAAAAACTCTAATGCGCCACCTCTTAATATTAATATTAAGAGCTGAAACTTTAACACAATTTTTTTTCGTCATCTCAGACGATATTTTCATGGTAATTAATAAAAAAAAAATTAAAAGTTTTTTTTGGCCCACCCTAATGATTATATTATAAAGTATTTTATCTGTCCAAAGTGATATGTATGCATTCATTTTAATATAAACGAATATTTCTTCAAATTAAACCTCACTCTGTATTATATAATTGAAGTATTACAGTTGTAGAGCGTTGATTTCCAAATTGATCTATTCTATATGCGTTCCTGTAGGTGTCATTGTAGATAGAAGCTTAAAAATATAATAGAACGATATTATAGCAACGGAACATATTTTTAGAAATGTTAATTAGAAGACACTTTGAACTATTTCGCTCGTTTTCCTTTCGAATTATTTCCTGATATCGATAGGTACTTTTCTAAATCAGCTTTCGTTAGTCTTTTTGGCCGCTCTGAAAGTAGCCGTAAGTTCGGGCTTGCGCATAAAATGGTCAAGAGATCATTTGAACATCTGTAATGTGTTTCCAATACATTATACGCTACAATCGTTTTTAGTGGATGCACAGAGAGGAGTCAATTCCAGACATCACCATCGTTGACATATTCGATCTAACCGAAATATTAGTATTATTTTGAAATTCTACACGGTGGACATTGCATATATTTTCCCTATTTTTTTCTTACTATACTTAAAAAGTTTTTATACACAAAACCCTTCAAATATGTGTGGTATGTATTAAAATAACTCACAACATTCTCCTAAATAAATTTCTCAAGGTTGGCTTATGCAACGTAACACGTCATAATCGGATGTTCTCCGCTAACTAGATAACCTACTTTCTTATAATATTTTTTACGCCGAAGCTTAAATAATTATAATATGGTATTTTCATAAACGTTAATCCAATTTTGGTTAATTACTAAGCCTGTTCGAATTCGCTGATGTAAGGGTATTATGGTGAAATATCTTTGTCACTAATCCATTCTTAATGAAGTAACATTGACCTGTTGAGTTTTTAACAGACATCAAAAAGATGGAGATATTCAATTCGGTTGTATTTTTGAAGTGAATCTTCGTATAGGATTCGAAATTCCGGTCCATAACCTCTTTGTGTGACGAAATGTGGTGGGGATAAACACTGTGTCGGCTAGTGTGGGAGCAGTGTCTCGCTTGGCTTCGGGTATTGGAGAACTGTGAGATATGCGCACCTCTCGTATTCTTTTTGACGGTTTCACTTCTACCGCATGTAAACCAATGATATGATTACATAGTATAAAACAAAGTCCCCTACCGCGTCTGTCTGTCTGTCTGTTCGCGATAAACTCAAAAACTACTGAACGGATTTTCATGCGGTTTTCACCAGTGGACAGAGGGATTCATGAGGAAGGTTTTGGTATATCATTTGTTAAGGATTTTTTTATAATCAGGGCGGGACAACGTTTGCCGGGCCGGCTAGTTATAACTAAAAAGCTGTAGATACGCTATGTGCGCTTCGACAGCGCTTTGTTAAAACTTGGTTAAAAGCCCCTATCTAAGCAACATGTAACTATTTCTTTTTAACCACCGATATAGAGAATATGCCATCTTATTTCCACATTTCTAAGACGGTGTGCCGTTACAATATTACTTTACGTATGTGTGCGATATCGTGTCATTTGTTTTGTCAAACTATCAGGTAGGTAACGTATTTACAGCGTTTTAGTTATAATGTCATTAATATAAACTACACACATTTTTTTAAATGGTTGTCGCCTCAGAACCTCGTCATTTATAATGTGATTTGGAAAAACCTTTCATTATTGGAAAGGGGATATTTTCCAGGGCTTCCCATTTTAATTTCATTAACATGGGACCTCGGATTATAAAGATACACCATGAAACTCTTCAAACTCGACTAGGAATTGTATAGTGATTTAGATTTGTAATAATTCAAGACTAGGTAGGTACTTAATTATGGGAATGGACGTTTTGGACTTATTTATATTGCGAAAGTACAACGAAACTCCTTTTTTATATTTTAGGGCATTTTTTTAGAGTAGATTTTTTTGAAGCCAGGTCGTGTTTCAATAAAATTTTTGTTTATACATTTTGTACACTGAAAATACCCTACATCTATACTAATATTATAAAGCTGGAGGGCTTATTTGTTTGGTTGAGGCGCTAATCTCAGGTACTACAGGTCGGATATGAAAAAATCATTCAGTGTTAGATAGCTTATTTATCGAGGAAAGCTATAGGCATATGTCGTCCTGCTAAGACCAATATGAGAGGAGCACCAATGAAGAATGTTTCGAATTTGGGATTTTTTCTCTTTTAAGAGCTTCCCCTGCATGTTAGCGTTAACCCAAAATAACTATTCCACGCGGACGAAGTCGCGAGCAGAAGCTAGTATAAAATAATAAAATTGTTTTCGCGTTTTTAGTTTAATATGCATATATAACGTAGTATAGTTTTAGATTACTCGACTTCTATATCCATCTAGTTTGTAACTTTACGTAGCTCTGAGCAAATTTCCCAGAAATGCCCGAGACTGTTTTCATTATGTGTTTCTCACTTATTTTTTGTTGATCGATTCCAGACTATTCGTGCGCGCTGGTCGGCGATTTACTACTGCAAGGTCACCTGTATATAACAAAGAATTACTTCGCTTTCTACTCAAACGTATTCGGATATGTGACCAAGGTGAGCGAGATTATTTATTGCCAAACAACATTTTGTGCACTATTACCAATGATGTATGAACAGTATTGGGATTTTCTTCTGATCTTGATTTTTATTGGTTCACTGTTTGCGCGGGTTTAGCATAATTTCGTTTAAGAGAACAGTGTTTGACACAAAAACTCGTAAGTCTAAATAAGTTTTTTTTGTATACTGGTTTTATAGCTGCATAAAAGTCTGTTTTCTGTGTCCGGTTTCATGAACTTAATGGGTCATTGCACTCTGCATTGTCATTGTGTTTGTACTTAGGATAGAGTCGAAATATATCTATATAAAACTTGGGTTATCCTATCTTGTAATAGTATAAACGTGAGTTTGTATGCTACGCCTTAATTAGTCAACCGATCATAATAAATTTTTTCATATAAGTTGTACAGAACGAAACCGCAGGAAAAGGTTGGTCAATTAATATTTACGAGCGTACTGTGTCCTTATAGGAGCGTATGAATACTGACTATACAGTACGCAAGTATATAAAGTATATTAGATTTGTAGTCTGTTAATTACAATACTGTAATATTTCGTGTAGAGGCTAGCGAATTTTCTGTTTTTATTATTAAATAATTACAATGAAACATTTCGATACTTTATCTATGACTAATACATCACGTTCGTTATCTTCCGATAGCATATTATAGTGATTTTAATTGTTTTACCTGGATTTTAGTGGGTAATGGTGAATATGTGTAAATACCTAATTATGATGGTACTTGTGTCAAATTAACGAACTTCTCTCAAAAACTCTATGATGGACTGTAATTTTAATCAGTATAATTATGCCGTAGTTCTGCAGGCCTAGGCAGACATAACGACTTTTATTAGCACTACGTCTATGGGGATATGGGTTTTCTAAACGTAGATATATGAGGCAAGAGGTGTTGTGGGTGATACGAAAAACATATCGTTAAAATAATAACCGACATAGAAGTCACGGATATCTGCTTGTTTACGTAAAGTGAATGCAGTATTTACAGGCGTTGAAAATGAAAATTTGCATGTAGCATGTCCGATTTGCCGGACTGTATGTTTAAGCGCCACGTCAATCGGGTTTTGGTATCAAAATGCTATTATAGAGTGGATAAATTTGTGAACGATGGTGATGTCTGGAATTGACTCCTCTCTGTGCATCCACTAAAACCGATTGTATGATGTATTGGAAATATACTTATATTTTAAAAAGGTGTACCCGATCGAGTTTCTTGCCGGTTCTTCTCGATGACTGGCTTGTTTTCCGAAGCGGTGGTAGGTTTGACGTTCATAAGTGCCTTGTTAGGACCTAAATTGAAGAAAGTATTTTTGATTCGATTTCAGTTATTAATACCAACTACATCAGTTCTACGGATAACGAAAGAGAAGGTCGCAAGGATAATACCGAATGCGGTGGGAGTGTGCACGCGGGACGAGCGACATGTTTTTGGGTCGCTTCTCTCGAGGGACTCAACTTATAAGTTAATGACACACGTCTGGAAGGCGACCAGAGCTCCTGAACTAACAACGCCTAAACCACAAGTAAGCCTATATTCCAAATAGATTTTACTTTGTGCTTTGTTTTTAAAACACAAAGGCGAACATACACTCACTCAGACAACTTTACCAATAAGATTTACGCTTTCGTTTTGAATATAAGGATAGATAGATTAATATAACTCCATTATATTGAATTGACAAATTCAAAGAGTCATAATTCCTTTGTCAGCCTTATGTTCTTAAAAAAAAATGTTACTCGGAGGTCGAAATATTTGGTTACGGAAGTCCGAAGGGTATAATTAATTACGGAACTCCGAAGGGTAAAATTTCTTACGGAAGTGTGAAGGGGATAATTAAAGTCGGGTGACTTTGCAGATAAGGAAATTTCAATAAAGATAATATATTTCAGGATCTCCGTGCTTCAGAAGTGGAATTAGATGCTTCGGAATATTCTCCTGAAGACGACAGCAGTTCCGTGGGCGGCGATCAGCCTGATGCAGTCACACCCCCAGTTCTACGAGAATCAGAATCTATTATCGCTGGTGGTAAGAGATTTGAATTAAAATAGAAAAAGATATAAGTACTAACCGTCACCTCTTAGTAGTTGGAAAACCACATGAATAAGAAAAAAAACATATTTATCTTAATCGAATGTATTGTATCTTATCTCAAGCTTTGATCCAAGATATTGCTATTCTGGAATATTTTATATATTGTTTGTTGATAAAGGTATTATGTTTTTATTTTAAAATTGCTATGATATATTTGTATAAGCGTTCCAAGCCTAAGATAAAGTTCGTCTTATTCCCAATTCAATTAAATTAATGTCTCTATTAACTTATTTTTTATTAAATAAAATGCACTAAGTAAAATTGAATAGGATACAATTAATAATGTATTTTAAACAAGGGTTTATTAAAAATTACTTATCATTTAATTCAAAGTTGTATTTAATTATATATTTGTACAATTGTTATTAATTATTTCATAAAATCGCTAGAACAAAAAAATAATCTATAATAATAATAATATTTATTAAAAACAAAGCAAATGACAAAGATAGTTACTTAATCTATGACACGGAATTTAATTGAATAACCTATGTATTATATACACTAGTTTATCTTCGTACCAATAGTAATTATCGTTGACATCTGTACGAGCGTTCAACTGTATCACAGATGTCAAATTGTCTATATTTTATTTATTCTTAATACAATTTATATTATTATACAACATGGCGTGGTGGATTAAGGAAGGCCTCTCATTGGAAGGGGGTATCGCCAAACGCCAAATTAAAGCTTGAATAAAAATAAATAATAGTTTAAAAAAACTAAAAAAACACGCTTTCATAAAACATGCGAATGTAAATATCAGCACCTCCAGATATCAGTATTTTTATCATTTTTTTGTCACTTTTTACATAAATATACATTTATTTCTAATTTACACTATTCTTAATCCAAATTTATTAAATTTTATTTTCTGTTTTTTAGTTGGATTTTTTACGAAAGCGTGTTTTTTTAAACTATTATTTATTTTTCATTTTTTAGTTAAATTTTTTTAACTTTTTTTTTCGGATTATTGCATTGTTATCGACCTTTGACAGGTGTGCAAAGTTTGAATTAAATCTGATCGTTCAAAGTAGGACAAAATCAAGCTCAAAGGGGTCGGTTACATACATACATACAGGTGAAGCTAATAAAAGCGTGATAATAAAAAATTCTTCAAATTTTAAAGCCTTGTAAGTAGATCATTTTTAATCAAATCTCAAAAAAAGGCCCGGTTATGTAAGAGAAATGTAGAGACTAAGTTATTATATATATATAACAAATGAAGAGATAACACAGTTATTCCATTGTTTAGAGTTTTTATCTCTGTAGGCAGTCCTTATGACTGCCTTGACTTTTTTTTATTGGAAAATATTAAATCTTGTCAATAATTATTAAATAAATCGGCTGAGAGACAGAGGAGGAAGATGTACTTAACTGTTTTGTCTTTCCCCATTTATATATAGATTTTGGTAGTAGGGGGAGTTTTTGGCGGGATCTTGGAATGTCATGTATATATTTTATTCATAATTTTGTGTTATTTAGTTCTATATTATGTAACATTGGTAGTGTTTTACGTAATATGGTTTGGTTATTGTGCACTAGTGTTAGTGTATTGGAAATAATATCACGGAGCATGAATTCTGACTTGCCACAAAAACTCCCTGGAAAGTTCTAACAAGACGGCCACCATCTTGTTAATTCATTTAAATCGTCGCAAGAAACTGGTAATATCATTACCTACTCGACAATGGCAGTACTAATCTACTAGGAAATTGGATGCCAAAAATAAAATAATAAAAAAAATTGGTTGTCTGTAAAGTCGGTTTAAAACATTGATGAAAAGTCGCTTTTGTCGAAATTGAATTGAATTATTCTACATATAGATAGATGCGTCACATGCCGAACGCTTTGGCCGATCGCGCCTCTCTATCGCTTGTTCCGCGCTCTCGCTTGCACCGAGCGTTCAGGCGGAACGTGACAATGAGTAATGCGCGTGCAGGGCGTGCAGCCGGAAGAAATCGATTTATATGACGTTATACGTCAAAAAAAAAACATTAGCAGGGGGTTTAACACAATTAGCATGATTGAATGATGTGAATCAGGTGCAGCGGTTATCCAGCCGGCGTTACTGACGGGCAGTGCGGCGCCGAAGCGCAGCGCAACGCACTGGTGCCGCGCTATACTAGTCTTTGCCGCGGCGTTACTCGCGCTCTCCGCGCTCCTGCTCTCTTACAAATTATACGTAGTGACGTACCACCAGCAGGTACGTAATGGTATCGGTATGTTTCCATTGAAAATGTGACATATTTCAGGGTTGCCAGCTGTTTTTGAGCGTACTGTTCGTTATTTCAGCCCCTTGTTCCACTATATTATCGTATCGTTGTTTGGTGCGTTGTTAAAATGGCAGTTTCGTAACGAAATTATAGAAAAAAAAACAGATTTTTTTGTACTTCATAGGTTTTAGCGTTTTACCATAATCTCATCTCATCTTAAATGTGGTCGAAGATGGTAAACACGTTAAACTTAAAGGGGCCTCTCTGGTGTTGCAAATGTCTATGGATGCTGGTGATCACTTAACATCAAGTGACTCACTTGTTCGTTTGAGTCCCAAGAAAAAAAAAGATTGTCAACTTGAGGGTGGTAGCCAGCGGGCGGTGGACTTAGATAAATCACTACCACCAATAGAGAAATAACCTGTCGTTAGTTTGACGATTTCGTTAGAGTATTGAAGACTTTACTTTTAAAAAAAATGTATGTGGCGTCATACTTATATTGTATTTAAAATTGGTTTGCGAACAGTATACGAGTAAAAAACATGTTTTACCATAGTAGTAAGTTTTAAAAATCTTGTAAACGGGCACATCAGTATCACAGAATCGTTTTTTGACAATGGTTGCATTATTTTGTCGTCCGCGATGTGTATACGGGTACGATCGGTAAATCTCCCAATGATTATTGTTAACTTGTTAAGTAAACATTTTTGATCTTGGCTGTATAGACGCAGGGTTCATTTACTATTTATTTTTTTAAATATTTGTGTATAGAAGGCGGCATTATCTCTCTCGGTCTATGTTTTGGTGTTCTTGCTGTGTAATCGTTTGTTACTTTAAAATAGAACAAATTAAGTAGGTTTTCTCAGTTTTATTTTATCAGGGAGGTCTAATTTTAATTATTATCGTAATTAAAACGAATAATTATTCCAGGATGAGCTTATAAAGCTTTCTGGTGAGGAAATGTACTCTGAGTTGCTACGATGGCGGACGCGGTTACACGGACGCGCCGCTACGGAGCTGCATTCCTTTCTCACGACCAATCTACTCTTGCTCACGAAGGTACTAACATTCGATATTTTCCTCCACATGTCTATACTCATTAACTCGTTTTTTTTTAATTTCATACAGTAGATAATTTAATTCGCTTATTTTCTGAGTTTCTCTGGATTTTGCTTCTGTTATTAATTAATTTTCTTTTGAGTTATATTCCATTATATACCAAGTGGTTTGGATTTTGCAACCGAATTGAGACATAATGGTATTTTTAAATAGTAACTGTTTCTTTAGTAAGTACTCCAGTACGTCTTCCGAATGATCATTGTTCTTCTCTTGTGTGTGGGGTCTATTTATAGTTATTATTGGTATAAAATTTATTATTCCATTTTTAACGGCTCATGAATATAAACATGATATATTATATGATGATTGTGAATATTATTAAGATTTTTTTATCATTACATATTACAAAACAAAGTCCCTTGCCACGTCTGTTTGTCTGTTCGCGATAAACAGAAAAACTACTGAACGGATTTTCATGCGGTTTTCACCAGTAAAGTGATTCATGAGAAGGTTTAGGTATATAATTTGTCAAGGTTTTTTTATTATCATGGTGGGAGAACGTCAGCCGGGACTGCTAGTAGTAGATCCGGCACCGGTCATTGCACCGGTTTATTACGTTCGTATGTATACTTTTGAAAGTCTTAGAACAAACTTTAATCTAGGTTCTCTTTGTTGTTTATCAGCATTTGTTTTGATATTGTTATTTTATATGTTAAATGTGACCATGAACTATCATCTCTTAGAATATTGTAAACGACTAACCTAACACATGGTATAATGGAGGTGTAAATAATTAAATTATATTTCAGGTTCGTCAATCTCTAGAAGCGTTATCGGGGGTTATTTTAACCGATATGGCTCAATCTAGTACAGCGCACGTCAACATCGATTCTACGAACGACGGCGTGTTTAGTTAGCGAGTTGTTATACATTATTGTATACTCGATAAGTACAATTTGATTATGCCATCCATATAGGGTTTCCCATTCAACCTTTTGGCCCGATTTCGGCGTTGAAACTAAAAAAAAAACAAGACTGATATTTGATTGAAAACGTGACCGGACGAATCAATCGGAGCTACAGGAAAATCGATTAAATTAATCGATAAAATTTCCCAGTTTCGTTTTATCCCGAATTAATTTTATTAGATTTATGTATGGATCATTCCAGTGTTTTTCGAATGTGTATTGGGAAACTTACATTACATTATCATTAAACGGCCAAAAGGTTGTTTTTATAAATAAATTCAATTTGAAAAAAAAAATTGTGAAATTTTAGAATATCAAGCGAATAAAATTTTACTGTATCAGGCATAGATTTTTGCAGTCGAAAGGGTTTTTTTTTGTTAATAACGGTCATTGTTTCCTCTAAGAAATATTTTGAGAGCTTTCGAAGCAAACTTAGTTTAATGTCACAAAATGTACGTGACATATTTGTGGAGAAACATACCAAATAGGTGACTGATAAAATGCCGGTGTGAGTTATCCGCCGGTGAGGAGTAGATTTATAATTCATTTAATTTATTAAAAAAAAATACTGAAATCCTTAAATTATTGTTAAATGATAAGAGATGAAACGTAACGTTATCAGTCGGCTCAATAGAACTAAGCATTTAATAAATTGAAATTTAAGTCATGATAGAATCGTAAAACTATTGCGATAAATGTAAGTAGTAACAGACGACTTTATTGAAGCGCTAAATTTATTTCTCTTTTTATAATTTAAATTAATTATTTTATTTTGATATTTTTTTTTTCATAGAAAAAATCGATCATGTTTAAAGATATTTTTCCAAAGAGATAACAATTTTTATTATCATTAAAAATGTGATTTTTTTAAATATTGTATATATATATAAGATCAATTTATGTAAAGTACTAGAATGTCTTTAAGACATAATTCTACGTCATATGTGTCAAACACGACAATGTAAGGAAGAGGGTGTATCCGGAAGCATAACAGTGTATATAACTGTTGATTTCTTTATATATATCTAAAAGCATTATATATAATAAATACATTATTGTATCAGATTTTGTATCCGTTAAAGAAATTGTGATTATTTTCGCTGAGTAAGTTTTCGGATGAATTAATAAGTTAATTCTTAAAATAAGAAGAATATACTGAGTTTGTATGAAATTAATCATCTCATAAACGCCTATCCATTTATCTCTCTGCAATTCTAGTAATGTTTAGACTTTTGAAATATTAAGTTTGATTCAATTTTCGATATTTTTAAGTGGAACTTCTTGCTTCTGCTTTGAAATTGTAATCGGCAACCTTTTTGTGTGACGAAAAATGGTGGGGTAAACACTGTGTCGGGTGGAGTGTTCAAAACACCGGTTCTCGTCCGATCACCGAAGTTAAGCAACGACTGGCGCGGTCAGTACTTGGATGAGTGATCGCTTGGGAAGATCGCGTGATGTTGACTTTTCGTTGTATTTTTTAATTGAAATGCTCCCCTCGTAATCCAAAAGTTTCACAGCGTGTTTCCAACACACCCTATTTTTTACTATTTGCAGTGATTCTTGTTGACAAAGGTTGTTTTAGTTGAATTAATAATTTAACAATACAATTATTAGGTACCGGTGCTAATAAATGAATAAGAGTTAACAAAAAAACATTCCATATCAAATATTGTCACATAAAAACTTGAAGAAAATGATAATAAAGAATATTATATTCGCTAATCAATATAAGATATTATTATAGAATATATATTGTACGAAAACATTAACATTGTGACGATTGTTTTACGAAAAATGCCATTTACTGATTAAAATGATTTATTCTTGAGATTAAGAAAGAAACATTACAATATTTAGAAGTTCTCTATATTTACAACAATTGTTCCTTACAACAAAAGTTCCCTTCGCTTACTTTGCTGTCTCAGATTCTATGGCTATTATACCCGTTTAAAAAGAAGGATGGAATATTCCAGAACTGTATGCTTAGGATTCTCGGAACAATACGATTTCTTGGAAAAAGTTCTGCGAATCAATTCATCTAGGCACTCGGTGTTTAGCGATTGCAGAACGTTCTAGATTTTCTCCTTTGTTTCTTTGTATTCAAAATTGATGCCTATTTTTATACAGGTCGTAACATTTGTAAAGTATTTGTATTTGTAAAGTAAGTTATGATTTCTTTGGATGAAGTTGTAGGTCACTGTTGAACACGTAACACAGAAATATACCAATTTTTGGTTTACTATAAAAGTCAGTTCCATGTAATTATTTGATCGGTGCGGGAATTAATAAATACTATAAGAAGTTAAATTTGATAAACATAGAATTAGAAAATATATGACTCTTGCCAATAATTAATGACAATTTGACTATTCCTATTAATTCGTTAATAACATTTTCTATAGTCGTAATTTTTTTGGCCACGTTACCGTAATGCTAATGTATCTAATTTTATTATATAGTGAAAACGTAATTCAATATGAATGTCAATGTATTTACTATAATAGGTATATATAAGCGCGCGGATGCATATTTTGTGTGTACGCGTATTTACTTCTTTAAATTTGTATGCGTATGTTTCTATACTTTATTTCAGCAGAGTTTAATGATATGTACACAAAAAGTCACGTAATAATTTGGCTTTATCATAGATGAAATAATTATTAACCTTTAGTATATCTTTTTTCTTCAAATTGTTTTTAATCTATATTTTACAACAGCTTACATCGAGTTGCTTTTGCATAATATGAGTATATTCTCCACTGTTAACTGACCGTTGACATTTATATAGAAGATTTGATGCCTACGCCTTTATATTAACGTGGATGTACAAGAAAATTGATATAAAGAATACGTAAGAACTCCATACATTGACAACTTCATAACTGGCAGTATGGATTAATTCCTTCGCCTGTGCTATTGGACGAATATTATTACTACTACTACTCACCATTGACAACTAACCTAAAATTTAGACAAAAAGTTTTGTGTGAAATAATAAATAATTTCTTATTGAAGATGTAAAAGATAAAATATTTATGGATCCTTACAATAAAGTCTTATTATAATTGCAAACTCAATCAGTGAGTGATAAAAGAGATATTTCTCGTTTAAAACTTTTACGTTTTCATTAAACTCCGCTGCAATGCATGACTACAGACATAATTACAAACTTTATAAGTTAAATATCGCATACATTTTAATAATTAGCCCTCATGTTCTACGTAAACATTAGTTTTTATATAGATAGAAAAAAGTGTTTTTAAATTTGTGGTTACGTCTTAATCAACATTTAGGTTTAGTGAATGTAAATTTTAATAAATCATTATTCTAGTCTCTTTAAATGTAACGCTCAAAGATTTGTTACACACAATTCGGTTGGGGTTGGTACGTACTTATTTATATGAAGGTATGGGATTTGCTTAGTTTTATTTCAATTCGATGTATAGGCGACATTATAAAGTATCAGATAGCTGTATCGATAATTAATGTGGCTTTTTGTGACATTAAATAGTTGATAAACTTTAACCATTTTATTATGATTTTCATTTATATTGAGTGATGTTAAAATTTTTAAACGATGGCTAGTGTTTTATTCAAAATAATAATAAATATTCACCTGATTTCTATTAATGTTGTAAAATATTATGTTAAATTGTGGTGTTACATACACTAAATCAACTGGTCCTTGTATTATTTTCCCAGTTAAGATTGGTGAGGGGCTTTAAGGTTACTTTAGATATTTCTGGGCTGAAATACACCCAAATTGTAAATGTATTAATTCAATTAATTTGGTTTGAAAATAATGATCGAGCTATTTTGTCAAAGGCCTAATATTATTTATATTTATTTATGTTACCAACTGTGCCAAAAAGTGTGAATTCAATCGACGTATAAATAATGGACACTACAAGTTAGGCCTCATTTTATCCGTTAGGTATGGGAAGGGTATGCCAAAGATGATTGGTAATGAAAATGTATTGAGGTTTGAACTGTAGCTTGTAGATATTGTATAGTGTTCTGTTCTCATATATACGTGTGCAATATAACCAGTGATTATACTATTTATGTTTTATTATTATAGCCAAATAATATGTTCAATTTAACGTTGATGCTCTTTATATTGTTTGTATATTACTAGTGTAATAACAATAGTAAAAAAAAAATTATTTTAATAAGGACTGTATATTATGGCCTTTCAAACAAACATTGTCTCATATAAAGCGAGTTGGATATTATTTTCAATTGAACAATATAAATATAAACAGAAAAATTAAAAGATAAAAATATCAGTTTAATTTACATTTCGTGCTTTAATAATTTTATTTTATGACATAAATTATTAATTAATATATGAAATGAAAAAGAAGAATAATCGAGAAGTAAAACCTCACTAATATTTGTGACGAGATGGATAAACAGGAATTTATTGTGATGGTTATAAAATGGTTAATTATTTTCTACAGTGTATATTGTTAACAGGATTGTATATCGTTTCAGTTATTGTTTTGTATATTTTTGTTTGGACACATGATATGTTTGTTGTTCGCTGTAAATAAATAGATAGATGAGTTACAATAATGATTCGTTTTATTTCTTATATTTCGTTAGAAATCATATGTATGACTAGTGAGACTGGCAGATGTTGTTCTGCCTTGGTAATAAAAAAAATCTAATATTCAACCGCAGCGCCATCTACTGTGTCCAATGATGAATGTAAAACATTCTTGAATCCACCTTGACACACAAAAATTCACCTTTCACCCGGAGAGAAGAATTATATATATATATATAAAGATTATGAAATCTTTCCAATTCTAGCAATGTTTAACATTCAATGTAGCGGTTCGTATATGATAAAATAAGAAAAAAAAATAAACTGAATAAATTCATTATTTCAAGTTGGAACATGGCACATGATTTCAAAGTAAAGGCTTCATTTTGAAATTAATGAGAACGAAGTCGCAGGAAAATACTAATTCTGTTTTGTTAGACTGTTCCGTTTATTATTTTCATGGTTATAAATATAAACCCTCCCATAAAATACCCACGTAAAGTAATATTGCTTGCATTGTTGCATTCCGTTTGGTCAGTGTGAACGCCGCAAGCCCACTTCCCTTTCATTTTTATGGAAATATGTAATGTTCCGCTCCAAATTGAAAAATTATTTCAATGTTAGATAGCTCATTTATCGAGGAAGGGTATATATCATTATGCTAAGACCAATAGGAGCGGAGCATGAAGAATGTTTTAAAATAGTTTTTTTTTTACCTTTTGAGAGCTTCCGTTGCGTGTTAATTAGCCCAAAGTTTCACGCGGACGTAGTCGCGAGCAGAAGCTAGTATTATATAATTTTATTACTTTAAATATATTCCTCATCGCCTGCCCATAATTTATAGCAATTTTCGTAATATGTGCAAGTTAGGCGCTACTTTAAAGTCCGCGTCAAATTTTTTAACCGCTCTGAAGTAGATGCGGAGAACACAAATTTAGGTACCATCGGGACGTAAGCTGAGTTGAAAGGGGAGCAGACTCACCCGCGTAAAGACCCACCTACTTTGAAAAATAATGTTTCTAATGAAGGCGTTGTTTGTTACAAATTATTTCTTTATTATGATTGTATTTTATTTACAATAACGGTATTGTAACACGCATAATACCTGTACAATATATGCTGTAAGATATTAGGTCTTTACCTATGAAATTGCCGTTTTGTATGAAAAAATTTAAACGATTTTTTTTCATGTATTTTTTATTTGTATTAATCGAAGTAATCACCCATGCTATCAATGCATCTTTGCCAACGCAGTGGCAGTTTATTGATGCTCTTCTTAAAGAAATCGGCTGGACGGGAGGCAACAAATTCTTCAAAGGCATTTTGTACGGCCTCTCGGGTATTGAATTTTTTTCCCGCCAAGGAGTTATCCAAATTCTGGAAAAAGTAGTAGTCTGTAGGCGCAAGGTCTGATAAGTAGCGCGGATGACGGAGAACTTCCAACCCCAGTTCTTGCAACTTGGAGACCGTCTGCTGTGCAGTATGAGGTCGCGCGTTGTCGTGGAGGAGCAGCGGAGACGAGCGATTGACCAATGCTGGTTGGAGATGTGCCAGCTTCTCCATCATTGTGTTCAGTTCTTCACAGTACACATCTGCAGTAATGCTCACCCCGTTTGGTAAGAAGCTGTGATGAATCACACCGGCGCTAGACCACCAAACAGTGACCATCACTTTTCTAGGGGTAAGTTTTCGTTAAGGGCATTGTTTAGGTGCTGAACTAGGATCCAACCAACTTGCTGAGCGCTTGCGGTTATCAAACAGAATCCATTTTTCATCGCAGGTAACAATGCGGTTTAAAATTCCTTCATTTGTGTGTCTGTTGAGCAGTGCAAGGCACGTCTCGACGCGTACTTCACGCTGGCGATCATTGAGTTCGTGGGGCACCCATTTGTCAGGCTTTTTTACCTCGCCAATTTGACGCAAATGGACCAATATTGTTTTGACGCTAACGTCGAAAGCTGCTGCTAATTCAGCCGTAGATTGTGTATCATCAGCTTCCACAATCGCCTTTAATTCGTCATTGTCGACCAAAGTCTTCGGACGACCACGAGGTTCATTTTTCAGGTCGAAATTCCCAGAACGGAAGCGAGCAAACCAATAATAGGTGGTGCGTTGGTTTGTAGTGTTAGCTCCGTAAACGTCGTTGATGTTGCGTGCCGCTTGTGCCGCGTCGCTGCCACGACGGTACTCATATTCCATAATTACTCGAATTTTTAACGTATCCACGATGACAAGAAACATTTAAATGCGATGAAAATGTAACACTAATCAATAAACAAATGACTACTTTTGGAAAAAGAATTCCATGTTTTTAAAATAAAATTAATTTGAAATTAGAATTCTTAGCCAAACAAAAATTATTTTGATTTGAAATGGCCAGTACTGCAGAACAGCAATTTCATAGGTAAAGACCTATTATATCCCACAGATAGACACAAATACTGCATAGGGTGGATCATTCAATTAGATTACGCAAACACCCAAAATTCACCAACCAGGTGATTAAAATATTATTAGGGTTTAATTATAACTGACAAATACATGATGTGGCGAACTGTATTAATATTCTAACTTTGTCTGTTACTCTATTGTTCGGTTATTATTGTCCATTTCTAGTTTTTATGTTATTTTGTGTTATTATATGTATGCTCAATTCATATAAACAGGTTTTCGTAAACTAGCTATTAAACCGTTTACAAGACGTCACAATCGGAATCAAACTTTCATTTCATATACAAAATCTTCTGAAAGTAGCAACGTGGCAGTTATACTACTACATTCCTATTACTTAATGTAATAGCCAAATATCTACTTATCACATAATTCATTGCAATTTAATATATTGTAATCGGTAATTAACTCTAAGATTAATAAATGTTAATGTTAAATACCTATAATATTATAATATTTTGAATTTGTTTTACATTAACCTCTTGGCTGTACTATGCGCAAGACCGAACTTAAAGCTATATTTAGAACGGCCAAAGACTATAACGCGGACTATACTTGTATGAATTGTTATATTTTTAAAAAAATTATACTAATTCTTTCATGGGTATTCCATTCCCATAAACATAGCATATTAAATTCAAGATTTGTTTCTCTCTCATACTAATTACGTATGTGCGTAGTAATTAGTGACACCAGACAATAATTTTGTCTATATAAAAATACGTTGTTGTAAATGTGTATCATACGAATGAACATGGTTTGTCATTTAATCTGGTATATATGCCCTGATTCATATTACGTGCGTTAAATTTATTCCAAATCAATTTGTTAATTTCATATCTTGATATAACAAATAAAAAAACGATCGCCATCATAATACGAATTAATTTTTAATGTAAAAATAGAAGAAATGTTCTATTTCTCCGTACAATATACTTACAAAGTAGAGAAAGCCTAAAAATAGTAAGAAGGAATTTTGATGCGTATACATCGGTAAGACTGACAAAATTTTACGAGATATATCAACATACTGTACTACGAAATTATATATTTTAAAAATGCCTAAAAAATAATGTGTTATTTGTGACGCTCTCTTGACCAATACAGTATTAATCCTTAAAATATTTCAATTACGTTGAATATTAAAATTTACCCTTATATCGTATTTTAATAAATAGCAATTTTAGTCTAGTTAGGCGATGTCACAGTTTTAAAATTACGCGTAGCAAAAAAAGTTATTTGATTGAAGGTTATTACCTACGTAAAACCATTTAAAAACTCACGATGCCACATTAATACTACTACATAAGTGCTGTTATTTCCGTTCCTGTTGGAATATTCTTATGGTTCAAAGTGTTTCCTACGGGTACAAATTAATACACGATGATATCAATTTACAAGTTTTATACATATTTAGAATCGAAATCCGTTAGCACAATTTTGATATTTAAAATTGAAGTGATGGTGAAATTTTGAAAAGGCAAGTTTTGTCACTTTCATTTACAAACGAAAATATAAGCGGTATAAACGAAGCATAATTAAATGGTATCTTTATATTATTTTTTAAAAAGTACGATGCGAAGTTCACTTAACTATCGGAAACGTATGCCTCCCCTGCCAAAAAGCACTACTTGTAATTCTAGGAAATACTTAGGATAGGTTGTTATACTGCCATTGAGTTGGTCGAATGGGGGCGATCACACTAAAATTTACCATCTCTACCCTTATTTTATTTCACAATTGCATTGTTATCGACACTGGCATCGGTTAATTTATTGCGCCAATAATTTTTATTTCGCAATAAACAAAAAATTTATTTATTTATTTATTTATTTAATAATACATACATATTTGATATATACATTAATGTTACATTGTTACATTGATGTTAGAATAATATACAATATCAATTAAAAAGTCTACATACATTTTTTTTTTCAAATTAAATGCTCAATATTATTACCTGATATTTTATTATTTAATTTTGACGTAATCTACATTCGTATAAAAACTATGCGTTTAAAATACCAAAGAAAAAAAAATCATGTATGTAAACGTTAAGGCCGGGCCATAGAGTACAGTTGCGTATTTAGAGCCCCAACAGATAGATGTACGTCCTAGGTACTATTACGGGCGCATGAGTACAGGTAGATCTCCTGTCAGGTCTACATATTATGTGAAAATAGAAATAATAGTTTTACTTTTTGGTTTCCAAATTAGTGATTTCTTAATCAAATAAAATTTGACATTCAATGCCTTATATTTTTATTTTTTTACCTTTACTTTTTTTTGTTTTTTATGTATGATTTGTTGTATCCTATATTTCTTTAAAATGTGACATAATAATCCTTAAACCTTAACGAATGAGAGCCTTTTCCCAGGACAACAAAATTAAATGCTCTGTTTCCGATGCGAGAAACAGTCTGTAAGTAATATCGCTTTATATTGGATTTTATAGAATTTTTCAATAATAATGTTGGTCATTCGTAAATGACTATAAAAAAAACTTTATAGGTCGTATACAGACCGTCGCATATTCGCACAATGATTGAAAAGAAATGCAGCGGAGTACATTAAAAAACAATCTCCGATCACCTGTAATTGGGAAGAATATAATTAATTAATGCCGAATCTGAAGCGCCATTTCTTCCGATTTTTTAATATATTTATAATTTTGCAAATATGTCGACATTAAAATTTCTTTCCACGTATTTGTATAAGCATTTCTTAGCCTCTACAAAGAAAAGTGTAATACTGTGTATATTATTACAAATAACTACCGAAGACGTAAATCTTTCCGAGGTTCATGGGAGAACACTATTGAAATTGCCTTAACAGTTTTCTAAGGATAAAGCAAATAACGAGAATTAAAAAAAATTCATGATTTGAATTAGTTACTTATTAGGGTAGTTCATTTCCGCAAACATTTTTTTTTTCGTTGCTCATGCAAAATATTAATCTACATGTAGAAACAAAAATTCTCACCAAGTTTGAGCTCTTAATATTAATTTTAAGTACTTACAATTCAAATTTAAAGTTTTACCATTCAAAATGCATTTATAAAAATCTTTTTTTTTCAAATTTCTAATGCTTACCCGGCTTTTCCAATATTGCAAATCGGTTTGATGGAACTTGTAGGGAATTTCACGCTCTTTAAAATAGTCTTAGTGTTTTTTTGTGTAACTCGCACTGGTTCACCAGTAGAAGTCGTCAAAGTACAGTTTTTGAAAAAAATATATTTTCTCTTAATTTTCAATATTTATTATTAATGGTTCAACAATTTAAAAAAAAATTTCCAACGTGCGCCAAAAAGCTATATTCAGCTTCAAAATCTTGATGTGTTTTGAATAATTGTTTGAAATTTTTTAACTTGTTTTTTATAACTATTTAGATGTTTATCACGTTTGAAATATTTTACATAATAACGTAACCTTCTTTATATTTTGATTAAATTTCTGTTGCTTTTTTATGAATTCATCTGTTGTTTTTGTATTCATTATGAGTAAAAAATCATACTAATTTTAATAAAGTTCTTAGTGTAGGGAAATATAACAATAATAAATATAATGGTAATAAATAGAAAAAATGAATCTAAATAATATTATAACTTAGTATTTATCAATTTCTTACATTTTCTGGTATAAAAATGGCTGTAAATTCATTAAACATTAGTCGGATAACTTTTTTTTTATGAGTCAATTCTTTTTTCCTTCTACTTTTGGTGGTTTGCTCGAAAAATTAAGAGAAAATATTTTTTTTTCAAAAACTCTACTTTGACGACTCCTATTGGTGAACCAGTGCGAGTTACACAAAAAAAAAACACAGACTATTTTGAAGAGCGTGAAATTCCCCACAAGTTCCATCAAACCGATTTGCAATATTGTAAAAGCCGGGTAAGCATTAGAAATTTGAAAAAAAAAAAAGATTTTTGTAAATGCATTTTGAATGGTAAAACTTTAAATTTAAATTGTAAGTACTTAAAATTAATATTAAGAGCTCAAACTTGGTGAGAATTTTTTTTTCTATATGTAGCTTAATATTTTGCAAGAGCCACGAAAAAAAAAAAATTTGCGGAAATGAACCACCCTATTACTTATACAGATAATTTTTTAGATGTAAATAAAATTTTATTATATGTAATTATTTTTCCAACCTTTCACAAATTTACATATAGCAAATTTGAATCCCTAAGTTTCATTACAACAATATAGGTTGTTATATATAGGAATTCAAAATAATTGCTTTTTTAATATCATATTATTTATTAATTTCTAAAAAATCTAACAACGGATTTATTACTTAGTCTAAATAAACACATTTCACTAATTATTTATTTATTTTTAGACAACGTTCTTTGTTTCTCGGCGTGCTGTACCAATTGTTTATCTGTGGCCAGACCTTTTCTTGCTCGCACTGAATCCATGTAAGCTTTAGCTCGGTTGACGCCATCCCATTTCTCTCCCCAATGCAAATACTCTTCTTCGGTTCGAGGACGCCAGAACGGGTCAATGTCTATAACCTATAAAATACGTTTTAATTAATAAGTTTCTTGCTTATCTTTTTAAATACTTTCAGCTACTAGTGCCTGTCACTATGAATCAAGTGATGGAGTAAGCCATTAGAAATAAAAGTAGTTTGGCAGAAAGTTATATTACAAGTACGTGTAGGTCAGTTGTTTTTTATTTTTTACATCCATGTTAGTCGTAGGCAGGCACGTGTACAGAGTGGGAGATAGTTGGGATTTACCCCCCCCCAAAAACTACCGTTACATAAAATAAACGGGATCATTTATTTTATTGGTTGTTTCAATATTTGTGTGCTCCCAATCCCCCGCCCCCCCCCCCTGAACCTTAAGTTTAGATGTCGTAAGTGACTTTATAGGACTGCGAAACTAGTAGGTTCCTATATTTTATTTCTACAGTGTATCTATTCTGACAAATTTGTCAAGAAATACTTGTTGAAAGCCACATGTAAGACCAACTGAATTCAAAGTTAAGAAAATCAATCCAACTTCGTTAAAGATTAACAATAAGCAGAGGTAATTATAGCTATAAGTCTGGACATACGAATGGTATATTAATATTGTATACACTAAAATCATTGCAAGAATATACTATATAGATTACTTTGGTAAAAGAATAATAAATTCGGGTGAAAAAATCATGCACAAACAAAGACACGAGTCTGAAAAAACAACTCACCTCCCAATGACTGAATAACATTTGAGGCGCGGCCAGACCTGAAGTATGAGTCCTCAATTCTAGAGCGAACTTGAAGCTCTCAGCGACAGGCAGCAAAGCCTGTACCCTGAACGAAGCAGAACCTGTCTGTAGATCGCTACCGACCACTCGGCCACCACGACGTCCTAGCGCTGCGTATAGTTTTCCTGAAATGAATAGATTGTTTTCCGTTAAAAATTGTATCTTCGGTTATATCCTTCCTTACATATTGATTAGTGGGGGTAATATTGACCATCCACGGTATTTTGTTTTTCTTTCCACGTTAAAAACTAAAAGCTATGAACTAAATTGTTTTAATTCTTTATAGGTTATGGCGTTTGACCACGAACTCATCCGATGTTAAATGATCGTCATTGAGATGATAAACACGCTAAAACTAAAGGGGACTGGCTCTCAAGTTGAGGGTGGTAGCTCACTACGCGGGCCTAGATAAAGCCATGGTTCTAACTCTGTCGCTGTCTCGCTCCCTCAGAGCGAAGTGAAGGGTTCCGTAGAGCCTCAGGCAAAGAAGCCACGCCCACCGCCGCCTGTTACAATACAGGATAAGTCCCAGTGGACGTCAATCTCCACTAGACTTAATAGTCAAAAAATCAATTATACGTCCGCCCTCAACACTCCGGCGGGCATTCAGGTTAAGGTCCCCACCAGTACAGATTTTCGCAATTTAACTAGATTCCTTCGGGAATCTAAGTTAGCGTATTTCACGTTTGCTCTCGAGGAGGAACGCCTCCTCCGAGTAGTACTTCGTCGTGTCCCAGCCGAGATCTCGATTGATGACGTCACCGCCTCCCTTAAGGAGGGTGATTTCCCAGTCCGGGAGGTACACCGGATGTACCATCCACGCACCCGCGCCCCCTATAATATGGTCTTGGTCCTCCTCGACCGTACAGTAGAGGGTAAGTCTATCTTTAACCTCACCTCCGTCTGCGGCCTCAGCGGCATCACCGTTGAGCCCCCACGTAAAACTAATACTCCGTCGCAGTGTCATAACTGCCAGAGTTACGGCCACTCGGCGCGTAACTGTCACCTCCGCCCTAGGTGCGTCAAGTGCCTGGGCGATCACTCCACGAAGGAGTGCGGGCGCACGCCCGGCACTCCGGAACCTCCAAGTTGCGTGTTGTGCGGTAACGCGGGTCACCCCGCGAATTATCGCGGCTGTCCCCGCGCACCGCGCACACAACGCCCCCGACAGGCGCGACAGGCGTCCAGGGCACCTGCGGCCGCCGCCCGCCCTCCGCCTCCACCTCTCATGTCCGTGGATGCCTTCCCCAGCCTGCCGGGTGCCTCTCGTGCCCCGGTAGCGCCCGCGTCCACTACGCGTGTGCCAGCTTCTGTGCCGCGCGCACCACAACCCGGGCGTGCCCCTCTGGGCCCCTGGGCCCCCCGACCCCATCCTGAGGCTCCCAAGCCTCAGGCTCGCCCACCACAAGCGCGGCCGGCGCGCGCCGCTCCCGCCCACTCTACGGAGCTCTCCGCGGTGGACTGGGTCTACCAGTTACTCCGAGAGCACGACCTCCAGGAGGTTCTTGCATTCCGCGAGGCCCTTAAGGCCGAAACAGGCTTGGGCCGGCTCGACGTGCTCGCGCAATACAGAGGCATTGCTGCAACGTTGCAGCGCCTCTCCCGATCCACACAAGATTTAGATTTTAAATAAAATTCGCGGCTATGAATAGGATAAAACCGCGCGGTCTATCTCTTTCGTTTTTTAACGCGAGATCTCTTAGGACACAGCGCGATTTAGTAGCTGCCTTTTTGCGCGATAGACAGATTGACGTTCTCCTCGTTCAGGAGACGCTTCTAAAACCTAAAATGCGTAATCCTAGAATCGCGAATTATAATATAGTTAGAAATGATCGTGTCGCCCGCGGGGGCGGCACCTTAATTTACTATAGGCGTTCGTTATATTGCATGCCGATAGATCCGCCCGCTTTGACCAATATGGAAGTGTCAGTGTGTACGATAGGTATGACCGGTCATCCGTCCATTGTATTAGTGTCCGCGTACCTCTCACCGAATAAAAAGTTGTTACAAACCGATTTGCGAGCGTTGCTTAATTTAGGAGACTCAGTTATTATAGCGGGGGACCTCAACTGCGGGAACGTTATCTGGAATAGTCCGAGAACCTCTCGTAACGGGAGGATACTCGACAAACTAGGTAGGGTTCTCGCATTTGACGTCATAGCCCCTCCGGAACCCACCCATTATCAGGATAACTGTCGTCCGTCAGTTTTAGACATAGCTTTGTTAAAAAATATCACGCTTCGGGTACGACTCATACAAGTCGTACACGAACTTGATTCGGACCATCGCCCGGTCGTATTACAGTTAGGTTTTAACTCAGACTTCACCCCTCCGTCGGTTAGGGTGGCTGATTACGCGAAACTCGCTCGTTATTTTAAAGAAAATCCTTCGTCTAGCAATTTAGACAGGATTCCGGACGTGTTGGTGTCTAAAGCCGACGCGGATTCGGCTATCGATTCCCTGGTCGACTATCTCCAGACCGCCGTCAGAGAGACCTCGAAAGAGGTACAAGCGGCGAATGATCGCCGTTTTATACTCCCTGACGACGTGAGAGCGTTGATTACGGAAAAGAACGCCGCGACTCGAGCTCACGACGCTTACCCGTCTGCAGAAAATCGCGACCGTTTACGCTTGTTACGTAAAATAGTCAAATCTCGTATCTCTGAGATTCGGGGCGACAGGTGGGACAGACTTCTGGAGGATCTCCAGCCGTCCCACCTGTCGTACTGGAAACTCTCGCGAACTTTAAAGTCGGATCTCACTACTCCGATGCCTCCTCTCGATAGAGGTCCCGGATTGCCTCCTGCGTTCGATAGCATAGATAAAGCGGAATGTCTTGCCGCGAGTTTAGAAACACAGTGTTCACCGAACACTGACAACACTGACCCTATCCATATTAGGTCGATCGAATTGTCGGTAGAGCATGCACTAGCGTCCCCTCCCGTGGATACCCTAACCTCAATAACTTTCGATGAAGTTTCGACCGCCATCCAGCGTCTCAAGCTTAGGAAGTCCCCAGGTCCCGATGGAATCAGGAACGAGGTACTGAGACTCCTTCCCGATCACATCATAGCTCTATTGGTCTGCATCTTCAATGCGGCCATGTCCCAGGGCCACTTTCCAGCCGCCTGGAAGAAGGCCGTAGTGATAGGCATACACAAGCCCGGCAAAAAAGCTACGCTTCCCGATAGCTATCGCCCGATTAGCCTGTTAGATACATTAGGTAAATTATACGAGCGGCTCCTTCTGAACCGTCTCCAGGTTTCGATTACAGATTTAAAATTAATACCACCTGAGCAGTTCGGATTTCGCGCCGAACACTCTTGCACGAATCAAGTACACCGCCTCACGGAGTACATTTTCTCTAATTTTAATGCCGACCCGAAACGTAAACCGAAACGCACAATTGCAGTCTTCTTCGATGTTGCCAAAGCCTTCGATAAGGTCTGGCATGGAGGGCTCATCCATAAATTATGTAAATCTCACGTACCCGATAAGTTAATTCATATTATCCACGATTATCTCACTGATAGGACTTTCCGCTTTAGAGTGGATGGGGAATTATCCCTGCCCCACCCGATACGCTCAGGTGTGCCACAGGGCTCCATACTCGCGCCCTCGCTCTTCAATCTGTTCATCAGTGACCTACCTCGGTCTAAACGGGTCGAAGTAGGTTGCTATGCTGACGATACCGTTATTTACACTTCCAGCTTGCGGTCGGACTTTCTTAGGAAGCGCATCGAAAAGGCCGTTTTCACACTCGGTAAATGGTTTCGTCGATGGCGCATAGAAGTTAATCCTGATAAGAGTGCCGCGATACTCTTCGATCCTTTACGACGTAGTAATAACCTCGAGCCCATCAGGCTATACGGAACCGATATACCTTGGGCCGACGAGGTCAAATATCTCGGTGTTACATTAGATAAACATTTAAATTTCGAGTCACATATAGATAGAGTGCGAAACAAAGCCGCTATGGTCTTGGGGCGCCTCCATCCGTTGCTTTGTTATAGGAGTAAGATGTCCCTCAGACACAAGCTCACTTTGTATAAGACGTGTATCCGTCCCGTGATGACATATAGCAGTCCCGTTTTTGCGCATATGTCAAAAGATAATTTTCATAAGTTGCAGGTTCTTCAAAACCGCGTTTTACGTAAAGTGACCAGTGCCCCGTGGTACATCCGGAGAGTTGATCTACATAGGGATCTAGAGATGCCTTCTATCTGGGCGTACGTAAAATCACTTACGATTAGTTATTTTGAAAAAGCCGCGAATCATCCCAGTCCGTTAGTGGTATCCGCCGCAAAATACAAACCCGTACCAAACGCTGCGCGTTGTAAAAGACGACCGCGACATATTTTTACCGACCCTCCCGATGAAATAACGGCAGTGAACGATCAGTACCAGCCTGTCTCTCCAAACAGAGCGTGCTCACGCCCACGCCCGCGTAACCACAGATCACGCCGCCGTGGTCTAGGGATAAATTTCGCTCCCGCACACCAGACTAGGCCCCCCTCGGCAGCGGCTCAAGCCTAGGTCCGTTCCCTCGGTGTGGAGCCCTTGAGTACGCTGCTCGCGCGATACAGTGACACAAAATCTTACATCACTGCGACAACATTACACATATCACCTCCACACACGTGCACGCATACACGCTTACACATGCAAGTGGAAGGGTCTTATCTTTTTTCCCTTATCAAACTGAAATAGTTTAGAAAATTACCCGATACGAAATATATATAAGAGTTGTTGAGGTATGTATGCTTGGTACACATATATGTTTCAACAACTCATATATGTATGAATAGTTAGCTTAGCTTAGGTTAGCTCACATAGGTCGCGAACTGCATGTATCAGGCAACAGCCAAAGCCGAGGTGTGCCGCGCACCCTTGAGCTAGTTGTCAAAATAAAATCGGCTGAGTGCCTTAAGCGCTCGCCTTAGTAGTCCGGTGAAGCTGTTAAGACCTTGCTTGGTCAATAGCGTAGTCAGTTCGAAGAAAAAAAAAAAAAAAAAAAAAGCCATGGTTCTGACACCGAAAGTTCTGACTCAGTTGCAAGGATTGGAATCTACGTCCATCGAGGCGGTGTCCGAACACGCTATTAACGCAGCCGTCATCGTTTTATTATTTTTATTTTTACTAAGCTTTTAAATCGATTTCAACTAACACCTACTATTATGTCTATTAATAATTCATAAGAAATAATAATGAAAAGAATAATTTTGATTCAACCAAATACTGATTGCGCAATGAATATTAGTTGCCAAATTGCGTGTCAATCACCTTGCATTAAAAAAACTCCGCGATCAACACGAAACAAACAAAATACGGCGAAAAAAAACCTCATCTCGCGTCATCGAGCGACGGGGTTCGTTTCACAAATAATCAGTGATCAGCCGCGTAGAAAAATTCCTCGGTCCATACAGATTGGTCGTGGCCGTTTCGTGATGAAAGGGGCTTCCGGTCGACATCGGTCCGTATCGTCGCGTTGCGTTCAAGTCCCGTACACTACTATAGTGTTTGGCGTACAAACAGACAACTTTTTTGTTTGCATACATATTTGAACACTCGACACGCTAAGAATGTTAACAAAAAATTATATCATTTTTATAACGGGAAACACGAGTTTATAATTGACGGTATAGACGCGGCTAGTTCGGTGATGTTTTACCGTATAGGAGTATTGTGCGAAGCGAACGTTTTTGCGCAAATCTTTTAATTGTGAGAAAATAACTTTTACATAACTACACACCTATTCATTTGATAAGCGGTGAATACTATGAAATATGATTGTGTGATATACTTTTGTTTTTATCAATGCATTAAAAAGAGGGTAATGTTTTTCGAGTGCAATTTATTTTTTTGGCACGCCCTGTAGCCTAAACGACTTGATGATTTTTAACATATGAGATGCCATTAAACCCTTATTAATTAATTTTATTAATAGAGACAGGATATAAAAATATTTTTAATTAGGTGTTTTTACAGTTAGGTTGGGTTTTTAATTGAAGAGTTTAAGCTTATATAAATAGGTTATTTTGCGGCTAATACAATCCGATTCGCGTGGTTTATTGTAGCCAATAATTCTATCAATCTGTCAAGAACATGTTTCTTAGTGTGAAACAGAAAATAAAAGGAAATACGTATCGAATCAGATATATACTCATTGTCCTGATCATATGAGTTGAGGCTATTATGTATGTTATAATATGCATTAATCAATTTGGTTTTATTACTTCAACTTTCATACATCAGAACTATATTTCTACGAATAGGTATTCATTCCTTATGATTATATCGTCATAGATGACAGCTATCCGTAGGTATATATAATTGTTGAGGACGAATAAGTACCGCTTTACTCGTTATATTTAGTTTTGTATAAATATTTCTACATTTCGTTTTCTCATTTATTTCAATTGTATACAGCAGAGTGTAGAAGTAATTATTATTATTATTGTATACTCGTGATATGTTTATAATGATTATTAGAACGCAATCTACGGGTTCCTAAGTTTGTAAAATTGTAAAATATAATAAAATGTATGGTCAAACTTGTGCCGCGAATAAGGAGCGTGCCACTTACTAGTTGTAAATACAAACATATATGTACAAGAGTCATGACAAATTGTAGGAAGGCCCGGCTCATAAACAATATATAAGACGTCACTCTGCAGAAATACAGGCCTAAAGTAGGAATATGCTGTTTAATTTCTTCATCACCACAGAGGCTTGAACGACGACATTCGAATTAACAATAATAATACGCAAAGCTTAGGTTAAGATTTCGAGCTATAACCAGAAGCCGATAAAATTGAATGTCGTCAAAATCGATTGCAATTCTTTTTTTTAACAAATATCATTGGAAATTACGTTATACAATAACCTGAGCTCCGAGTATATATAAGCAAGTAAGGTATAGAGACTACGAGAATCTTACGGACGCAATAATTCATAATTAATTACATTTACTGGAAAAGTTCCTGCTTATTGCTAAAATTATTATCTCTTATTTTAATATTTGTACCGTTTTGTGTTACGCCAGCGTTTAATTATGCACGTAAATGCTAATTTAAATTCTTGTTTACCTAAATACAAGTAATTTTAATTAGAACGTTAACAGCCAACGTATAAAGCAGAATACCTTGTAATAAGACCGCATTATCATTAAGTTAGTATCTTTAGACGGTATCTTATATCATAATTTTCTGCCAACAAGATATACAAACAAAAAGTATATTTTTACGTAGACCTATAATAATAAAAAAGACAATGAAGATAGTAAGTATTAAAATAGTTTTTGTCAGTCAAAAAATTAACTGCCAATTTTTTTCTTAAGTAGCAAAGAATTTTTTAATGGGTTTATCAAAAACTCGACGTGGAAAAAAATTTTCATAGAACACAAGTAGCGCTCTCTTATGTCAACTTGCATATCGGCAACACTAATGAAGACTCAGGCGTCATGGCGATGAAGATTGAAGAACATCTTTTGAAGTTTAATTGCGCCTAAACGTATCTGTTCATGTTATATATTATGTACCTATAGAGTTATTATTAAGTTATTGAGTTGTTGTCATAAATTCATGACAAGTGATTATCAAAGCCGCGAGCGATTTACTATATATATTCGGCATTATTTTCAATTAATTCTATATTATAGGATATCTATGTTCACGTTTAATCAAAAGATCTCACAACAGACCTAGTGACGTAAGCGAAGGTTGCGTGCGATTCGATTCGGTCGAGAGAAGTCCATTTCCTGTGGTTTCATACAAAAATAATAATCATTAGAGTTTATTACTCGTGGGTTACGGCTCGCGCAAACGACACCTATAAAGGTACTTTAGCAACTTACGGAATTGTTTATTATTTGAAGGTTATTTGAATAAAGTTTTTATATCATCTATGTAAATAAAAATAAAGGGTATCTCCCGATTTGCACTCATTCAAAACCTACTGCATAGATTTCGATCACGTTTTTATAGTTTTGATTCAAGACACTTTGTCCTTATGTGAATAATTATTACGATAGCTTTTTTAAAGTATTTTTTGTAAACTAAAACTTTTACAAGTAGGTACCTACTATGCGTACTGCGATGTGTGTTTTCTTACCGCGTAGAAGTGGGGCAAGCGGCGTGGTGCTTATATTTTCTCCTCTGAACATTTCGTTAAAACATAACGCAGACGATATCGCGGGTATTACTATTATCATTATAATGCAAGAGAAAAATTCATCGCCACAGAACAAAATCATTGCACGATCACGGAATAATTTTCGAATTAATGTATGTGGGCATGTATTGTATTTTCTGTAACGTTTAGGCCTGACATATGAGATGTCATTGGATTCGTTTTTATTATGTCGGGGTACATACAATTTAACCAAGACATTTCTGAATCAAAAAAAGATATCAACATTGTTTCTCTATCTGTATTGCTTTTTGAACATGTCAATTGAGATTTTTTCGAAAGTTCAAGGCCGTGAAATTACCTCTGCCATATCACGTTTACTGTAAATCATATTTACACGGTCTTTAACCGAGTACAGTGTTTAGTACAGTTTGTGGTTTGTTACAGTTCACCCTGAGACTAAGAATATTTCTCGAGCTTTCCATTATGTACCTACCTATTCTTTCGGACACTATGGTTTACAAATTAAATAACGTGTTGGTATAATGATTCAAACACCATGACTACTATCAACCATACTATATGTACAATTTAGACTGTGCCACATAAGATGACTATTTTTTTTTATTCTCATGAAAAAAAATTACCACTGCTATTGTTTTTATTTCATTCATTATAGTTAATGAATAATAAGAGACAAAGTTAAAGAAAGCCGTTTTATTTAAAAAACCATGAAATTCCCCAAACGCTAACTGAAAAATGCAGATGTACATGAGACCTACCAAAAAAAAGTTGCCAATTTAACAAAGTAATACACGATAACGTTATGCCCCGATTGTAAATTAGACACATTGTTTAATATATATTTCAAAAGAGTAAAATGTCTTCTGTGCTTCCGTATGAATGAGTTACTAAGCTGAGAACATGTTACTAACATGAAGAACACTGTTAAGTGAAATGACTTAATTACAGCGGTATGTGTACAGCGGGTTGTTGCGACCTCAGTGGGACCGTTGCGGCCCGTATCCCGTCCGCTAACGGACCTACTCGGTCTTCCGAGGACATCCGTCTGTCAACGTCATGAGCTCGGAACGTCTGCGATCGCGTTGCTGGCCCGTTAGGATTGTTAACATTGTACGCGTACTGTTTTATAAAACATGAGATCGCTTCATAACTAAAAATATCATGGATTTTCTGTCTGATTAAACCTAAATTACGGTGAGATGTCAAATATAGTCAATGACGATATTTACGACCGACGACGAACGACGTAGTATCAAAGTCCTCTGCCACGTCTGTCTGTCTGTTTGCGATAAACTCAAAAACTACTGAACGGATTTTCATGGGGTTTTCACCAATAGATACAGTGATTCATGAGGAAGGTTTAGGCATATAATGTGTCAAGGTTTTTTTACTAACATGGGGAAACAACGTCCACCGGGCCCGCTAGTATAAACTAAATCACAGAGGTCTGTCGTTATGCATGCATCACGTAAAAAGTAGTGGATAGATTTTGATCATATTTTTTTAGTTTTGGTCCTATTAAAAATAACTACTATGATATCTACATTTAATATAAACTTTAAAGATTTACAAGTAGGTACCTACAGCGCGCGATTTGCATTTTCTTGCGTATAGAAGTGGGGGCAAGCGGTGATGTGCGCATACGCAGGACAATGCTCACGAAGTCGCGTGTATCAGCTAGTATTATATAATTATCACGATAAGTAATACAAACGTCCCTGAGACAATTTGATACTAGTTTGAGGGAGTGGAAATATTTAATCCACTACTGGAATTTACCTGTAATATATCCACTAAAGGTTTACGTGAAAAATAAAATGAAGAAATATGAACATGTAACTTGGAAAGTTAATTAGAGAATATCTTATTGTTCGTGGTTGGGATAGTTACTATATTAACAGTGTAATCATTTTCTTCTATCGGCCTCAAATCTTTTTTCCAGGGACTGTTGATATTAACTTTCTGTTTCTACATCTCACTTTGATTATCTACAACTGACTCTTATGTAAACAATTCCAAGCTTTTATTAATGTGAGAAGAGTACAAGCTGTATCTGGTTAGTTTGTATAGCATAGTATTATCCTTTTTTTTTTTTTTTTTTTTTTTTAACGTGGGGAAATCCCTTATGGATACCCACCCTCCCGGGGGAGAGAGTGGGTTATGTCCGAGTCGCACGGACTAAAACCCCACAGTGTACCGACAGACCGTTCTGTGGGGGCGGCAAGGGATCGTTCAAGCTAATCAACCTTGTAGAGCCGCCCCCACAGCATAGTATTATCCTACCTTAACGTAAAATAATGTTTTGTGTGTTCAGTAGTACTTATTGTCCCAAAATGTAAACCGCGTTTATCGTTATTGTCACAGGCACTAAATGTAGTAAAACCATACACTTGCAATTCTTGACAAAAAAAAAAAGAAATATTACGGAAGTTTAAAAAAAAAACGTCGTTACGTCCATAACGTTGCTAATATATATTTAATTTTTTATAAGCATGTAGATTTAAATATTATATTATAAAATATGTGAATTGATGTATAATATACAATTATTCAAATGGCACTACAATAAATATGTTATTATATTTTTCTACCAAACTTATAATGAATCCAGTGAAGCTTTATTGAACAAAATATAAAAGAAAATTTTGTTCATGAACACATCTTACCGTACATTCTATGAAATGAGATTTAATGTCAAACATTACCACATAAGTATCGTAAAAAAAATAAGACGAGCAATTTCTCCGTAACGTAGAGGCATGTTAATCGTCAGAGACGATGTACAACCGTTCATTAGCATGCGAACAGTGTTTCGAGTCACCATCCACGCTGTTACCATTGCTAACTACAATGTGAGCGATACGTTCATGTCGGGGCCGACGCGTGATTTACAATTTTCTCACGCTGTGAACCTATACCGTTAACAAAAAAAAAATTTCTTTTTAGTTGTTCTGTAGTTGGAAAGATTTTTTCATTTCCAGTAAAGAGTATTTTTCATAACAGTAATTATAATTCAATAGAATTTAAATTTACTAAAATAAATACAAACAGAATAAGACTTGATTACTAGCTATATTGTTTTTATAGATTAAAAAAAAAAAATTTGTGTGTACTTATGTACACGCGTTAGAAGTTATACTTCTTTGGCGTAACAAGATAAAAATCTTTTCAAAAATGTTATCTTTCGCCTTATTCTACGTTTGTAGAAAAAATGACACTAACAATAGAAAAAAGGTATTTAATACATTGAAAATTTTAATACAAACAACAAATACAAAGAAACAGAATGTTGACTATAGCTAACTTCAGAGTGTCAGTTTTGCGTGACGGTGTGCGCGCGCATCGTAATAACTTCAGGGTGTCGGTTTCTCGTGACGGTGTGCACGCGCATCGTAATAACTTCAGGGTGTCGGTTTCTCGTGACGGTGTAGGCGCGTATCGTAATAACTTCAGGGTGTCGGTTTCTCGTGACGGTGTGCGCCCGCATCGTAATAACTTCAGGGTGTCGGTTTTTCGTGCCGGTGTGCGCGCGCATCGTAATAACTTCAGGGTGTCGGTTTTTCGTGACGGTGTACGCGCGCATCGTAATAACTTCAGCGTGTCGGTTTCTCGTGACGGTGTGCGCGCGCATCGTAAAAATTTACTCTCATAATTTTTCCCTAACGCGCCAAAAGAAGTATAACTTCAAAAACAGTATCCGTAAATTTGATTTCTTCTAACGCAAACAAAATTATATGTTGGACACCGTTTGAAAAATGACCTCATACATGCGCAACTAAAATCGTGTCAACTATCAATAACGACCATTATTAAAGTGAAAGTTGTTAGGGCACGGTAGGGAAAAATTTGCGTTACGCGTTAAAAATAAGTATGTATTTGTGTGTATATGTAAGTATGTATAAGTGGCTGTCAGGGTTTAGTAGTATACAAACATGAGTAAATTTATAGTTATATGTTTTTATACTACGGGACTTTGTATGGTATATAGTTTACAAGCATTCTCATAAATATATATATATCTTAATATATATATTTCTTGTGTGCGTGTGCATGTGACTGAACTCCTCCTAAACGACTGGACCGATTTTGATGAAATTTTTTGTGCGTGTTCGAGTGGATCCGAGAATGGTTTAGATTCACAATTGGAACCGGTAGGTGGCGCTGCGATCGACTTTTAGGATTTTTTTTGTTTTCAAGGCAGGACAACGTCCGCCCGGTCCGCTAGTAATATATATAAACCAAAGAAGTTTCACTTCCTCCGCGTATACACACTGATACAGGTAATGTTTTTTAATTTTTTCTTAACTTTAGCAGGTCCCATTAAAGCGCAGTTTTAAGATATCTATCGAGACGGTAAAGTATCTATGACTAGCGACAGATGGAAGGATTGATCGTCGTTCTTCTTTTTGTATTGATCTGTACACTGTATCGTATCTGTGAAAACAGAAGTGAATTTTTACAATCTAATATATAACAATCTCGTGTCACAGTGTTTGTGGTCGAATTCCTACGAAATGGCTGGACCGATTTTTATGAAATTTTAAAATGTATATTTGGTAGATATGAGAATAGGTCGTAAAGTATATTTTATACCTCTAGGTGATTAGGTGAGGGTCCCTATCCAAAAATTTTTCTTGTTCCATTTATTTGTCAATTTTTCTTTTTTGTATTTTTTATTTGCCATCAAAAAATACTTATAACCCAAAAATTTCACCTTTCTAACCCCACCCTTATTCTTTATTCCACATTCTTTATTTGCGATTTTTGTATGAACAATATCCAAATGATTCACAGGCCGTTCGTATATCAAACAAAACGAAATTATTGATGTTGTTGAATGACAGATGACGCTACGTCCGTCAGATCAAAAATTCACAAAACAAAACAACTATAGGTTTCACAATTAGAAACAGTGGGTAACCGATTTCACGCAGACGAAGTTGCGCGGGTTAGCTAGTCTTTATATATAAAAATCAATGTTTGTATGTTTGTCCTCAATGCATGCCGAATTTACTGATCAGATTGTGATAATAATTTTGTAGGGTATTCTGGGGACGCCCGAGATGGTTCCTGGCCGAAAAAGCTATATATAAATGTTTTTTTTAATCAATAAAATTGTTTGCCTTCAAGAAAGAAAAGGCTTTTTCTACTTATTGAAATTTTTTACACTACATTTCATATTGTTTTGACATGTTTGACATATTTCAATGCAACATCAGTTATCGCAATTGATCAATTCCATTTGTATCAATGTCATTGTTTAGGATTTTTTGTAGTTCTGGCATGGATATGAGGTAATAGTGGGATCCAGGGTAATGAAGCTGTTGATCTTATCGCTAAAGAAGCTATCCAGACTGGATATTTTGACCACTGTAAGACCTAAGTTCAGGATTTATCCTCCCCAAACAAGACTGATTTGTTTCCACTATGGAACACAAACTGGAATGTATCCAACCCAATTACAGGTAAATCATATGCTTTCATTCAGAACAACATTCCTGGTAAGCAATAGCCATATAAGATTCGTGACTGTTGCAAGTTTGTTGCGTCTACTATCTGTAGACTGTCGATCTATCTGTAGAGGTCAGTCCATCTTGCAGAGCTCAGAATCAGGGACAACTCAATATGTGAATGTGGGTTAGATGAAGGCACTCTAGAACGAATGTTTTTCATTTGCCCCAATTTAGTATTGTATTGTATACTATTTTACTAATATACTACGTCCGACTGATTTTAAAAACCGCACAAAGATGTACATTTTCTCCTTTTGTAAATGCTCTGGCTAATTTTATATGTTTTAACAAAATTCAATTTTAATATAACAGTAATTATTATGTAACTATATATTTATTTAAAGCATGATGTCTGTAAGTGTTGTGTTTGTCTTTTTGTATTTCAGTGGCCTAATCTGGAAATACAAAAAATAAAAGTTTAATACAACCCATGAAGTGACTCTCACATGACTGACTTGACATTGAAAGAATTCGTATCTATGAAACTCCAATATTAAAAAGTTGAAGTTGAAGTTTGTGATTATGGATGTTCGGGGTAATCTATGTACTATCTACTGATCCAATTTTGAAAATTCTTTCACTGTTCGAAAGGTATATTAGATTACTTTTTATTTTGGTAAATATATATTTTGAATAATTGATCACAGTAAATGTAATTAAAATTATCAAAATTCTATAATATGGCGTGCGTTGCTAGAATGATTTGAAATAAAATACTAAAATCCATAGCAAATTAATTATTGTTAGCTTTACAAAAAAATACGAGACGCCATATTTCTGAGTTTAATATCTCAGCCAAAAACAAATGTTTTTTATGTGAAAAAGAAAATAAATGTTATGAATTACTAAAGTTATTAGATACAGGTTTCATGTATACTTTATAAATTCTTAGTAAAAGAAATAGCTAAATCGAAATGAAAATTTTATGGAGATAAAGGGTACTTTTTACAGCATGTTAATTGATGCGAGTTGGACATCGGGAAATAAAAACTATAAGCCGGTAAAATTATTGCGTTGTTGCGAGGATAGTAAATGAGGCGCGGAGGTGAGGGTCAGAGGAGCAACCTAGGGGATACCGGGAAGACATTTCTCACCAATATATATAGGATAGTTTGGTATCACTATTGGACTCGGTTGGTGTAGCTACAATCGGGTTCTAGGTTTTTTAAGATTTTTCGCGTGTGTAAATAAAATTGGAACCGGTAATAACCGATTTGGCGCAGACAAAGTTGCGCGGGTCAGCTAGCATTACTATAAAAATGTAATAAGAAAGGACTAACTTTTTTTTTGTCGACCGTATGTATTGCACACGTTCCAACGCTGGCAACATCACGCATAATTTAAATAATTATTATAAATATTATCATTTAGTTCTGACTAATCTAATTGTGTTGCAGTTTAATTTACTGTTCCTTTTACATATTATTATTATATTCAATCAAATTTCATTAATCAGATTGTAAATATAACACACTATAAATAATTAAGATAAATTGTAGTAGAAAGTAACAAGTATGTTATATCGATTTAAAAATTTACATGTTGATCGATTAATAGCGGTAACAATGTTTTACCTAAAAGTTAACAATACCTTCCTATTAGATAAGAAAATAAGCGGGATAATAAGAAATACTTCCGTATTTTAATGACTTTTGTAGTTTTACAAAGATTTTAGTTCGTATAACTAAACAGCTAACTGGTATGAAAAAGAAGTTATATTAACATAGGTTTCCTACGATTAAAGAGGACAAACTAAGCGTTAGTTGGTTTCCTGCGTTGATTCGATAACAGGCTCTCGATGTTTCCCGTCGCAGTTACCGCGCCTTTACCACGATTCACCGACGCTCGTTATCCACACTCGAACCAATACGATAATGACGAGAAAATCGTTTCATCTTCACACTTACATCCCACCATAGATCCCATTCGTCGTTAGATTAATTCAACCAGTCGTGTTTTACATTTGCAAAACACTCTGAGGAGTAAAAATGTGAATGAATCCATTTTATTTCTATTTTATAAAACTTAAATATATATTGTAATTAGGTGATTTACGCCCACTTCTTTGTGCATTCCAAAAATTCCGTATCGAATAGTCCTATTTCTATGCCAATATGTTCGGGAGTTTTAATGTGATTCGAGCCACGAAGGAACTGCATATTCATTATAGATAATCATTAGCATTGATGTTCTTAAAGCTTCTAAGGTTTTTACATTAGTTTGGAACAACGAAGTCTACGAGTCTACGAACTAGAAGTCTAGGTATACGGGAATGTAGGAACCAGAATTAATCTATACACCTATAGACTAAATGAAAACTACTATGAATAAATTATATAAAAACATAGTCGATGTTTTTTTTGCTTTTAAAATGTGACTTTCGTCTAAACTGTTGGAGAGTGACACGGCTATATAACTTATAAGCATAAGGTTTAATAGAGAAGTTTTGCAATACTGAGCTTCGTTCTATAATATTGTGTTTATTCGTTGAAATGAAAGACGGTGCATAGTTTTCATTTTATTTCATGTATGAACTTCTGTTAAGCGACTTAGAAACACTTTCCTAAAGGTGTATATTCAATTCGACTTTTCTGTCATTTACGTTTGTATAAAATGCTCCCTTGTCCTTAGGGCGTCATCCGTAGAATCTATAAGAACAATTAACCGAATGTAATTACTGATTCTCTTTCCCATGATGTATGAGTTGTTTTTCGTTTTCAAGATAAATTTAGTGTTCACGCGTTTCCGAGAACAGAAAAAAAAAATCGCCACCACAAAATCGGAAACTCTGTTTATCCGGTGCGTAATCTGTCACCGGTCGCCGTCGTCCACGCGAAGTACCTATCAAGTAAAAAGTGTAAACGCGCCATTACCCGCCCGACATAACATTTTTACTCGCTTCCTGCCGACGACTTCCCGTCACGATAACGCATAACATAAGAACAAATTAAATCCGATCGGATGTCGAGGATATTTGTTAATAACACTTCGACAACAAGATCTCTCGGCCCTTTCCGTTTCGTAAACATTGAATCGCTCGCTACGGGTGTTAATTATTCTATTCACTACGGGTGTTAATAAGAGTAAGGAAATAATTAAAATTATTGTACATGAGTCATCACACTTAAACCAGTGACAAAGTTCAATGTTGATCGGATTTAAAATGATTCGTGGCCGTAGTCCGGTGGAGCTGTTAAGACCTTGCTAGGTCAATAGCGTAGTCAGTTCGAAATGATTGGCCAAACATAAATCTAAGATTAGAAAAGAAAAGGCTTTTAGGTTTTAGTTCTTAAGTCTGTATGCCCATAAACAAATTATTTGAACATGGCAGGCAAAGAACAGACTGATTAAAATATCATAATATTGTTCAGTATTTTTTGTTATTAAGATAAAACATCAAACATCATTTTATTTGACATTACATCATCATTATCATTACATAGTATAAAACAACCTACCGAGTCTGTCTGTCTGTCTGTTCCCGATAAACTCAAAAACTACTGAACGGATTTACTTGCGGTTTTCACCAGTAGATAAAGTGATTAATGAGGAAGATTTTGGTATACATTTTATAATCAGGGCGGGACAACGTCTGCCGGGCCCGCTAGTTTAATATAAAATAGAATTATTTTCACTGCACATTTACGCGGAGTAGCTAAATATTATTTAAATTAGGCTTTATATATCGAGTAAAAACGTTTGTGTCGGATTGCTAAGACTAAATAATATGAAAATTTTCGATCTCTTACATTCATGGTTATCGAAGTGTACATATGTGAATACTATATACAAATAATAGGAGGACAAAAAGTAACAAGACATGCATTTGCATATTGTTCTAAAAATATATAGGTATCTATACCGTTATATTATCTATAGCGTCACCGGACTTGTATAAATTCTAATATGTAAATGGTGGTAGACTCGTAAAGCCCGTTTATTTAAGTACGCAATAGTTTCGAATTCTAAGGATATTGAGTTTCTCTTACGTCCTGTGTCGGAAGGTATCTCACGTTGCTAAGAGCTTGTTTCCTGGGAGCAACCTTTTATTGGATGACGTCAACTTTGAAATATTTAATCATCTGAGCTTTCAGAGTAAAGGATGTCGAGTTTTAGTAAATATTTGTGAAGCGTAGAATATATTAAGGTTTAAAATTAGTCTCTCTGGAACTATTCGGTATTATAATACATGTATATATTATAGATATATTTTGAAAACATGTAAAAAATATATCAACTAATTTTAGTCTACGTAGATACAGTTAAATATATATTACTCAATTGCAATATAAGTAATATAATATACATAGGATTTTAGTATGGATTTAGGAGGATTATTTTATGATAGTTATACGAACACATAGCACATGATACATTTGTAATAATTGAATACTGTTGTCTGTTAGACAATTATATTAATGTTTTCGTGAATAATTTCTTTCACAATTTTTTTCACTTTTATAAAATATTTGATGTGATTATATTCATCAGTATTTATGAAAAGGTGATAAATTATTTTCGAAATTATAATATGAAAATAAGTACTCAAAAAATGAAGAAAGATACCTTTAACATACTCATAGACATGATAGCAGGTACGTAGGAGACATAAAAAAATATAGGTTTACCATTTAATCACAATCATACCAGAATGTTAAATGACGGTGTGACTAAAATGGTATCAAGTTAAGCCTAGAAGAACTGATTTTGGTGTATGGTTGCCGGAACACGCGTATAGAAGTTATGCGACAGATTTACACAATGATAGTAGCTAGCCAGGAATTAGAAAAAACCCTATGAATATACTCTGGTTTCATCACGATGCTCATTGAAAATTCCGACTCCTTTTAGGATTGTGAAATTGTGTCTAAACTTGCAACTCAAGTATATATCATGAATAACACATATTAAATACACATTTAGGGTGTTCACAAAAATTAAGGTACCTATATAAAAAAGAAAAAAATGGGTGATTTTTAACGGGCTGTAATTCGACAGCAAGTGGCAGTACAGTAAAAAAAGCGAATTGTAGCTTGAAGTGTTTAGTTTTTAATTCGACCATGATACATTTTTCAGATCTATGGTTTCAAAGGAACCCTTGGAAAACCAATTTTTTCCAAATTTTTACTGAACTTAAAAACGGTCTACGGGCTCAATTTTTTATCGATAATCTGATTATACCTATTGCGCGATCTGTACGATGATTTTGTCGTTATCGTCGATTATAGCAAAAATGCTTTTTTGATGATCGTATAAGAAATTGATGTAAGGTTTTACAAACTGCAAAACATTCCCTATAAGATACCTGATGACTTCTGAACTGATATAATGCTTTTCGATAAAAAAAATTCTTTCGAAGCGATAATTCCGGTCGAACAAAAAAAGATGAACATTTGCATATTTAATTATATTTGGATAAATTGGTATATCTCGGGTATAGTGGGTATATCCTTTATCGTTGGTAATTTCTCAACCAAAACCTAAAAAGAGTATCCTGAAAAAATCCTATAACGTTTAATGCGCTATTTAACGTTTTTTAACTTTATCGTTTCGGCTAGAAATCCCCATAATGAGGAATTTTACAATTCTTATCAATTTTTCCGAGTACAATTATTATTGTGGATTGAAATTAAATATAGATTGGGTATATTTAAAATAGAACTTGATATAAACTTATGTAAGCAATATTTATCACCGTCTTTTGGCTTACTCTAAAAGAATATATACTACATATCTACATAGTGTGAAATTAGATTATTATATCTATTACTTATATTACATATTAGAGGGCCCGACGGACGTTGTCTCACCCTGATAATAAAAAAAAACTTGACAAAACCTGCTGGTGAAAACCGCATGAAAAGCTGTTCAGTAGTAGTAGTAGTTTTTGAGTTTATCGCGAATAGACAGACAGTCAGACAGACTGACATGACAGAGGACTTTGTTTTATAATATGTAATGATATATATTATACCTACAACAATAAATAAGCAAAATACTAACTCGTGACAAAAACAAGCAAGTTTTTTTAATATACACCTTCATTGCATAATTTTCAACTTTAATATGAAACGATTACTTGAAGGTAACGGACCTTATTTGCATAACTAAATGACTCACTATTAAATTCGTTCGCTCGCATCTCGTATGACATTGGTGTTATAAGCCCCGTTTGCCTTCTATATGATTCCACATATAGTTAATAAGAGCAAAGTCGTGATGTAGGCGTGTTTTGTAAGGTGTTTTAATAGTAAGCTTTTTGAAACGTAGTGACGATAAGTCGACGGCAACGATATACGCAAGAACATCGGTTCGAAAACTATAAAGTATCAGATTTTATTTATAAGATAAATCGTCAAGCAATTGAAAATAATTATCATCTTATATATTTATAACAATACTCGCCTAGTTAGTTTCAAATCAGATCATTAGACTCTGTAACATAATATATTGCATATTTTACGTTGCTTCATTTTGTATTGCTTTTATATTAATATGTGTTAGTTGATCATCTATGTTAAAACTGTAAATATGGTCAGTAGCCTAACATTACGAATTCCAGTGGTTGTACATTGGGATTTGTATGAAGTGACGCAGAGGTCATGAAAATTAGAGATTCGATAATCCTTTAGTTTATAACAAAGGATAAGTATCTTGTAATAATTACTGGGACATAATAAATAATTTAGAGTTTTGTAAATCCAAATATATATAAACCTTTGCGGCTAGCAGAACACAAAAGTAACAAATCAAATCAGAAATGCTTTTAAATTTAGGTCCCGTGTGAGATGCCTATGTACGTCAAAACTACTACCGGTCTGGAAAACAACCCAATCATCAAAATGAACCGGCAAGAAACTCGATCGGGTTTATTTTTTTTAACTTACATAATTTTATAAAAACATGTTACAGTTACAATCGGTTTTAGCGGATGCACATACTGATCCACCTTGTAATAATCATATGACATCAAGAACCCGCTAAACATGGTACTTGAACTCATCTTATATATTATCTTATCCTATATCACACGGTACTAATGTCCTTTGGGACCTTGTTGAAAAACTTAACACTATTACCTAAAAAACTGTTATTTGTTTTACTGAGCCTGAAACATAACAGAATCCATATACAGCATGACTGGTTAAATAGTTGCAATACTCTCACAGATTACTAATTAATTGCTTCTCGATCTAAATCAATTAAAAAAATAGATGCTTAATATTTGACTCAATTATCTCGAGGAACGCAAAACTGATATACACTCAACATCAGGTGATTTACGCAAAAACGAACTAATTAACGAATGTCGCGTACTCCGGGCCGCGTCCCGCACCTCGGCTCGCGCCCCGCTTTCCTTTGTTCGACCAAGCGGTGTTCCCACGATAAGCAGTGACGTAATGATTAATCTTGAAAAGCGCCCCCTTAAATTTTGTTTATTGAAGCTAGGTGTGATTTTTTTACGTTTGAAAGTATCGTTTCCATACTTTTAAAAGTTTTAGAACACACTTTAACTAAGGTTCTCTTTGTTGTTTATTAGCATTTGTTTTAATATTGTTATTTTATATGTTACATGTGACAATGAACTACCATACGATAGAAGGGTGTCAACTTTTAAACATTCTCCTGGCATACCTAATAATAGTTTATTGCGAATTTTCTCTTAATATATTTAATAAATGATATATTTTGTAAATAAAAAAGCTAATATTAATAATGTATGTAATGTTAGTATAATTTGTAATATTTTCAACAAAACGGAAGAACGTAATTGTTATTACAAGGCATGTCTATGTATGAAAATGCTATTAACAGCATTGAATCTTAATAATATTGATTATTGCATTCTTTATAACGACGACAGTTTGGGCCGTCCCGTCCCACGCGCCGCAAATATTGTAACTATTTTATGATGTCAAACAGAAAATAGTATAGCGTTCATTCTTTCCACATCGGAATATTATGTAAATTTTTTATGCAAACCCACTTCAAGGAAACATTACTTTAAACATGAAGCAATCCATATAAGTTGTTGAAGAGAACTGTGGGTTTTATCGAGTGGGTCGAGAATTGAACCCACTACCCCGATGCGGTGTGTGGGTAGGTGTAAACAAATTACATAAGTGTACACAAGTAACAAACTAGATATAATTACAATTATTATACGTTGGCCATAAAGAGGTTAATCTATACCTATATCTATACATATAATAAGAATGTAAATCTAACGTGTCTGTACTTTTTCGCTTTTCATGAAAAAAATTGTTGCGGGTGTCTAGGAATAAGTAAATAAAAAACATTTCAATCATTTTTAGAAATGCCTGTCTGTCTGTTTGTATGAACACGCATCACTGATCAATTACTGGGCACAAATTAAACCAAATCATAAAGCATATCTTCGGGAATAACTTAGTCTTTGTTTCATTAAAATCGATCCACTCCATCAAAAATTATTGTAATTTTAATGACGACGCGGCATAAGTACGAGAGAAAAGTAAATAAGAAAATGGATTTAATACATTCAAATGACTTTATTAATAACTGTTTTTTACATAAGGTTCCACGCGGATGAAGTAGCGGGCATAGCTAGTTTTAAATTAGATTTGTCACGACTACATGTAGCTATATGTATAATAGATTCGTAGTGAAAATATTTCATTTCAAAAGTTTCAAAACAAATATATAAAAGTATAAAAAGAAATTATTGACTTTGAAAAGAAAAATTAGTTACTTTCTTATTGGTACTTCGGATATTCTGGTAGAAAAATGGAAGACAGAGAAAAAAACTGTTTCACAAATATCTACTGACGGAATGGTGAAAAATGTATTTATAATTTTGTATAAGTAGCGGCAATGACCGTTTTGACACATTATCTATACTATAATAAAACTGTAGCAAGGTCAAATCTGTACATTAAATATTTTTTGAAAATTTTTATCGGGGTAGACTTTGTTATCGATATAGAAGCCAAAAATAATCTTTTTACAATTTTTGTCTGTCTGTCTGTCTGTCTGTCTGTCTGTCTGTCTGTCTGTCCCTGTGAACACGCATCACTCTGAAAGTACTGAACCGATTTTGACGAAACTTGGCACAGTGATAACTAATATTACGAGATTACATCTAGGATACTTTTTATCTCATAAAACGCAAGGGATTCTCCAGGATCTGCCTGTTTGTCTGTCCCTTTGAACACGTACCACTCTGAAAGTACTGAACCAATTTTGACGAAATTTGGCACAGTGATAACTAATATTACAAGGTTACATCTAGAATACTTTTTATCTCATAAAACGCAAGGGATTCTCCAGGATAACGGACGAAAGTCAAAAATTTGTAGTTAATGAAATTTTTGACGGATTTTGGTAAATTTTCATTGTGCTATATATAGCAGACAGATTAGCTAAAAAGATAAGCTATATTTCCCTAAGCTACTTTAAAAAAAATACCAAAAAAAAAGATCGCCGGGATTTGAACCGTCGGCTCCGGCGGACCATATAATGTCCAGTACGTTACAACTGAGCTACGGCTATATGACATTTCTATGCGTAATTATCGACCTGATATGAAGAAAATATGTGTAAACGAAACTGTCATATGTTGTTACATTTATTTTATTGTATAAAAAATGTTTGCTAAACAAAGGCGACAAGATTTTTTCCTAAAACATAAACCTAGATAATAGTTACATTGCATTGTAGAAGATGAATCTCAACTAGAGTTCTATCAGCACGTGTGTTGTTTCGATATTTGATAAAATTAGTTTTCTAAATGTTGTTGAGTCTTGAAGTAGTTGGGTTCAGGTTTGTGAATCTAAGATTAAAATAAATCAGTTGAGGTGTATGCAGTTTTTTTTTTCTCGAACTGACCACGCTATTGACCTAGCAAGGTCTTAACAGCTTCACCGGACTACTGTTTGCAGTTACTATGTTGTATTTATACTAATATTATAATGAGTGGTAAAGTTTTGTTTTCGAGGAATGCTTGGTACCTACTACTGGTCCGATTTCAAAAATTCTTTCACTGTTAGAAAGGTATATTATCCCAAGTTCAGTATCTCAGTAAAAAAGGTGGTTTGTATGTCAAAAGTAAAATAAATGTGACCAAATTAAAATTGAATGCAGATTTCACGTATACTTTACAAATTCTTATAAAACAAACAACTAAAACAAAATGGAAATTTAATGTAGATGAAGTTCAACTTTTACAGTATGTTACGTGATGAAGTTACAAGGGGTACTGGGAAGACATTTATCGGCAATATATGTAAGTTAGTTTTGATCTTCACTTTGATGACACTACTTTAGCTAATGCTGCGAACAGATTCTAGGCTTATTTTAAAAGATTTCTCACATACTAACTGGGTATATGTTTGAGTGAGTCCCTGGATAGTTTGGATTCACGATTGGAAGTGCTGGATAACGCTGCAATAGGGTTGTAGGTTTTTTAAGATTATTTGCGTTTAAGAATACAATTAAAACCGGTAATAACCGATTTGGTGCAGACGAAGTTGCACGGGTCAGCTAGTCTACAATACAATACAAGAGCGAAGTGAGATGTTGATTTAATTTTAAAAAACCAAATACTCTTTTGTTTTGCTTTAAGTATAGACGCAAGTTTACTGGAGGTGATAGTGGTGCTGGCCAGCAATGCTACATAAGAGTCGTTAATTTTTAAAATAAGCCAAATCCAACTTATTCGTTCAAGATTTAGAATTTTTTTCATAAATTTTTATATTTTAATCATGTAAAATTTGAATATCACGGATTGAAAGTAAAAAAATTGGACTTCGTTCAAGGTGAATAATAACTGAAAATATTTGAAAAAAAAATTGAGATCAATAAAAATAAATAAACAATTGAAATTGGATTTTGCTCATTTTGAAAATTAACGAATGATATATAGGACGCGCCACCCTTATCTGGTCAGCGAAACAATCAAATAACTTTGTCAATTCTCAATAGATTACAGAGAACATATTTTGATTCATAAAGCTCACACTTTTACAATTTATTCTGGTTATTTTCCAAAAACGATATCGACCAAGTGGTCACCTTTACTGGTGATACACAACTGAACGCTTTTCCTTGCATTTCCAATCACATTGACCAGCGTCTCGGGCGATATCGCTGCCGTTTTGGCTCGGATATTGTCTTCGAGCTCTTCAATGGGCTTCGGACTGTTGGCATAACCTTTACTCTTCAAAAATCCCTACAACAAGAAGTCCGGTAGCGTCAAATCCGGGGATCTTAGTGGCCAGTCAAAATCGCCTTTTTCGTCACCACACGTCCCGGGAAGTTCCGATGCAAAAAGTTCACGGTTGAGAGCTTCTTTATGTGTGTAATGATGCATGGCTGAAATTGTACTTAAAAGAAGTCTCAAAAACGCGTTCAAACACGCAGATTGGTTGAGACTTGTCGAAGATATTCAATTGTATCATTGACCAGATGAGGATGACGCACCCCATATAACTATATATAGAATAGAAATATGTATTATATAATCTCGAGTTCCGAAATATATCAATGGCGAATCGTGTTCTAAATAATAAGGATTCATTAAGGATTCTCTCAAACGGTTTGTTTATTTGTTGAATAATGACTGTATACAATTAACCCATAGCTCTGTATACGAATATAAACGCGTTACCCCTTCACCATAATTATTTAAAGAATTGCGTATATAACAAGGAGATTTAGAAAAACTATATTTTGACGTCCAGAGTCAATTAAATAATAGTTTAGCTTGACTAAAATATTTGGTAGTAATTGGATTAGTATTTACTTCGTGTTTAATTGCTTGAATTGGGTGAAAGCCGTTTATTTAACAGGAAATTGAGGAATAAACTCGATAGCAAACGACGTACCTATTAGACAAAATTCGTAATGTGTTAAGAGCTAAGGAGAGACATTAACAAAGTGTTATGTGAAATCATTGTTTGTTACATATATTCAACATTCAATGTTAACCAAGTCGCGGGCACATCTAATTTTATAAATAAAAATTAACATATCGATCTATATTTATTAAACTTTTTGTCAGGAATTTGTTAGGGGAGCGTGCAAAGGTCACAGCACGTCAATTACAAAGTTTTACGTGACACACGATTAATTAATTAATTTAGGTAAAGTCCGAGTGGGATTAAAAATAATAAATACGATTATTGACATAAAGACAGAAGGCGTTTTGTATTTAGGAAATACTAACTTTAAATAATTTAAGTTTAATTTCAATCTTTCAAGTATATAAAGATAGAATCTAGCTTTCTGTCGTAAGATTTCTTGTTTTAACAATACATTAGAGTTGTGACAGCTTTTATGTGTAATATGACACCCTTTTTTATGTGATACATTGTAGAGGATTTCAGTGTTAGTAGTCCGGTGAAGCTGTTAAGAGCTTGATAGGTCAATATAGCGCAGTCAGTTCGAAATAAAAAGGTATTTCAGTGATATGCAATTTTACATACAGGCAGTGGCTTGTCACTTGAAATCGTAACAGGTACCGAGATATTCATCATCATCATCAACCTGTAACAGACCCACTGCAGGGTTATAAGCCTCTTCACGAAAGAAGGTACGGGCATAATCACCATGCCAGCCTACGACGTGTTAACGATTTCAAACTCCGAGAAATCAACAATCATATTTTCCCACATATGGCGGTACTACAAGATTATTTCACAGGTTCAGGTTTCCTCACGATGTTTTCCTTCACCGTCAGCCGATAGTGTTACTAATTTAAATTATTAACTGTCCGTGAATTCAGAAAAAAATCTTTAGTACATGCTGGGGTTCGAAACTGTGGACATCGGATTGATATTTTAAGTCAAACCACTCGACTACCATGACTATACCACAGTATAAATATAAGAGACAGTACGGAAACTATCTACAAACCCTCGTACCGGCACATTCACACAAACATGCGCATCGACGAGACCTTTTTTTTTTCGAACTGACTATGCTATTGACCTAGCGAGGTCTTAACAGCCTCACCGGACTACATCGACGAGACCCCTAAGCGGTTTTCGCGGTGCTGTCCATAGAGTACCTTTTAAAATCTCTCGTCGATGCGCATGGGTGTGTGAGTATGCCGTTTTCGAGCGTTTGTAGGTAGTTTCCGTACTGTCTCTGATATTTATACTGTGACTATAGGTACCGTAAAAAAATATTGGGTTATGTCGTTATAAGACGTCGTCGAGGCTATGTCTATAAAATTAACAATCTTTAACTATTTATTAATATTTTTCATCATGTTCAAAGAGTATGCTATAATATCACAGAAAATGTTTTCATGTTCTACGTATATTGCGTGTTTTGGAATACTACCGGCATCGTGTTGTAAAGTTTTAATGGTATATTAGACTTTATTAGAGTCATTAACGGTGTTTCTACTCGCAGTAAACTAGTTGGCGTAAATGAGTCAAGTTTGTTTGGGATTAAAGTACGCTTGCATTATCATTTTGCGAGTTTTCACACCCCTACTAGGATTGTTTTTAAATACTATTAGAATAAATTTCTTTTATATATATATATCAAATTGATAGAACATTTAACCGTAAATCAGTAGAAATAGATAATTGGTTACGTACAATTGTATGGATCATGTTATTATGTTATGAATTGAACCAGTAATGACAATATAATATACATAGTGACAATATTTCAATATGATAGTACGTTTTCCTAAACTCCCTAAGTGCCCAAACTAAAGTGAGTGTTTATTTGTTAGATTCGTTTTATGTCTACAAATAAATAAAATAATTATTTAACGATTAACAATAAAGATCGCAGCGTCCAGAATGACCTCACGATTTGAATACTGTCCGGTGATGCTACCATTTAAACAAATAAATAGAACTGAACTGTTTGTTTGTATTGCCAACATTACAGCTTTTTACTAAATGGGTATGATAGTATACATATAACGAAAAAACAATTTTTTAAATATTTTATTGTGCGTCTGTCAGTTTGGTCCCGCTAAACTCCGAAACGGTTAAACCGATTTTGACGGGATTGTCACTGGCAGATAGCTGATATTATATGGAGTAACAGAGATTTTCTAAACTAGTTAAAAAAAATAGGGTTCTCAGCAAATACCATAAACTAAAGAAACATTGTCCAGCAATACGCGCGCCCCAGGTACGAGCTTTTACTAAACAATATTTTTTTGCAAAATTCTATACGGATCAAGTCGCGAGTAACGGTTAGTATATTGAATATGAATTTCATTCTTATAAGTAAATCTTCCCGTATAAATAAAGTTACACGCGTGATTTGTAGTGACGTTATTATTAGACAAAATATGCTTAACATATAGTAAAGTCCGTGCCAAGTTATAATAACTATAAATAATAGAATAGAAATATATAGAACGTTAATAGTAATAATAAATACACAGGTATAGCACACATGTAGTGCCGAGTTATAATAAAACAGACAATATAAACATCTCTATGAAAAAAAACAGTACTTAGGTGTGCCGGTTTTAGTGATGATAGGTCAAACCGTGTTTGAATTCCTAGATCTCAAGTATACTAACATCCATTTTTATATTTATAAATAAGATAGAAGATAAATCTTTATATACTATAAAATGAAGTCGCTTCCGCGGTGTGTTCCTTAGATCTTTTAAACTGTTCAACGGATTTTAATACAGTTTTCATCATAGATAGAATGATTCAAGAGGAAGGTTTTTATGTATAATAAATACATATTATAGTACAGATAAGCCGAAAAATTAAAATATTTGTAATGTGATGTCGTAACATATTTTTGTGCGCTTAAATCGCAAACGCTGGCTAAACCTTACGAGATAGATCAAATTAATGTACTACGGAATTGTATATCTTAAACAGATCGGTAAAAAAGTTTGCGATAGATATTTATCTCTAAAGGATAACCCACGGTAACCATTTTTATCTTTTTACAAAAATAATTATATGTTATTTAGCAAGCTATTTTATACAACACAGTATTATTCCTTATCCGATTAACTTTGCTTACTTTGCTTTGCTAACTTTGCTTGCTTGCTTTGATTAAACATACATCTTTATGGAAATAATTAGATCAAAAGTACACTCTCGGGCTTGCATTTGTTCAATAAGTTTTTTGGAAGAGACTAGCTTTTGATATTATTGCTTTCTAAAACATATCTATTTTCTATATGCTCATGTTTCAACCATGTTTACTTGTCTCTTACGAGAGTAGCTAATAGATAATATCCCGTGCCTGTTCTAAAGACTTTGTGCAAGAGCCGCATGCGGCCCACAAGCTACGGTTCGCCGACCACTGACCTATACCACCCTTCATGCTATGTTACTATTTCTGCCATCTGTATAGCGAGAGAGTCGAGAGAGATGACAAGAACATAAGTATATTTAATTAATCATTTTTTCATACGCTACCGAATCTAATAGTAAGGCTTAACAAATCGTGCCGGTTTTATCAAGATAAGTTTTAACTAATACTTTGTTGCACGCACAGTTGTTTTAGAAAAAAGGTTTTGTTATTTCATTAGAAGCATATTTTTAAATGAAAAAAAAAAATGAAATTAGTTTATTTTATTTACTACCTCTGCTTTGGGAATTGTGGTAGGTATCATACGACAACTGTGTCCAGTTAGATTGTTACTATCAGGCACTAAGTGTTACTCCTCATAGTGTCATAGTTTTTTTTTTATTTAAACATTTGACGGCAATTTCGTCTGATGTTAAATAACGATGTGGTCCGAGATGGTAAACACGCTAAACCGTGAGGGCACTAGCTTTCAAGTGCAGTTGCCGGAACATATCTTAGAACCTATGACCTTGGCGACAGATTTTCATCTTAAGGATGGAAGGAAGCCAGTCGGGATTGGAAAAAAATCCTAACATCACGCTATGGTTCCACCACGATGTTTTCCTTAACCCAAAGCTCCGGTTTATGCGCAAGATTCAAAATTTACTTCGATCAACGCGGTATCCAAACACGCTAACCATTGAACCATCGTCGCTTCAAAATACCGCTAAGTACACAATGATAAATCTATTACAGTGAAACTTTGTTTTGTCCCATTTCGGAATCAGCCTGTATAGATCCCGGAGCTGTGAGACTTGCAGGAATGACATAGGCAATGTATTGTCAGATTCACGTCGGTCGTTACTGTTTTTGGATTGTACTGCGCTCGTCATCAGGCACAGTGTCGTCATTGGAACGTACTATATTAAAAAAAGAATAGAAGTTTTTAAAAACACACCATTATTTCATGCAACAATTCTCCCTATTATTCAATATTATATTATTGCGATGCTTTTCGATAATTGTAAAGTTGAAACAATTTACGTTACCGTTACAAATAATTTAATGGAAAATTATCTTTTTAATAGGTAACGAACGAATTGGGTTTATTTATGACTGCGGCTGTGTTTCCGTTTATTCTGAATTTGCTTTTTTTCCTAGTTATTTTGAATCGACGGCAGAAAAAGCCTAAGCGGCACGATACACCCTTCTTTTTTGTAATTATCAAAGTTGAAATTAATCCAAATCTATGTTTGCGTGATATTCACATATTCAAATACTTACTTTTTAATTACTATTCCATCTTGTGCCGCGTAAAGTCAATCCTAAAAATTATTTCAATGCGAAAAGTTTACGTAACTTGTTCTAAGATATAAAATGTTTTTAGAGTGAGTAGAGAAAACAGCACGTGTAGAAAAAAAATGTTTGTATAGGTAATTCTGTATAAAATGACAACGGATGTGGTACCTTAAAAAAACCTTTTACAACCGGAATTCTCACTTCTTAGTAAAGAACAAAACCTCGTTACAAAGGATCTTGAAATAACAAAAGACTATGGAGTGCGCGTGCCAATGTTCCATTTAACACTTGAAGGTGCAAAAACGCTGACCACTCGAGTTTTTGAAGTGGGTTTAAGATGCATTGTCTAAGATAATACCAGATGCATTCAACTCTCAAGTGATTTTTATGAATGCCGGTTTGTTAACGATGAATGGTTGAAGCAAGAGTATTATTACATCTATTATTATCTATTGAAATAAGTGTTTTATTTTTTAATGTTACGAAGAAGCAAATAGAATACGAAGGAGTTTTACATAGAAATCTTGTCAATTAATTTATTTCAACTAGTGACTGTCTAGTGGTCCAAATTTGACCAGAATTTATTTATTTTTCTTGTTTCAATTTCAAAAGAAAGATAACATATTCCATTTTTTTGTTTGATAACAGAAATAAAGAGAATCGGCTGAGAAACAGAGGAGGAAGACGTACTTAACTGTCTTCTCTCTCTACCTATATATCAATTTATAGATGACTACGTTCTATACCTACTTTATTTTATGGGTCACTAGCGTTTTGCCAGCAAGAAAATCTAGTCTAAATTTAATTTTAACCAACGATTCTGTTTATTATTGTTTTTTTTTTCGAACAGACTTCACCGGACTACATCTTTTTATTATTGTTGGATGACAATGTGTCCCGTAATGATAACACGTGATAAATTTGACATGAAATGATGATAAAGTTACTCGGAATATGCTTTTGGCGACGTAGTTACATCTTGAGAATTGTAGTTAACTAGGTCGGCATTAAAAATACCCTACTACAATGTAGATATTATGATTTCATCGTGATGTTTCCTTTGATCATAAGTTTAGGCTCACTGTAGGATTTGAGCCTACGTCGATCGACACAATATCTGAATATTTTAACACTCATCTCTTATTGCTTCGATCCCTTATTAAATTATTTCAAATATTTAACGTTTCGCTACATTCCTATATGATAAGTGTGTCTTATACACTAGATCATCACTTAAATCTCTACCCAATTTTTAATTAAAATTCGTGTAACCATTTGAATATGATTTATAGAGATACAAACATTTAAATAAATGTACTTTCACTTTTATACCATACCTATAGATAGTAGATTAGATAGACATATAGTTCAGTGACTTCTTGGTAAAAGGATTGTGTTTATGCTACTGTTTAATCGGCCTAATGGTTTTTAGCCATGAACCTCGAAAACACTCTCAAAATATTCGGTATGTCGGACTCTGCCACGAAAAACTCTTTCGTGATTTTGCGCTGCCATTAATTTTATTACCAAACGGGTTCTAAAAGTCCCTTTTTAAAAGGTGTTTGGATAATTAATTTTTAAATATATTGCCAATAAAAGAAGTTATTTTTATACCACTTTGAAATAAAAGATTTCTATATACATATTTAAACCCACCTATTATGGGTACGTAAAGACAAATGGCCAAGAATGGTTGTAGGGTAGGGCGGGGCTGAAAGGTCCAATTTGACTATTATGAAGTATACAGTGAAAACGGAATCTACTGTATCAAGATGCACAATAGCAGTCAAATAAACAGTTATCGTGCCATGTTTAACCAAATATTTGAATTAATTATCATGATGGAAATATAAAATTTTAACCTTGACATCTGTCTCTTTTTGTCCCGTGGTAGGGGTAAAAAGAAACAGTCAAAGGCAAAAAGTCCCGCAGATAATTTTAATTTTAAAAACGATTTATGAAATAATAACAATAATTGTTTCGATAAATTCCAGAATTATATTTTTATTCCAAAAGGAAAAGTCATAAGTACTGTAATAAAATTACAAAAAAAATATTTTTCTTAGTTCTAACGCAGTTTTTCTTGTAGCAAATTAAATAGAGAATTTATCATCAGAGCTGGAATCACATAGCAGATTAAGTGCCACGAACAGATTTCCTTCTATAGTTGCGCATTCTGAATCAAACGAGTTTTTAATAACCGATGTATTATTATTGGGGTAAAACATTCTATGTGGGCTAAATGATTCATATGGGACCTTTTTACCCCAATTACGAGTAAGTGTTTACAGGTTAACAAAAAAAAACCATTCAAACTAGCTTACAACTAATAATCAATTGCGAAAGACATGTAAATAACGTATACTATTGAACGATGTTTAATCATGGTAAACGAAATAATACTTGTTCGAAACTAAAAAGAAAAATTATGAAAAAATTTACTTACGTTAAAATTTTGGGACACAGTCATATATCTCTGGCTAGAGTAGTCGCTTGACCATCAACGGTGTTTCCTTACGCTTCCCGCGCCCTCTTCCTTACGCCCGTATGGTTAGAAAAATCGATACATTTTACTAGTTTTTTTAGATACATAGATGCCTTTGACCTTTATTGGACCTTTAAGCCCCGCTCTACCCTACGTGGAAAATCTCTCATCTCTCCTGGTCAAGTCATCCGATACCACCATATGCCTGTATTATGTAGTATGTAAATATCAATTACTGGATGAATTAATATATCCTAAGACCTTTAGTGGGAACTAGAATTTAAAAAGAGTTCGAATCTAAATATAATTTTTATGGCATTGTCAGGCATTCAGAAAAATTAAAAATCCTAATATAAAATATATATTTTTTTTAATTTTAAATAATTTCTTTTCACGGCAATAATTTGATCGGAATTAAATCAGAAAACATGTCGATTTTTTTTATTTACTTTCGAATACAACAATGAATAACCTACCCAGATTAAATAAATCAATAGTCCAAGAACAGTGCGTAGGTAGTGTTTGACGCGCGTTTTGACCTTTTGTAATCGTTAGACACGATTTTCCTTGTTATGTTAATTAAAATTAATCCCTTAATCTATTTCGGGGTTCATTTTTTATTTTGACATACATCAGATTAGTATTCAACTCCGTGGGAGTAAGTACCTACGTTTTATATTTAAATGAAAAGTGTTGACGTTAAACTTTAGGTGCGAAACAAAATCTTTAACTAAAGCTATAAATTTAGTATATTAGTATTATGACTATTAAAAATTAATAATGTTAAAATTAGCTGCACTGAGTACATTAAGTCACCAAATGGAAATAAGCCATCCATATATTCTGGTCCGCCCGTGCCAATTTTAGTCCACACGGGTCTTTATAACTGGTCTTAATTAACATAAGGATATTTATACCAACCAGTTCCTACAATTTAATGAACAGATTAATTTTGTATATTTTACTAAAATATTATGTTACGAGAGTAAAATTGTCTAAAATTAAATTTAAAAATGTTCATCATTTCCTTATCAATTTTTAAATCTAAAATAGAATAATCAATAAACAAAAGCTCGGCTGTAACATTTTATTCACAATTCACATTTATTCGTTACTAGCTGTGCCCGCGACTCCGTCCGCGTGGAACCTAATGTAGAAAAACAATGACTAATAAAATCATCTGAATGTATTAAGTCCACTTATCTACTGATCCTCGTACTTAAGTCTAAAGACTAAATGTTTTTCGAGGATATGCTTAATGATTTTCTTGGTGAGGTTTTATCGTGAACGCAGTACTTCAGCAGTCATGCGTGTTCAAACAAACAGACAGACAGACATATATTTCTAAAAATGATTGAAATGTATTTATTACTTATTTCAAGATACCTGCAACAATTTCTTTCACAAATATCTAAAAAGTACAGACACGTTAGATTTACATTCTTATTATATGTATAGATTTATTCAAATTTCTCCACATACGCCATACTTCGTCCTATTTTACTCATACAATTAAAATAAATGTAACCTCAATCCGATATATGTACCAAACAAATAGAAATACACACGAAAAGCATAACCATCGTGCACAGACAGGTAATAAGTTTTTTTAAATTAATATGTAGTTCTTTGTAAGATAGTCCTTCATCATTTAATTCTACAATTCTAGCCACATAATTAGTTTATCTAAAACTTGACTGAAAGTTGAACTGCAGTGTCGAACCACTTACTGGTTTTAAAAATCATGCAACTATACATTTTAAAATGGAATCAAAGTTTAATATGAAATTATTAAAGAATTCGCTACTGTAATAATGCGGAAAGACTTGTGTTGGCGAACTAAAAACTAGTTAGTCTAGTTAGCTCACTCTTAAACTTCTATACTTGGTTGTGAATTTAACGACGTATACAACAAAAAAACTTGATTCTCACTATATTTACGTAAAACTCAAATTATTTGTTAATATAATATATAACAGCTATTAACACGGGATGTGAAAACATATTTCTACGAATATCTGTCAACAGGAAAAAACAGCGAACGCCACGGGGAACGAACTAGCCGATCATAAATTACGTATGCCGCCTAAAGCTTTTAAAATGTAAATACGGTAATACATTTCGAAGGCAACGTACGGCCGCCAACGAAACATTTATTACGTATACAGTATATAAAAAGACGTTTAACCACGTGCCACTGCCTCTATACATATAAACATATCTATACTTATATATACATAAATCGATAATCATAGTTACGTGCCGTGGGTAGGTACGTATAGTACTATAGCGACTGTCCATTCATAAGAAGCGGTTCATTCATGCCGCGAGGCCGGTGAATGGGAGCGACAGAGAGGGAACACGTAAGGTCGCGTTACATCCACAATGGAATCTTTCTCAGTGTCTTGAAATCCTGTTCTACGAATACTTGAATAGCATTGTTTTGTTTTTGAAACAATTGAATGACGGGGAGCCGAGAAGCCATTACGAGAAAGTAACCAACCAACCCTCATTATTATTCTGATATAGAACGTAGTAATTATAAAATGATTCCTCGATTCATTTGTACTACTACTGTAATGAGAAATTTTTTTTTTTTTTTTTTTTTTTTTTTTTTTTTTTTTTTTTTTTTTTTTTTTTTTTTTTTTTTTTTTTTTTTTTTTTTTTTTTTTTTTTTTTTTTTTAATAAATATAAATAATAAAAAGGATTTCCGTTTATCAAAATACATTAATATATGTTGAATACTAAGATTGTTAACAATGATAAATAAAATTGTGTTTATTTATATCAATAAAAATAATAATATAGACAAATATAAATGAACCAGGTTTAATGTATTGCCTGATTACGTTTTAACAAAATTCACTAACATAATTTGCTTTTTTTGTTCCTTCTTAAAAAAATATTTTACAATTTATTCTCGACATAATTATTACTGACTGTACAGTCTGTTTATGTCGTTAAATATCGAACTCATGATACCAATAGAACTCAATATTCTATAATTATTACTCACATCACTTGAAATACAGAAGTAGAATTAATAAACCAATATTTATTTATAAGTATTTCAATGTTGTTATAAAATAGTGTTAAGTATAAATATTGAGGTATGTATTTTTCATAAACATTATTATAACTTATAAATATAATATTTAACATTTTAATGCATATGAACGTGCCTTTAGAAAGCAACAAGATTGTGTAAAAAAACATGGTCGGTAGGAAGTTAACCTGATCGTGGTTTAACAGTCTTGATACTATTTGATTATATTTTTTATAATATTTATTGTAATTGCACAATTCTATGATTTTACATTTAATTATATTATAATGTGGCAGTGTATTAATAATATAATTTAAATTTATTCGGTTTGTATTTCATCAACATTATTTAGCAGTTATTAAAATTATGCAGTTAAACTAAATAAGACCTTGTGATATTTAAGATTCTCAGTATAAAAAGAAATGCTCACATAAATTCGAATATTTTTACATCTTTTGAAAATCATTTTTACGCAAAGTATTAAGCGCGCATAAAAGTACAATATTAGAGGCAAAGCAGTTTAAAACTTGTGCCTTATTTAATGAATCACTACATAAAATAAAGTCCTCTGCCACGTCTGTCTGTCTGTTTGCGATAAACTCATAAACTTACTGAACGGATTTTCATCTCGTTCTCACAAGTGGATAAAGTAATTCATGAGGAAGGTTTAGGTATGTATAATTTGTCAAGATTTTTTTAGCTATCTGGACGGAATATCGTCCGCCGGGCCCGTTAATATAATATAAATGTACGTTATATTAATTGGAATTTGCAAAAATGAAGTCTTTCAAGAACCAAGACTGAGTAGTCGCAGTCGGAGGTGGTTATACCGGGCGCGTAGGCTAAGTCTTACCTGCTTCGCCGCGCCCGATGCCAGTCCGAGCTTACCCGACCTCACGACGCGACACTTCGACGCGACTATTCGACTTCAACACGCACGCGGGCATTTCGAAAAACCCAACAGTTCGAACTTAGACAGCCCCGAAAACAAATTTCAAATTGAACACTACACATATTTCAAACGTGTAATAAAACAATAGTGTCGTTTGGTAGTGCAATTATGCAAGTGTTAACCTCTTTACTATTGGCGTGGGTCTTTTGTGGTGTCCGCGGTGTTATTAGGACACCTTTAGAAGCCTTCAGACCCTCGGGGGAAATCCACATTAGGAGGCCGGACAAACTGCCGCTTCTACCCCACAGACGGACCACGATGCCTCCAAAGAGCGGCGTAAAGATTTTATATCAGACTGGGGTGAGTTCATTTGTACTTGTTTTTCTTTGTCGCGTTAAACTTTACTTTCGAGATCTGTATTTTTTGCGACATCCGCAATTTAACGAGTTTCAGGGCAAAACGCTTATACACTTCAATGTATATAGTCGTTGTGTAATCTCTTTGAACTTGAATCTGACAATTATCAAAAACGACTGATACAAAATAATAATTGTGACTCAATTAAGGGTGTGTATAATACTATATTAAATTCCAATTATTCCAAATATCCTAATAATGAACTATATCGCCAATAAAAGGGCAGTAAATTTTTATTAAACAATGTGGTAGACAAACTTATTGGACAAGAGTAATATGTTTAATATTTCAGCGACAAAGTCGTGATAGTTGTCACGTTTTTTCCGGTTAAATAAAACATTTTGCAATTTGTTTTCGAATTAAAAACGTTTCTTTACCATTTTGAAATCGCCAATAGATACTTAGCGCATTTATCAATTAATTAATTTCTTAACACTTATGATTGAATTGCAACGATTGAAAGTATAACTAATAAATTCCAAGGGTTAAGCTTATAGTTATTAATAGTGTGATTAGTAGACTGTCTCGTTTACCTTTATCTAAACTAAGGAACGTCTCTTTTCTATTAAAAAACTCTCTTGTCTGATTATGCCTTAGATTCTTAATGTTCATATTAGTTTCATTCATTTGTTAACACTTATGACCGAATTGCAACGATTGAAAGTATAACTAACAAATTCCAAGGGTTAAAAGCTTATAGTTATTAATAGTGTGATTAGTAGACTGTCTCGTTTACCTTTATCTTAACTAAGGAACGACTCTTTTCTATTAAACAACTCTGTTGTCTGATTATTCCTTAGATTGTTAATGTTCATATTAGGTTAATTCATTTGTTAACACTTATGACCGAATTGCAACGATTGAAAGTATAACTAACAAATTCCCAGGATTAAGCTTATAGTTATGAGTAGTGTGATTAGTAGACTGTCTCGTTTACCTTTATCTAAACTAAGGAACGTCTCTTTTCTATTAAAAAAACTCTCTTGTCTGATTATGCCTTAGATTCTTAATGTTCATATTAGGTTAATTCATTTGTTAACACTTATGACCGAATTGCAACGATTGAAAGTATAACTAACAAATTCCAAGGGTTAAGTTTATAGTTATTAATAGTGTGATTAGTAGACTCTCTTTTACCGTTATCTTAACTAAGGAACGACTCTTTTCTATTAAATAACTCTGTTGTCTGATTATTCCTTAGATTGTTAATGTTCATATTAGGTTAATTCATTTGTTAACACTTATGACCGAATTGCAACGATTGAAAGTATAACTAACAAATTCCAAGGGTTAAGCTTATAGTTATGAGTAGTGTGATTAGTGGACTGTCTCGTTTACCTTTATCTAAACTAAGGAACGTCTCCTTTCTATTAAAAAACTCTCTTGTCTGATTATGCCTTAGATTCTTAATGTTCATATTAGGTTCATTCATTTGTTAACACTTATGACCTAATTGCAACGATTGAAAGTATAACTAACAAATTCCAAGGGTTAAGTTTATAGTTATTAATAGTGTGATTAGTAGACTCTCGTTTACCTTTATCTTAACTAAGGAACGACTCTTTTCTCTTAAATAACTCTATTGTCTGATTATTCCTTAGATTGTTAATGTTCATATTAGGTTAATTCATTTGTTAACACTTATGACCGAATTGCAACGATTGAAATTATAACTAACAAATTCCAAGGATTAAGCTTATAGTTATGAGTAGTGTGATTAGTGGACTGGCTCGTTTACCTTTATCTAAACTAAGAAACGTCTCTTTTCTATTAAAAAATTCTCTTGTCTGATTATGCCTTAGATTCTAAATATTCATATTAGGTTAATTCATTTGTTAACACTTATGACCGAATTGCAACGATTGAAAGTATAACTAACAAATTCCAAGGGTTAAGCTTATAGTTATTAGTAGTGTGATTAGTAGACTGTCTCGTTTACCTTTATCTAAACTAAGGAACGTCTATTTTCTCTTAGAAAACTCTTTTGTCCGATTATTCCTTACATTCTTAATGTTCATATTGGGTAATATCTCGATCGTTGACAGATAAATTATGATATCGGTTGATCCACAATCTACTGTGTATGTATTCCTCATATTACTATCAAACCGTTAAGTACACTTATTTCTAAAGTGTTATTAAATATGATTTAATAATCTTAAGATAGTCTCTATATCCTACAAACCAAGAAGATTGATTATCATTTGTTATGCAATTCGTTTTTATATTTTTAGAAGAACTATAATGCATGAAATCTATACACACCCGTATGGATGGATCCACGAAGGGTCCCACCCAACAATTAGGTCAATTAAAACTGACAAACAACGCAAGAATGTCGACACTGTTAATTTTCACAAACACGAATAACATCCATGACTGATATATTCCAAGAAACAATAACCATAAATAAAAGAATTGCAAAACATAATAATAATTCTTTACAGCACACAGATGATCCGAGTATCTCATTCCTTTCTCCCATAACATAAAGGAATGTATATTAAAGTAATTATGTTTTTGGAACCAATAAAAACAAAACCAGTTCCGGATGTCAAGTTTTGTCAGTTATATTTAAAAAAAAAGAACGACGATAATCATTATTATACTAATTTCAAAGTCGATTCAAGAAGATAATCTGTCTAACCTAGGAACGTGAATGGATCGTTTATTCAACAATCGCTTCTGGTGCAATAATTTTACAAGCAAATATCGACGTTGTACGCTGATGCATAGAATTCAAATTGTCAGTTGAAACGGAATTATTTAAATATAAAATTGTAGTGAAGTGAGCGTCGGGCGAGTGTAGGCGCATGCGTAACTCCGGTAGTGGCAGGTGTCCATTCACTCATTCTTATCTTGACAGCCTCGATGACTTACGGGCTGAGCCTCGGTCCCGGCCCGAGTGTGCTATTTAGTTTAAAAAAGGTTTTTTATGTCACAGCTTTTAAGCCTGCATTCGTAACGGTAACCGTTTTTTTTTCAATCGTTCATCTCTTTAAGAATTTAAAATCATCTTCATATTCATACCTCGTGTCATGGCAGGGCTTAAATCTTGACAGATATACGAAATCGAATTTTAAGCGGTTTATTTGTTATTTTGTTTAAATGCCTGAATTGATATCAGGAATCGCATTTCATTTTTAAGTCTCAGGTAGGAATATATATTTTTTAAGAGTTGTGTGTAGGAACACGCGGTGTTCAAATATCTGATGATATTCAATTAATACATGTTTACGATATGTGAATAGCAAAAAAATAAGAGGTTATGATCTCGCAAACTTGACCGTATATCTGAACTTTTTCATCTTTTTAAAGCAGATGATAGCTATTTAAAATCAATATTATGGAAACGCATGTAGCAGTTATTGTCAGATATGCAATTATGTACTTCCAATTACTTCAAACAAATTATAATCTAGAAATGGAAATTTAAATATTCTAGTAATAATTATCGTCAATAGAGTATTTTTCTTAATGCGGCGATGGTATCTATACTTTTCCTAAAAAAAAAATAAACATGTATCTCCTAATATTATATGTACAAAAGACGATTATTGATTGTACATATTAAAATAATGTCTCTGTTACTCGTTTAATATTAACAAAGTAAAATACAATTACTAGTTAATTGTGCATGTAAATATGTGGCAATTCTGTATATTGTTTAAAAAAAGACTTGGTACTTTGAATACTTACATTTTCGTTCGCCTAAATGATTATGTGATATGTGATATTATATTCATGAACAGAATAATGGTATTGCAGTTTATTTTTTAGACGATGCTATTTTTATGTATAATCAATAAGGTGCTTCTTTATTGCCAACCGGTAATACAGGGGTTCATTCTGTTAGTACGTATTGAAAAAGCTTTTACCAAATGGTCAATTCACCAAACATATTTTGTTATTGACAAACGTAATAAATAGATATTTTGCGACGGATTAAGTTTCTTTTATTATAAATAAATAAATAGTAATAATTTTCTAGTTTCATTACTTTAGGATTATAAATAACTAGCGGTCCCTGCGGACGTTGTCCTGTTTTGATAATTAAAAGAAAATGCTAAAAGCCAACCGCAGCGCCACCTACCTGATCCAATTATGAATCTATACCATTTTCGAATCCACTGGAACACGCACACAAAATTTCATCAAAATCGGTCCGGCCGTTTAGGAGGAGTTCAGTGACATACACACGTACAGAAGAAATTTATATATAAAGATATTGTATGTTAATTAAACACTTTCTTATTATATGAAACCTGAAAATGTTCGTTAATAATCGGCTTTACGTTGGGCTTACCTAGCTTTATATTATATTTAACTCATGGGCTGTCCAAAACCATAAGGGTTTAAGTTTCATACAAAAGAATGTATACACTATGGTGCACTGGTGAACAAACTGTTGGCAGCATAAACAAAATTGAAAAATATGAACAATAACAAATCACATAATGTAAAATTATAATATAAAAAAAAATGGCTGGAAGTTTAAACACTGTGTAAAAGAAGTCGTGGTGGCCTAATGTTTTGACCGGTGGACTATTATTTCGTTGTCCGCATGTTCGAACTAACGAATTTTTCTGATTTCGCGTATATTTACTAATTTAAATTGGTAACACTATCGGCTGACGGTGAAGAAAAACCTCATGAGGAAACCTGAACCTGAGAAACGTTCCTCTAGTACTACTGTATGTGGGGAAAAATATAGAACTGTGAATTTTCCCAGAGTTTGAAATCGCCAATACGTCGTGGGCTGGCGTGGTGATTACGCCCATACCGTCCTTCGGGAAGAGGCATATGGCCCTGCAGTGGGCCTCTTACAGGCTGATGATGATGAAGACTTGTCAATAGCTACTAAACGAAATAAAAATAAAGAAAATCGATTGTAAAACTGTACCAAAATGTTTTACCTTTAGCTATTTATATGTAGATTATAGTTTCAACCACGAGTAGAAACCTCTTTCGTAACTCGTTCATGTGCTAATAATTCTCATGAAGCTTCCATAGATGTAATCACGACAAACGTGAGCAACAAATAATTTCGTACAAGATCATTAATCACTATTAAAGTATTATTTTAGACGTTGGCCTCGAAGCGACGCGCCGTGTTTTTGTGCATATTACTGATTTTAAATTATAAGTGCTTCCGCGTGTTGTTTCATCAATAATTATGTGGATCATTCCCCTATAGCTCAACGTAAATAATCGCAATACAAAAAAGGCAGTTAAATTATTGTAAGCCTTGTGTCTTGTTATTAAATTATAATCAAGATGTAGTAGGTTCAAACACCGTGAGAATTAACTAAACCTGTGAACTTGCTGGATTGATTATGCTCTTTATGTTAAATCAAAATCATTACCAAGCCGAATACTTCCCAATATGACAATGTGTAATTTGCAAGAGACATTCTCAGTTATTTTTGAATTGAAACGACAAGAAGTCAAAAATAATCAATACTAAAATTATGTTTATATAATATATACACGATTTAAACAAACGAGTGTAAGATCAAATGTTAATTGGACGCTATGAAATAGCTATCGATTTATACAAAATAATATAAGCAAAAACATAAATTCCGCGCTAATAACTTTTACGAGTGTAGATATTCCAAATAAAACGATGACATATTTATAAAGTGATGTAAAAATTTTAACGCATCTCGAATATATAAAAGAATTGATTGTATTGTTTCGTCTGGCGCCATTTAATTAATAAATTGATGATATTTTAGTGGAGACGATACCGGTGGATACCGGTTACCAGTGGTAAAAAGGACGATTAGGCTTAGTTATTATCTTCATTAACTGTTAAGATTAATTAAATAATATTATACAAAATTATAAATTGTGTAATATACCTTCATACGTAAAATAATTTATATATTGTCTAGCTATATATCTATAAGAACTATGATAATATAAAGTAAATGTTTACGGCTCTTAATGTTAACTTTATATATGAACTGAAAATTACACGAAAGTAAAATTCTTAATTCTTCTGTGAATATTTCTACAGCTTATAAAATAATTTAGTTCTGGAAAAATGTGGTCTTTATAAATATTATTTATTTATAAGGCACACGTTACAGATAATAATTTAAAATGTTTACAATTACAATTAATAGTTTTTTTTGTCAGCTATATTATATAGATTTATATGCATGCATATCTATGCTTAATAAATATAATCATACGATCTTGTACGAGTATGCAAACTTAAATATTATGGGCTATTAGAGAGAAAACCTCTTTATTAAGTTCTATACACTTCATAGATTTAAGTGCTATTAAAAGCAGACTACAGACTTTAGTTATGAAGGGTAGCAGAAGCGATATGGATTCCATAAAATATATTACAATAATAGCTCACTTAAACATTCTAATCATATGGTTTTGATTTCCTAATAATGGTTACAATGGTGTTTCCTAAACATAAAAAGCTACGTAACACTCACCTAGTATATTTTAATTCTATGCAACCCTGTAATAAATAATAACAATTGCAAGACTGTGCAAATATCAGATAATATGAGTATAAGTCAATGGAACTATTTAACATTATAAATAATTCAACGAGTCAGTGGCAAACGTAACTGCTCCGCGGTACACTTCAGAATTCTTTAAATTGCATAGATGATGTGTTCCTTATAAACGTAATTAATATTTGAAAGTTCCTAAATATAAGGTCTCTCTATGAAACGTCACAACAATCAGGTTCCAAATAGGTTTATTTGCTAAAACTCATACCTATATATAAATAACTGGGAACATTGTTTCTATTTGAAAATATAGAATCTGCTCGATATCTTACACCAGTATCCGACAGGAAGGTCACTAGATTGAATGCGTTCGCGAACGGATGTAACGAGAGACAGCTATCGTGTCTATATTATAAGCAACTATATTATAAGTCTAAATTAATCCTAGTTAGCTGTTTAATGTCCAGTTTGATTGTTTGGAAAAACGTTATTCCTATCAATAACATAACAATGCGAATAAGGTTTGTTGGGATATTGTACAAATATGTCTAAATAGGCTCGCAATAAGACTTATAACTCCACTGACTGATGACGTGGAGAAGGAATTTACATTCCATTCCATTTGAACAGGGCATGAAATGCCCAAGGAAGGTATATAACGATAAAAAGTGTGATTCGAGCGTGGCGACATATACTGACACATGAGACTTTTCCATTTCAGCATTCAGGATAATTATTCTCATTATGGACTTGTTCTAGAAAAATCCGTTCAGTTAAAAGACTACATTGACCAAATAACATTACTGCACGAGTTGCACAGTTGTTTAAGCGGTTGCCATGTCCCTGCTGCCAAAGTATTGTGGGTTCGAATATCGCACGTGGGACAGTTGTTTGTGTGATCTACAATGTTAATTGTATATTTGTCAAGTCTCCGTGATACATGGCTTGGTGTTTATTTTATTTTTTAGAAATTTCCAATGAATGTCATGTGTTATTGTAAAGGTCGGCAGATTTGGATAACGAAATCAGTAGTAATAATAAGATAATCTACGATTCGCCACGGGATGATGTCGATAAAAAGCGTGACGCCAAGACACGCGTCACAAAGAAAAGTGATTGTAAAAAACGACCTCGAGGCGATTGGATTCCCGCCAACCGATGCGACGCGACGCGACTCGATAAACCGTTCCTGATAAAGGCGATGGCTGATATTCAATACTCGAAAACTGAGCTATAAAATATTTATTATTGATCGCGCATTTATAATTTATCACAAGACGTTTATTATATGGCAAAACAACATAATTTCAAATTTTATAATTAACATAAACGTTTTATGAATCTGTTTCATTTTACATTTTTTAATATAAATGATACCTACTTAGGTAATTACTATATAGTTATAATATATTTAACATGAAGAACACTCTTCTTATCCTCGTTCATATCTACTACCTGCCAAGCGTGCGTCGATTGCTAAGTTTATGTTTAATCATAATATAATTTTATATGACCAAAGCTAAAAGGTAGCTCTGACGATAAATAAAAACGTTACTTTTTTTGTATAGTTGGACGAAGAAAAGATTTTATTTGAAAATTATTTATTTTAAAATCGTATTATTGTTAAAATATTCTATAAAAATTATTAGATTTAGATCAGTGAAATGATATCAAGATTAGTTCTGAATATATTAAACTAAGACATTCAATTAATTAATATATATTAAGAAGTAAAGACCAGTGGCATATAAGAATTAATTAACGTTAATTAGAATGAGCATATATGTAGATACATGTGAATACTGTGGAGTGAAATAAACAAGATAGATATTCTGGGAATGTAGACACTTGAGCAGCGATATAAGGGCCACGGATCGTCCTGACATCCGTCTCAATGGGATAGGCCACGTGCGCCTTGAATGGACCCCTCCGGATGCCCTGGAGTACAAAAGGAACACCTATGTGTGTTTATGTGAGTGCGGATGTGTCTTGTGTGCCAGCTCTCAAGGAAGTGATGTTGACTAAAGAAATTTTTTGAAAATGTTATTCAAATAGATTGTAAAGTTATTTTCAATGAACTATCTAACGTGAGACATGATTCTTTAAAGCTTCCTAAGGGTAACATCGATGTTCGTGAAGTTTTTAATAGACGTCACGTTTGTTTCGTTAGTACAAACAACAAATTTACGTTTTCAAATTTTATTACAGACTGCTTTATGATCATTGAGTCACCTGATCTCACGTTAGGGATGATGTCGCCGGAGCCAAGTTTACATATGGGACTGGTTCTAAGTGCAACTGCCAGAAAATAGCAAATAGGCATTCGCATATCGGTTTCAGTACAGGTGTGATAACCGGCAGAAAAACACTAAATAAAACCAAGTTTCAGGATACTGTACTATAACTACAGTTGACGTAAACAAACGCTGTTATGGTAGTTTTATTTATCATTGAATCTTATATATATATATTAGATATATATAACAGTAACGTATCAAAGTCGATTTACTGTGTCAAGGTAAATGGAACATGCCACCAAATTGAAATAAGTAAATACAATCAAAGTAACTACAGTATAAATATCAATTTACATTATTTACGTATCTAATGTACCTATATTATGCGTTAGTATCGGGTGTCATGGGATTCATTTTTTATACTTTCAATATTACACACATGTATAAATCACTCTTATAAATCATATCCTAGAAAAGTAATTGTATAATTTTAAATTGCATATCTAAAGTTTTTATAATCTGCTACAAGGTACGATTTTATTAACGCAGGAATGTTTCGTATACTTTAAAAATGCAAAACACCAACCACAAATGGTCAGATATATTATTATGCCAATACTCAATCTGATAAAATGATTTTATTTATCTCTAAAGATAAATATATGAACAAAAATGTTTAACTATAAAACTCCTTCATAGAGCTTGATTGGGCAAGGAATACAAGATGATAATTAATCTATACCATAGAAGGCATTCCAATTAATTAAGGCGCGTGCGCTGACTTGCATTTGACTATACGAAAGCACACGAACATTTCCGATTATAAGACGCGTTGATGTCTTTCGCACGTGTGCGTGTAACGCGGCTATATAAGGTGTTGCTAAGGCATTAAAAACACTACCTACGTATCCATACATGTATTAACGTTTGAAAATGATTTATAGATTGTTGTAAAAAATCTAGTAGCTTTTTTTAACTGTTAGTAAATGGCACGTTTTGTTATGCCTTCGTTTTAATGGATCATAATAAAATTAAAATGTTGTTTTAAATAAATTACCCGACAGTTGTTTGTTTTCTCTTTGTTTTAAACACTTTTTTTAATATTTGTTTTAATTTAGTTAATTATTTAATATATTTATTTATTTTTAAAATATCATGATTGTGTTGTGAAGTTCTTATTAAATAAATAAATATTGTATCGTGAATTTTCCATATCAAACATGCGTCGTAACAACTGTAACTGATAAAGATTTAAATTTATTAGAATTATGGAAATTTGAAGATAGTTTCTGATTTTATTATATAGAATGAATCATAAAAACACGTTTGCTTCACCAATAGCATAGCCTATTAATAAAAACGCAGTAGTAGAAAAACATTAGTGTGTCCTTAAAATTCTATATCATTTCGATTGTTCTTTTTGTAACAGTGAAGCATTTTATATAGGAAAAAATATCTTTATTATCTAGAATTATTAATAAACCGGATCAAATTCGGGCGGATTTTAATGTTTCTCCAAAGCCATTAAGGGTCCAACCTCGACCGGAGCGGACGCTAATTGCATATGTAATAAATAATATATCGGGCGTTGGCTGTGTGTAGTAATTACTCGGATTAGTAATTAGTTCGCGGCTACCTGTGTTCCCGGGAATCGGTGCACAGCATCCGGCCGCCATTCGCCAGGGGCAGTGTTGTGTCGCTCTATCAAATATATTATATATGTATAGGTACATTATAAAAGAACAAACCTTGACTTGTAAAAGATCAATGCTGAACCGAAATTATTTAAGCTATATATATATATATATATATATATGAAAGAGTTATATAAGAAAGGACATTATTTGTATACATGGTTGCGGGTAGTTCCGTCTGTACGAGTACTAAGAAAGGTTTTGTATATGCCTAAGAATATAGACATTGCTATGATTTATTAAAATTAATTTATGGCATATTATTACGATCTTAATTAAATAAATTTTAAGATTTCTACAAGTGCTGGAATTATTAAATTTAAATACCTACTCGATTTAGTTTTATCATATTTGTATTAATTATTTGTAAAAGTTTTACCTCTTGAACTTGACTTTTAAGTGATTAACCAGAAAAGAAAATGTATCAGGTACATTTTCCTACGAACTAACGTACATCTTCTTAAAACTTAAAGAGCGACAGAGTCGGTGCGAGGGCATGATTCTATAGAAAATAAGGACAGAAATACAAAATTGTGGAAGGTCGGTGCGGCCAACAAATTATTTCATTAGAGTGGGCGCGGCGATCGTAGCTCTGGGCTCTGCCACCTGTTTTGTGGACCGGATGCTTCGCCCTCCGTCCCGCATGCACTCCGCTATACCTGTGCTAAGGGACCTGGTCGTAACGTTCAGCGAAAAGCAAAAATCAATTCATTTCGTATTGTTCATTCACTATACGACAGCCAAGTAAATAACTGACTTTCATTTTTTTTTTGGATTGTAAACTTCGTGTTCGTTTTATGCAATTCCTTTATTAGATTTCGCTTCAATATCGGTCGTGTAGTAAACACGATTTATTTATGAATAGAAGTAGCAAACGTTGCATATACTTCAAAAATGAGTTTGATACCTTGAGCATTCTTGGTGGCTAGGGCAAGAGGCAATCATCCGAAATGGCCCGAAATGGCAAGTAGCACAAGAGTCCTCAAAGTAACTGAAACTCGTTGTTGTTCGACGTGCATGCAAACTAACTATACATACATGCATATAATATAAATAGGCGTATGAGTATTTTGTTCATCTGGAAATAATAGTTTACTGCCTTTATTTAAAAATAAAAAACCTCTTACAGAATCTACGAGGATTGTGTGGATGCAAATGTGAAGCGCAGTGTGCACGTATGTATTTAAATAAAACTAACAGCCTAATGAAATCTCAGATAGATACGTAAAGCTTCAGGAATACGGCGGTTTTACAATACAGTCAATTCTGTATAGATTCTACCATCTTCGCCAAACCGTTTTCTGAGACAAGTTTACATCTATTTTAGTTCTGTGATATCAGACACTATATGATATTACTAGCTCACATAGCCACGCGTTGCTGTGGCTTAGTTATTACGTATTGAATTAAAATTATGATAAAGTATTTGGTATTATGGTAATGAGTCTGCCTAAAAACTTGATACAGGAAAAGTATAAATAACGTAACATTATGAAATTAGGTTGTAAATAAGTTAACACAACACGTGCACCATAAAATAAACTGGAGTTGAAAACGACATTCAAAATTAAAACCTGGCGCCATTTATGAGAAATCTATAATAGTCGGCCCAACAGTTTTCTATCAACAAACTAATTTAAAGCGCCATCTGTTCGAGACTGATGATACTTATAATTAATTACAATAATCAACATTGACAATCATTTAATTTGTAATAAAAAATATTGAGACCATTAATCGAGATACAAATTATCCCATCTGTTAAGTTTGACCAAATTATACATAATTGCCAATTTTCATGAAGACCAGTTGAGTAGTTTTGGAGTTCATACTGGACAAACATAATGGCACTATTTTTATATATATACAGATATTCATGATTATTGATGTTATATATAAATATTTTTTCATTGGGCAAGAAAGTGTCTTTTATTTGCGAATTTACCATTATAATTTCCATATCTAATTCTGATTGTGGTGGACGAGGTGAATCGTTTCTTCTGTCGCCCGTAGGCATTGGACGCGTCGGTCGCCTTGGTTATCAATTCCCAAAGATCTTGAAAGAATATCCGAAGTGCCCGCGGGACGCGAGCCGTATAAATGAGCGTTTAGTTGAGAAAATTTATGATTCTTTATCCGAAGACGTGGACCATTCATGAAGTTTAACATCGATTGAGGATGATAATAAACGTTTATTACAATAAGGTTTACTTGCATTTCTTTTATATATTTTTTTTCTGTCTAGCGTTTTCGCACAATTATTCCAGATAATGCTGGCATGCTAAACTAGAAGGTTTTTAACTGCGTCTAAACTAAACCATATAATTACAACATTATTTAAAATAATTCTGAAAAAATGCATAATGTTAATAACGTCGAAAATTGCCCGAACATCTAAGTGAAACGCTCTACTATATTTTAATATTGCGATAAAATATGGTGTTTTATCATTTTTTGTCAGTCTTATTAAGTATTCAATGTCTATTCGTAATGTATTTTTCTTATAAAACCATCATTAGAATTCGAGTCGTCGCTGTTGCTCCGTTAAATAAAGCTTATGCACGAAATAAGTCAATAACCCACACATTGTGTGCGTTTCTATGCATCTTATGGTTTTTGTTTGTTACACAAAAGGGATATATCCGGTATTTAGAAGGTCCGAACCGAGTCCATTTCCGCGAAATCTATCGCAATATACAAGAAACGGGAAGTATATCCGGAACAACGAAAAAAAAAACGCACTTTTTTCACACCTATCCGTTAATAGGGCTGTCCAATAGAGTCGAATACATGAGACAGCGGTTTACCTTATTTGTGTTTGAAAATTGTATAATTGACGAACTAGTCAAAGATATTACTATTAAGATTTTTATTCATTCATTTAATCCCATTCTTCAATAATGCGTTTTTAGTAATATACGTTAATAAACATTTTGCATATGTACTTACTTAAAAGGAAGTGGTCTTTAAAATTAGTTAAATTATAAATACATTATATATTATAAAAGGTAACGTTTATCCGTCTATGCGTTAATATATTTGAATTGATTTCCATGATTGTTTTTTAAATCATGGATGTACCCTCGTGGTAAGATTTTAATATGTTTTTTACTAACTATACATACATGCAAAATATAAATGCAAAATGTAAAATATAAAGAAGGTATATGAGATTAAAAGTACATTAAGTAGATATAAACTGACTACCATCATATTCTGTTGCTATATTTTATCTAAATCATAAAATTTTATGAAGTATAATGTAGTTCACAATTGTTTAGAATATACATTAGAAAAAACGACACTACTAGACATTTAAGTTTTATTTCTAAATCCCATCAGTTTTATGAAACAAAACAGATTTCAATTGCTAAACATGGCATACAAAAGATTATTTTTGATAGAATTTAAATAATGTGCTCATACTTATATTTGTCCTTTACAGCATCCAGTTTGTTCCCATTCTTTAGTTAATAAACATTGTGTATTAAAAATCTTTACTGTAATTATTTATATACAGAATAAATGACACAATATTCAAGAACTTTTATTTAAAATATATCTTAACATTAATCCCGTACTTCACCCGAACGGGGTTAATATCTAATATACAGAATTTATAAAAAACAAATATCATTTGTTGAATGTTTCTTAGCGCATCACTTCAGAATACACACATATTTAGATTTTTTTTTTGTTGTGTTTCAAATTGTCAGGATAAGATTTCGTATAAAAGAAAATGTTTGAAAAATCATGCGGAATACTAAACAATTTTTAATAAATATTAATGAGACATGAAACAATAAATTTCAAAATATTGTCAGAACTCAGTTCAATTCAATTCAGTTGCCATTTTATTTCATTACATTATCGAAATGTAAAAGGAAAATTTGGTATCATTTTCTTGGTTACTGCACCCGAGTGAAGCAGGGGCGAGCTGCTAGTATTTAATAATAAAAACGACAACGTCTTAGACACATATAGATTAAAATATTTCGAGATATATTACAATCGGTAGGCATCCCTAAATGTGCATGAGCTCGAAAATAAATTCCCACAACTAACAGGTTGCCAAATGGCACGTCTTCCGCTCGGAAGTGCCCTTCCATGCAAAAAATAATGAATGGATTCAGAGCGCACATGTTCTGACATTGTTGATTTTGAATATACATGATTAATCTACTGGATGTTCATAACGATCTCATTTTTTTTTCTTTGAAGTAAGACAGCGCGTTTGTTTCCAGGATACCCTAAGATATCTCTCAGCCGCGCAGACAATTTATTTTTGATTACGTTAAAAATGTTGCAAGACTATTTTGTCTTGCGAATGATACTTTATATGTCACTAGATGTGCCCGTGACTCCGTTCGCGTGGAATGTAATGTAAAAAAAAACAGTTACTAATAAAATCACCTGAATGTTAAATCCATTTACTTATTTACTTTTCTCTCGTACTTAAGTCGCGTCGTCATTAAAATTACAATAACTTTTAATATAGTGAACCGATATTAATGAAACTAAAACTAAATGTTACTCCAGGGTATGCTTTATGATTTTCTTGTGTTATGAGGTTTTATCGTGAATGCAGTACTTTAGCAGTGATGCTTATTCAAACAAACAGACAGATAGTCAGATGTACGGAAATTAAAAAAAAATATTGTAATGTATTTTATCACTTATTTCAAGACACCTGCAACAATTTTTTTCACAAAAATCTAAAGAGTACAGACGTGTTAGATGTACATTCTTATTTTTATTATTTAATTTTTTTTTACATTGTTTATAGGGTCTTTTATTCCACCGAACATATCAGCCCCATTGTTCCCCAATCTTTCTAGCTCTATCATGAGAGTCGCTGATGAGGTATCATAACCAGGTCATACAGCATCTTAGCTTCACCCGAACAGGGTCCAGCCAAGATGCTGTGACAAATACCTATGTTCTGACAAATGTACGTTCTTATTATATGTATAGATTTTGATCGATTACTTGTTAATAGAATAGAAGAAATCGATATGTTATCAGTGTTTGTAGGTATTAGACGTTTCAGTCTTTGAATTACCTTTATACTAAAAACTTGGTTTAACTAATTACGCAATTACCGTTATAATGTGTAATATTTTTGATTTCAGTACTCAGAGCAAGATTTACCGGACTGCAGACCGCGTCAAGTTTGTAGTAAGGTGGACTTGTACGATACGTCTCAGCCTTGGATTGAAAAGAAATGTCGGTGTTTAGGTCATAGGCCTTGTTCCAGGTAAATAATATATCTTTTTCTTCTTCTTACCCTTATCCCACATAAGTAGGGTCGGTACAAAATGTTTGTCATATTGTGGTATATGATTTGGCTTAATTTTTACGATCGGCCGCCTGCCTGACATCAACCCTCCTTGGGATTATTTCGTTGTAGCACTGTATTTATGATTATTATTATATAGTTACGAAGTCTGATGGGATCTTTTAGCCTTACAATTTTTCTGTAGGCTTTAGCTTTGGTAGGCTATTTATAGTGTCTGCTTGAGCGGCACCACCGTTTCGGTTAAAAACGAAGTGCTTCAAGATTATGGTTTGCTTGCTATATTGCCATTTATTTGTGATATAAAAATGTATTTACAAAAAAGGATACTTTCGGTACTGTGAATCCAGAAAATGTAAAAAAAATATGGAAAAGGGATATAAGAATCTGTTTAATTGTAACGTCAACGATATAAAAAGAGTCAACGACTAATTATTTTCTCAAAGTTGTTTTGTAGGAACAAAAACTTTAAACCGATTTTAAAACTAGGCATCTGACGTGATGCTCAATCATCCGCATCGCTAGGTAGGACACTTGCCATAAAAAAAAACGAATTAACAAAAATAGAGCCACCTGTTCATTCATAGAGTTTATGCTAATTGCTTTAGTTTCATTATGTATTAACTTTTCCACATATAACATTGCATGTTTATTGTTTAATCACTAGATGCAGATAATTATTCATAATTATTCATTGGTAAACCAACCATATTGTAATGATCCGGCAAACGAAATTTATCACTAGTTAAAGTACATATAATCTTTAACATTTAAATTATATATTTTCCAGTGACCTCACCATTGAAGACAATCATACATTGTCAGATAAGACCACGTTATTCAAGACTTGCGAGCCGGTAAGGCGTTTGCCGAAATGCCGTTATTTCAAGGACGCCGCGTGGATCATCTACACATTTCCTGACAGCAACGCTACACAGCAAATCGTCAACTGTCACTGCCCTAAGCTCTCAGTCACGTATCTGTTGAAGAAATTGCCGTACACGACATCTAGTGGCCAACAGGGGAACCAGTATCAGTTTGCGTGCTCGCCGCAGAGTGTAAGTACTCTTTTGTAATAGTTCGTATTGTCACCGCATGGTGACACTACTATTAATTTTATAAAGAAAACCTTTGGAAAAGCTGAATGGTTGGATTTTTTTACAAAATATTTTAAGTTTTGACAGGATCTTGATCAGGATCCAGGATCAGTTATTTTATTCATAATCTTGTGTTAAATAACTTTATATTTTGTAAAATTGGTGATGTTACGTAATGTAGTTCGGTTATTGTGCACAAATAAAGTAGATGGAAAATAATACCACGGAGCATGAATTCTGAGATGGCACAAAAACTCCATGGAAATTTCTAACAAGGGAATCACCATTTTGTTAGAATATTGAAATGATGAAAAGAAACCTGTAATATATCTACTCGATAGGGGTAGTGATAATCTAGAAGATTGGTTACAAAAAATAAATTGAAAAATATCTCATAATTCCTGCATTATGGCACAATATATTTAATAATTTCCTTTAGAATAAAAAATATTTTTTTTAAGTAAAAATCTAGACGGCATACTATTTAATTTCAGGAATGTGTGTATTCGTTTTATCGCACGTTAAATTCCTTCTAACATATTTTTATGTATATAATTAAATTTCATTTTAACAGAGGTTACGCTGTTCGAGGAAAGAGCCGTGCAAACTGTTCAGCGCCAGACGACGACACGAACAGATCGACGAAGTAAACGCCAATACCATATGTCAGTGCCCGAGAGAGCACTCATGTCCTAGACACCACACAGAACCCGGCGTATTAGCCGGAATAACCTACGCTTCTGAAGACATCCGCACATTTCACGGGTATTGCATGCCCGAACCACCGCCGGATACTTATAGATTCGTCGGCAACAAAGACTGAGTTCCATTCACAAATCCTTATTTTAATTCGGGAATCAAAACATTAGCCGATAGATCATATAGTCTTTGGTGTAAATAAAATGGTACTGCTTATAAAGCATTAACTTCTTAAAAAACCATTGAAGTTTATTTGTCATTTTTACTTACGTTTGAAAGAATTGGCGCTATCAAACACAATTAAAACGGAATAAAATTAATTTTCTTACTTTACTCCTTCGGCTGTGTATTTAAATTGTACAGTTAAATATTTGTTTTTTTTTTTATAACGTATCATCAGATTATGTTTTTTTTTCATACAATAACAACATAAGAATGCGCCTTTTTAAAGTTTGAATGAGAAGAGCTCTTTCTCTTTAATCGTCAGGGCGTTATTTTTTATTGCATGCTTGTTACCTGTTTAGTACAAAAATCGTAAAAGTGCAGCATGTTTCGATTTATGATTTTATTTGATTGTACTTTAATATATCGCACTATTTCTTATACATTTAAAGACAGTTTACAGACATAGACATAGACAGTTTGGATAAGTTATTCTAAATTATATTTATATAAGAGTGAAATTATATCTAACGGCTCAGTGATAAAATTTGAAACAACATAACCGTGTATGACGATATTAAAGTTATATAGACAATGTAAATAATTAATGTTAGTAATTTGTATTTTAAAATTACGATTGTTACAAAGAAGTGATAACGTTTAATTTAAAGAAAAAAAAATGGCACTTACGTATTAACGCCACCGCAATGCGCTCGCCGACCGTTGCGGCGGGTGGCTCACGCTATTCTTATTTCGCAAGTCTTAAACATAACTGAAACGGGATGGGAATACTGAGAAAAATAAATAGTCCACCTATTAATGTATACGGCAAGATATCAGTCACGAGGCCCAAGCTTTAGATTACACTTGCGAAACAAAGACAGCACGAGCCGGTCGCGGCAGCGGTCGCTGAGCACATTGCGGTGGCGTTAATACGTAAGTACGAAAAAAATTACAAATGTTACTTTATACTATGAATAATATTTTTGTTGTGTTGAGAAACAAAACACTTCTTTGTGGAGTCGGATTTTTTTTTGTTTCTGTTGAAGATTGTAAATAGTTATAGATTAGGAAACCATTCCAAACGTTTAGTTTAAATTATTAATATGTTTATATATTTAACTTGCCATACTTACGTAGTCTGTTGCGTTTGTTCCAACGTCTTCCATTCCAGTTACGAGGACTTAAGTTATGTTCATTGTTTTGTTTATGTTAACAAATTGTGTAATAATTTATTTTATACGAATGCTGATGTTTTGAATATGCCATATCCTTAAGATTTTAGTATATAAATAAAATAGAGAAATAGCAAGCTTTTTTTAAAGTAATACAATGCGAATTATATTTAAAATGTGTTAGATGAGTGTATGTAATTTCTGTGAACTAAGAATACAACGAACGTATCAAATAACAAAAAGTAAATTCATATTAAATAAACTCACATCAATTGCTCACATTTTATGCCCAAGTTTAGCCAAGATTAAGAAACTTTTCAAATGTATTTGATTGAATGTGACTTTGTAAATACAACAATTCGTTGATGTTTTGTATTATACCTAAGATATGGTACGTCTTCCTTTATTTGTTTTAATGTATAGGTTTACTTAAGTTAAATTATTGAGAGAAAATGAATAAATATTTCAATATTAAAAACAAAAATGTTTCTGCTCTTGACTAACACCTGCCTATGGCTTCATCAGCGATATAACAATACGAAATATATGTGCTCTCTTATTGGGAACTTAGTAAATATAGTCGATAAAAAATTGAATACATAATGCTTCGCTCAGCTTAGAGATATGTACAGTAGTGAAAAAATACGAACTAGGCTATACTATAATAATAATATTGTAAAGAGGTAAAGTCTGTGACGTTGTGAGTTTATGACGTTGTAGGGGGTAATCTCTGGATCTACTAAACCGATTTTGAAAATTATTAAACCAATAGAAAGTCACGTTATTTGTGAGTATCATAAGCTATAAATTAACCCGAAAAATGAAAAGACTTTTTTCGTAATCGACTTTTTGTGGTAGTCGGATTTGCAAAGTAAGTCGGAGAAAAAACGGTCGAACGTAAACGTTTCATACGAACACTGCCTTTACGATGAGAGATATATGATTAAGTTCTATAGAAAAATTGTAGAGCTTGATAATGCCTACAGCATATGTCCGCGACAGCATATGTCTAACTTTTATACTTAAGTCACAAAAAGTAGTTTTTTTATAAATGTTTACTGCCCAACGAAGTGGGCACGGTTCAGCTAATAATGGATATAAGTAAAACTAACAAATACTCCAATCTTCGTCTGTGTTATTTATTACCTTAATAATATATTTTATGTACAAAGGAAGCATAAAAAAAGTGAAAGCAAAAATACACTTTGCTTACCAAATTTCTTTGTACACAATGCTATCTATATACTTTGATACCTCTGCGCAAGCGCACCAGATCGCTTAACCCGCTTCACTTATGACTGCATAGTTAGTATTTATAAAGATCTCAGTACCTAAATACTTTAATAAATGTTTGTTCAATAAACGTATCGTGATTATTTTTTTAGGCAAGGACAAGGTGTCCAAAAAGTCAAATAAAAAAAAATGGATAGATTTCCAGCAGTTTTGTGTGATGCGTGCACATCGGTAAACCACTATAATTCTATTTACATAGATATATGAGGCACTGAAGCAGTAAATTACTGTATATTAAAATAAAAAAAATATATATAGTTCGGTTATCAAAGTAGTTTAGATAAATAGAACATGCATAAACAAATAAAGACCATAAGTAAGTAGAATTACTTGGCGTAAGTACGATCGCTCTTGTTGTAAGCAAATATTACTATATATTTCATTTTTTTAAATGCATATATAACTCGATTCGTACTAAGCGTACTTATATAAGATACGAATAGTGATAAGTAATCGAATTCTTACTCAAACGTTAAATTTTATTTACGTTTTGTCACGATATTTGGGCTCTTACTGGACAGTGAAATTTTACGATCGTTCAGCGTTTCTCTTGCTCAATCGAAACGGCATCCTTAAATGATACGAAAGTAAATAAATTACCGTATCGGAATTCATTTGATGTGATATCACTTTTATTTTCATAAAGTAAAACGTTGAGCTCACCGCCGCCGTATATTCCGGACTAGGGATATGCATTCAGAAAATATATCGATGTAATTCGATACGTTGATTAGTAATCAATTTTTATTCAATATCGATTACATATTGTTATTATTATTTCATACAGAATATAGAGTTATGAATCCACGTAAACTATGTAATTGAATACATTATTAAGTAGATGAACAGTAGTTATTTGCAATAATATTTGTGTTTGTTAAAGATAATTTACTAGCTTTTGCTAGCGGTTGCGCTCGCATTAATGTGGATTTGTTCTATCCGTCGGGAATGGTACCTATGTTCTTTTCTGTAGCCCTGTAAATATGCTTACAATATTTCATGATCGGTCGAATGGTTAAAGAGTGAAAGCGTAACACGTAACAAACAAACTGACTTTCGCATTTATAATAGTAGAGGAAAGTGACGCAATATGGAATAGTATCACTAATATGAATACCATCATTTCTCTCAAACGGAAAATCACAGACCCAATAAATAATTATAGTTTCTATCTTTCTTTCCCCTTTCATGCGATAAGTTGTAGCATGTCAGTCGAATGAGCCTTTTCGTTTTTGTGACAATGTTCTGTGTTGTCGCTACCGCATAAATTTGTAAGGTGTGAAAAAAAATATATATATATTGTCATATATAAATTACATAACACACAAAAAGTGCACATGGTATTGTTTTTTATAGCTTCTAAAGATCATTTAGATATTTTTTGTGGGTTTTAGTGGTATTTGATTGTATTACTTCTTTAAATATAAAAATATTAACGTTAGTTTGAAGTTGTTGGAAAAGCCAAATATGGACGGATGACAATATCCAATTATGGACTATTCCATAATTGGTTCTCATGCGTATCAGCTGACTTGATGATTTTGTTAATTATACATCTTTCATGTTTTATCAGAATGAAGGGCATCAACTTAAAGACCACGCGAAAAGAATGAAATTCAGAGAATATGGCGGGAGCTAGGGAGCTATAAAATTAGTAAGAGAGAAAGAGTGGGTATTCAAGAGTATTGTACCAGCACATGTTCCCCATGATTCAATAAGTACTGGCTTGACGAAAAAACTGATGCTTAACTAGGTGCTACCTTAGTAAGTAGCCCTTAGCATGGTGAAAACGATATAAGTTAGGTAGCTGATTTGGGGGACACTTTAGCCTAAGGATCTCTTAGTTAGGGGTACGTTAAGGAAGCGTTGGTGAAAACGGGCATTAATGTTAGAACATTCATAACTGAGCAGATTTGTCTAATTTAATCCTAACTCATCTAATATATAAAAATCTCGTGTCATGGTGTTTGTGGTCGAACTCTTCCGAAACGGTTGGACCGATTTTTATGAAATTTTAAATGTATATTTGGTAGGTATGAGAGTAGGTCGTAAAGTATATTTTATACCTCTAGTGGATTAGAGGGTGTCCCTATCTAGATTTTCTTTTAATTTTTCTTTTCGCGTTTTTCTTATTTGTCATCAAAAAATACCTATAACCATATATTTTCACTTTCCGAATCCCACCCTCAAATTTTTTATTCGGGGTTTTTTTTGTACGAACAATATCCAAATGATTCAAAGGTCGTTCGTATTTCAAACAAAACGAAATTATTGATGTTTTTGATTGAGAGATGGCGGTACGTCCACCTCATTGAAATTTCTTCCACACATGCGTAAGTCGTTCACTAAACCAACTTGGTAAGTGTTTGAGTGAGTCCCTGAATTGTTTGGTTTTACCATTGGGAACGGTGGGAGTCGCTGTAATCGGGTTGAGTTTGGAAAATACAACTGGAACCGGTAGGTATCCGATTTCACGCAGACGAAGTTGCGCGGGTCAGCTAGTATGTACTATATACATTCAAATGTGACTTTGTATTTTTCTTACGGTTTCACATCTCAAATACTCAACCAATTATCGTTAAATTTTACATACAGACTGACAGAAGTACAGAAAATGGGCATAGGGTATCATTCCTTAAAAAAAATATCTTAATCTACATTGGCGCAAGCGAAGCCGCGAGAAATACATAGTTTTATTATAATCCAAGATAGCAACCTGAGAGTTGAATAATTAATATATTTGCAGTGATAAACGTCGATACCTACTCTGCTCTTGCTATTATTCAACTTTGAAGTATCAGATTTTTTTTTAAATTGACTATATTCTTTAAAATCACGATATAAATAACAGTGAATAAACATATTAGCCATTGTTTAATTGAGTCTGAGTTTTACTAAGCTTCAAATAAAAGATTTGGTCGTATCGCAAAGGCTACGAAGAAGTTTTAGTCGAGAAAGACAAGGGTCAAAATAAATTTATGGACTGTACACTCAGTATTAATTGTTTACTAAGAAATTCTATTTAATTAGTCGAGGAAAGGATAAAAGTGAAGTTTCATATTTATTATTATTATATCCAAAAGGTATAGACGTAATAAATATAATAATTGGACAGCACAGAATTACCCTATATGATTAAGATGTTCAATAAAATCGGTAATAACAAGACTGAAATAAAATATTACATTAATATTCAAGAAGGTATTTTTTATACAAACGTTTTAACTGTCGATTAATCGATTACCTACCGAAACGAATATTAGTGTATTCTGAAAATCTTATTAGAGTATATATATGTAAATAAAAATCAATTCCCAAATGTATCTAAGAACATCACTTCAGTACGGCTGCACCTATTTGGGTAGTATTTTATTTGTTGTGTTTGTAGGTTTGTACGTACGAATGTGTTGTAAAAATTATACGGAAACGTGAAAATAAAAAAAAAATATCTCGACATAAAAAAAGTGAGTAAGACAGAAGTCATTAGAGAAATCTTTACAAATATTGACAGAGTTGACAGATTGACGTTAAATTATCAGTCGCCAATTTATATAATTACGTGGTCGTATTGTAAAGGGAAGATTTAGTTTAATTTTCTTCGTTAATATAGACGAGCGAATCCGGGGCAGGCAGGTAATATAGAATGGAGTTTACAAAATCATTATAGATAAAAACTAGCGGGCCCGTTGGACTTTGACCTTCTTTGATAAAAAAAAAACCTAAAAATCAACCGCAGCATCAACTATCGAGTCCAAATGTACATCTAAACCATTATTAATCCAATTGAACACATTAAAATTTTTTTTTATTGAAATCTGTCCAATCCCTTTAGGTGTTCGGTCACATACATAATAGTATCTAAACTCATGTTCAAGATATAAATAGTTGAAGAATTTTATAAGATCTGGTTTATTTAAAAGGAAATTCTTAACCCGAATTTGGACTCGGACCGATCAATAACAATCGATACAGTTAGAAACCCACGATTTTTCTGAATTAAACTATAATACCACAGACGTCATTTCGATTATTCGAGATTTCTGTGTTAATACACCAAATTTCAGTTGTATTAAAATGGACCTTACACCTATTGTCTAAGAAACCAATTTTGAAATATCTCCATTATTTAGAACTATGTCTTTCCAGTTTTTAGTATATGTATAATATGGGGCATTTATTTCTTTAAACAGGAAATATACACACACTATATGTATATATAGGAACATGCCTTCACTTTTTCAAACTGATTTCTGCGCGCTTTAATGTAGATTTGAACTATTCCACGGGAACAGTATTTTTTTCTGAAAAATAGTACCCTGTGTTCTTTTCTGAACCCTTGACGACATGAATGCCAAATGTCATAATGATCGGTTGATGAGTAGTATAAGCGTGAAAGCGCGTAACAAACAAACACTCAAATTCGCATTTATTATATTATTTAAGATGATGAGAGCGTTTCATCTTTAATATATATAAATGATACCTTCACACAGTAGAAGATAATAGACATACTTCGTCAGAAATCGTGATTACATTTTTATTACAGATCATACTAACATAAACATAACGTTGAAGAAACCTTATATAATTTTACTATAATAAAAAAATAAAGTCAAAATTCAACGTACAATTGCCCACGGAAATGAAGAAAGTTAAAGGTCATTATCATCTGTGTAGAGAGCTCGCTTAATTTCTCTGCAGAACTGCGAATACTCCCGGCCGTACATTATTGTATAGAACAGGTAATTGAATAGAGAATAGCTAGCTAGCTTCATTCGTGACCGGGAATACGTACGTATCTTACTTTTACGTCCTACGACTCTTGAGTTGTTAAGTAACTCTTGAGATTTTTATGATAAACTCCTCACAATGTTTGCTGTAGTCACGGAATTATACGAAATATTAAAATAACTGTTATTTTATAATGTTTGAAGAGAAAGGAAGTTTTAACAGAAAGAACGTGAACGTAAAATTCACATAATCTTGTGCGAAACATAAAGGAAATTATTTTTTAGAATAATACCACATAAGTATCTATATTTTAACAGAGTTTTTGTTTAGTAAAGTTCTCATTATCTATATATATGTATAAAGAAAATTGTAGCGATTGTTTGCCCGGGCTAATCTTCGAAAGGATTTTTTCTGATTTTTGTTTGTCTAGCACATAGTGTATGCTGTGACAGTTTTGGGCCAATGTGCCTTTACATTGTTCATATACGAGTATAGTGTCGATTCATGTTTGGTATATTGACCAACTGTCCTTAATAAATAAATAAAGGATAAAGCGATTTTGATAGTTTTTATTTTTTTTCGATTTTGAAGTTTTTATTGTAAGACGGAGAACTCCTCAGAGCGGTTATTCAACCGTTACGCTTAGAGTATGCAGTAGTGATAAAATCTACGCCGAATAACATGAGGATTATACGGGTTGAGTGTAAGGACAAAATTACAATTTAAAAACAACAGACAGCCCACAATTAATCTAACGTATTTACCATAAAACAGCGAAACCATTTTTACGAGAGCGAAGTCGCGAGAACCAGTTTGTTGTATAACATGTAATTCATAGTAACACGCCAAAACACTCCTGTTGTTTTCGAGTAACAGTAAATTCGTATATAACTGAAGATTTCTCGAGTACTAATGACCGAAACATTACGTTAGAAGATTTGGACATGACCCAAGAGATAAATTATATTTAGTAATATAGGTACACTAATATTCAATTATTTTCGAACTGTATACCTAAAATTGCGATATGTAATAATTGTAAGAACAATTGTATTACTTTCTAATCTATAGTAATTTGTACGACGAGGTTAAATATTTGTTAAAAAATCTTTTACTAGTAGAAAATTACATCCATACAAAGAGGTATAGTCTACTTTATATAATTAAGTTTTAAACTGTACTTACGAAACCGCAGGAGGTTACTAATCCATAATAACTTGTTTATTAAATAAATTGCATGTAAAATGCTCATAGCAATTCGTTTAAAATAGAGTAATAATATATGAAGTTAACTTTTTAAAAATAATGAAAATGAAAGAGAATGAATGCCTGCCTTGCCATTGATTGACACATGCTGTTCTTACCCTATTGTTATTTATATAGAAAAGTAGTAAAGATTGTTTAAAGATTATTATATTTTTCTCAGAGTTAACAAGTTGTTAAGATACCTTAAGGGCGTAAAATGAATTTAAAAACGGCACTACATGATTGGTTCTGTCGTTGTTGATCCGTAACCTACAAGTAAATTGAAAAAAAAAATGTAAACTGTTTAACTCGAATAAAAGGTTTCGTTAAAATGTAACTCTGCTTATTACAATATATAAAATTGTGACAATGTACTTAAGTACGTCGTTTACTTAAAAAAATGTCTCGTAAAGTCGGTAAGACTTAAATTATACGATATCTCAAATACCAGTAGTTTTATGATCAGATTATAATGCGTTTTAAGCCGTTGACGATAGCTTGGTTGAAGTAGCATTGTAGTTACGACAAGACAACTTTAAAATTTTCTACCAATTTATTTTACTTAAATACGTGGGGCGAATTACAAATTTCTGAAATTAATAATAATAAAAATACTATGATTGGTCAAAAATGAATTGATTGTTTCTCAAAATATTCTCCCTTAGCTTCAACACATTTTCTCATACGAATAGATTAATTTTCAAAACTTTTATATCACTCCTCCTGGTGACTCGGAAACATGATTTTATACTTTTCAACGGTCTCTTCTGGACGATCGCGTAAAGAATTGTTGATTTTTAAAAACAAGTAGTTCGATGTTGCCAATCTGGAGTATGCAGGATTACCTATAATATTTGCCATTTTCCTTTTCAACAATTCGTTTGTTTGGCCGTGCGTTAGCAGGCATTGTTATGGTACAAGATGATAGGGGTTTTTGGTTGTTTTTACGGAGTACGTCAATAACTTCCGACAAAGTAATGACCGTCAACCAATTGCTATTCACTGTACGACGATCCTCGAAACCAATACTGGCCACGTGTCCAATCATATTTAAAAACGTAGCAATCATTAAGTTAGTGGCAGACGGCACACTCGCCACTTTGGTTGGTTTCAGCGCACCTGAAAAGGCCTAATCAGTCGATTGCTGATTTGTTTTGGGACTGTAGTTGCAAATCCATATTTCGTCAACTGTCACTATATCCTACATTCAGTTTGACGTTCGTTGAATCTGGTAAGCATGGCATTGCATCAAGTGACGCAGTTCGTTTTTTGAGCCTCAATTAAATTGTTCCATCGGAAACACAGTTTTTTTACACCTATATGTTTTCCATATATAATATTCTTAATGTAAGTGACCAGCTCCGGAAAATTTTAATGAACCCTATATATTTAAAACTATGCAGTTAAAATTAATGCGACGATAAATGTTAAAATCTTGCCTTTTATATATTTATATACTTTACATTCACTTTATAAAGATTTACTAATAACATTATGTAATTATAATATTGTTCGTACATGATGTAGGCTAAAGTAAGATGTATATCAAATTTATTACCCGATAAATTCTTGATTAAATCCAAATGTATCACATAAGGAAGACATGATGTGGAATGATTGTAATAAAACATCTGTAATCTAATACAAGACTATCTCGGCTAAGATTTTATTTCTTCAAATTACAGGCTCATCTTAACGATCTATATAGAGAAATCATGATACTAGTTATAATTGGAAAATTGTTTTTTGTATTTTAATACCTAGCTACGCTACGCCCAGCGGGTACGAGTGTACTAATGAAGAAAATGGAACGAATTCTTGGATTTCGAGTACGACCATATAATGAAATAGAATGGCAACGGAACAATTGAACGTAAATTCTGTAAATATTTTTGCAGATCTTCAAACTATCATCTATCTATCTTGTACTCCGGTGAAGCTGTTAAAACCTTACTAGGTAGTCAGTACGAAAAAAAATCTATCTGTCTCACTCTCTTTTTGTATGAAGATATGTTAATCCAACATTTTAACTCTTTCGTACGATTTTTCAAACAGTATCTTTCAGACGAACCTTGTCCTGACAATTACAAACACAACAAAAAAGAATGACCTAAATAAGTGTAGCCGTTTTGAAGTGATGCGCTTATATACACTCGGCAATTGGTTTTTTATTTGTATATATTTATTGAAGAAGGTCTATATAATATCACGCTACGACGCTTAGAAGCAGAGCAATTATCATACAAAGTTTGGATCTATAAGTATACTAAGAGAAAATAAAGTGATAGTGCGGGCGGACTGTGTGAGACCGTGCAGGGTTATTAGAGGCGTAGTGTGGGTTAGCCCCCGTAAGATAACCGATCGTTACCAAGAAGGACCGAACTGTGTATGCCTATGGTAGTTGGGAACTATGATTCGCAGCTCGAGTCGCATGTTTGGCCCCCCTTAGTGTTTTACAGCGTGCGATTAAATAATATAAACAAGTAAAACAAAACATCGTATAAGTGATAAGTTTTATAACTGACTTAATATGTTTTTCACGTTTGTTATTTATTTTTAATGCAAGTGTGAACTGAATACCTACATATATGTATGCCCACCAACCCTACCGATTAGTTAAAGCAGGCTTTGTATGACAACTAGCGCTGCAACGTTTCCACAAGGAAGCCTGCAGCTTGTGCTGAGACAAAGACCTTTTCACCCCATACAACACTTGTCTTTCTTGATTATTATTTTTTTAATATATATTCTTGTGTGTGTTGTATGTATTGAATAAATATATCTTTCTTTCTTACTTTCTTAATTACGACCACAATATACGAATGCATTTGATTATTTTTACAAAAGTTTTTTTTTTACCTTCTCACGGAGGCAGAACTCTGTTACCTATTTGTTTCTTTTATTACAAGCTATTTTTGTCCAAGCTCCTTTTGCATACTGCAAAGATCGCAGATAGACAGGCAGGACAGGATTAATTTGCTGTGAAATTAATCGTAGCAGAAAACGATGTTCGGGTTCAAAGAAACAAAACTCTATTTGATGGTGACATTAACACAAATCAAAAAATTCTCACGGCATATGGAAGCTACTCGCATCGAATTAACTACAGCCCTCGCCATACTTTTTGACCGCTCTGAAGATATTTACATAGATCACAAATTTAAAGATAAATAAACGCCGATTGTATATTTCAATAATAATATTTTAACTTTGTTTCGTATTATTGAATATATTAAGCGCGAACCAGAATTTACGACTATATACAGAGCGGTTAAAAAGATTGACGAGGACTTTATATGTCCGTTCTACTATTTTCATTACAAGCGTAATAAATTTTCACTTGCGTATAAAGTAAAGCACCGAATTGTGGCAGATGTAGATTTTACATTTGGGATGTGGGAGCGTTAATTATATTGTCTATATGAATATTATAAAGAAGTAGAGTTTGTGAATATTTCTGCATTAAGACTATATCTATTTTATACTAAATCTAGCTTTACTAAGTTTTTGTGGACATACATATACAGAATTCCTGAAACTCAGTCTTTTATAATTAAAATAACCTAGTAAACAAGTAAGTAATTTACATTTAAAATATTGCTGTAACAAACATTAAACGATTACTTTGTTTGATAGAAAATAATATAATCCAGTTGTAAGATGACAAATATCTCATTTGATAACTACTTGGTAAAAAGTTTAAGATATTCAAGTACATATAAATTTAAACAAGCTTTCCTCATGCTCGTGAATAGTAATACCGTTGATATGTTTTATTTAAAACTAGCGGGCCCGGCAGACGTCGTCCCGCCCTGATTATAAAAAAATCCGGGACAAATTATATACCAAAACGTTCCTCGTGAATCACTTTATCCACTGGTGAAAACCGCATAAAGATCCATTCGGTAGTTTTTGAGTTTATCCCGAACAGACAGACAGACAGACGCGGTAGGGGACTTTGTTTTATACTATGTAATGATGTAATGGACATATGTCTCTCTTTGATAAAATAATGAAAATAATATGTTCAGATAATTAAAGACTACATGTGCAAAGAAAATTCTTTTGTCGTTTAATTTATACGTTTGTGCGGTAGGTACGATAATGATGCACTGTGTAGAATTGTAAAAACTCCCGGAACAATACAAAAGATAGCGTAATATTAGAAAGCGTATCCAGCAAATTACTCATTACATTTATTGTCTGTACATACTAGATTAGAATCTAAGAAAAAAATGTTAACGTAACATAAATCATACAGTTATCCGAAGGTAAGGTATTTGCTTCTAAATACCTATACTCAACGTTAATGCTACAGTTTATATTTAAGCATCAAGTAGCTATTCATTACAATACTATTTACTGTTTATGTCGCACTGCATATTTGTTTTACAAAGTCCTCCGTCGTGTCAATCTGTCTATTCGCGATAAACTCTAAAATTATTGAGCGGATTTTCATGCGGTTATAATATTAGGTTATTAATAGATAGAGTGATTTACGAGGAAGGTTTAGTTATATAAGTTATCAAGATTTTTTTGTAAATTGGTTGAATTATAACGATAGATGTTGGAAATGTCGGAATAAGTCAAGTCGCCTGGCAGCTGTCGTCGAAAACGCTGCCTAATCCCTTTGAAATATAACAAAACAATTGCGATAATAAGCAACGCTGACGAAGTCGCGGGGATCAACTAATATCTGATATATTACTACAATAACAACGTATTGGTAAGCGCAGGCATCCAACAAAATGACAACTAGATTGTTCCGTCCCCTTATCTTATGTGAACACCGGATGAAAATCCGTTCAGTAATTTTTGAGTTTATTGCGAACAGACAGACATACAGACGCGGCAGAGGACTTTGTTTTATAATATGTAATAACCTTAGAGAGCTCAGAGGTCATGACGATCTACGTGGGTTCGCATTAAAAGTAGACCTAAACTATAAGTTCTTTAACTTCCGTAGTCCGGTGAAGCTGTTAAGACCTTGCTAGGTCAATAGCGTAGTCAGTTCGAAAAAAAAAATTCTTTAACTTTCTGTTGAAAGAAGACATCTTAATACAATAATAAAATATTTGTGGGAGCTTCACAGTAATCGTGACTAGCTATTACCTTCATTTTGAAATTCTGTTGGCAAGTAACTGTTTTCCGTTTCGAGGCATTTTATCTATCACATCATCACTTATTATTACGAATTATAAGTTATAGAATACGACCAAAGTATTAGTTGTCTTTCCGATAGACAAAATGCAGGGAATCAAAATGGTAAACATAATATGATTATACAACTATACTACAAATCGTGTGCTCCTTGTACTACTGTATAGAGATTATGGTCACAAGTTAATCTGGAATTCATTAAAACAGTTCGATTAAAAAAAAACGTTTTATATTAACATGCTTATTTTCATTTTATATAGGAGAAAGTACAGTGATATATTGTCACTTCTGAAACCTAACTGTTAATGTCTTGAAACCTAATTAAAACTTGTTGAGTAAGTGGATCTTGTGTGACCTGTGTCCGCACGTTTAAACCGACAAACATTGAAAAGTGTTTTTTACGGTATATTATAATATTTTTGGGAATTGAAAATATATGTCACTAATGTAATTAACGGATTATATAGCTCATCTATACATATAATAAGAATGTAAATCTAACGTGTCTGTACTTTTTCGATTTTCGTGAAAAAAATTGTCGCAGGTGTCTAGGAATAAGTAATAGAATACATTTCAATCATTTTTAAAGTACTTTGTAAGTACGCGAGAAAAGTAGACAAGTAAATGGACTTAATACATTCTTAAGACTTTATTAATCACTGTTTTTTACAGAAGCTTCCGCGCAGACGAAGTCACGGGCACAACTAGTTTCCAATAAAAAAGAATCTAACAAGTCTGCAATTAATTTAATGTATAAATTGTACAGACGAAAACACGGAAGACAGTTTCGAATATGGGAAGTTGATCTAAATGCAATAGCAGAGGAAATATGGACTAGGAAATCACTAAACAGAACATAATTGTGAGAAGTGAAGGATGCCTTTGCCAAAGTTAGGCAAATAGACTGGGTTGTCGATGTCGATTTATTAAATTAATTTCGAATTGTGTTTACTATAATGTTTCTGATTAAAGGCTTATATTATGATTATTATTGGTACCAAATGTAGGTGGAAGTGAAACAGATATCAAACTAAAATAGCAAAGAGAAGCTATATGAATCTAAGTTGAATCTCGACTATCAATTTTATGGCGGTGCGATGCTGAAGCAAGCTGTGCCTTAGACAATGTCTCTCCTACATTGTTGATAGTGATTTAACCGTACACCGGTGCTAAATTTATTGACCGTAGCTTACAGAAAGGTCTTTCGATTGACCCTTACTATACTTGTTCGCCTTCGACGTACAGTTTTGTGCATAGATAAAGAGGATTCTTGTATTTTCTAGACCTAATGGTAAGGAATCGGTTAAATAATAAATAAAGTCAACAGAAACTGTAAATGGCTTTTCGGTTTAGATTGTATATTTTATTTTACATAAAAGGTGTAGATGCTTGAGTCCCAGAAAAGAACACGCGCTTTACGTGTATCGACTTGAATTGTTAAGTAAGGCTTGAGAAAATTATTTTGCTCTATTTACTAGCACGAAAAATTTAGATTGTTTAAAGACATAATTGCTTTGCTTGATTAATCGTAAAAAGCTTAATGTTCAATTTTGACCCAGTTTCAATCGGATTGTAGACGAAATATTTTCTTAATTTCCACTTTATGCGCTAACCATGAAAATACCAACCACTTGGTATGCATACTGGAAATTGCTCGATAATGTTGATCATTTCGTTTTATTTTTTAATGTATTTTGATGCCTTTCAAAAGGGCAGCATTTTTGTAATAACCGAATCTTCACTGGTATTCTTAGTGTATTATTATATTAGGTATTATTTATTTTATAAATCTAGAATGTTAACATATGAAATAGATAATCTTTAACAACGTTGGAACAACTATTATGAATGTTGGCATATCTAAGCATTTTCCTATATTACTTTTATGCTATGCATTTTATTATAACTGTCCACTACGTGGCGCTAGATTATATTTTGTTACCATTTATTTTCATATTCTACTTTTAACGCAGACGAAATCGCGAGCAGTTACCAGTTCTTTTATAAATTCCGATACGTCGAACGATTAACAACGCTGTTAAAAATATTATATGACGATTTAAAACGTGAAGAAAGCAATTCTTTAACTTATCTTTTTTTATTGCAGGAAGTTGAAATCGCGGCATCCATACAAATGCGTATGAAACTTTTTTAGCATTTTTATGAGACAATGTGTTCTTCCTTATTTTTTTGATAAGCCGTTTTAATCCTTACGGTATAGTAATCGAGCGGTTATTATCGATTAACCCGAGTTAACGAGTGAGCCGTTCAATTCTGACAAGTAAACAAAACGGGTGTTTATACAGCATTTGAACGCTAATCTAGGTTTGGAATCGTCAAAGTCATTCCGGATTTGACCGTGGCCGCGCGGTGAAAACACTGAATTCCGTTAACCGATACCACGATCGGTGGATGGATCACCGATAATGCAACAACCGAACTATACCGGACAACGGTTAATATAGAAGATTATACAATCTGATTGTTTGATACGCCGATTACGTAAGCGTTGATTAAAAAGAAGTTAACATTAGACAAGGCGATAGCTTTCTTGTTTTGTTATTTAATCGACTTCTTACTTAACAAATTTCAAACTTATTTCTTTAATTCTTTTTCGGTTTTTTAGACATCAAATCCAAAGCCTGACGCCTCACCTGATGTTAAATGCCAACGTGGTCTAAGACGATAAACTTGTTAAACCTAGAATATGTCAAGTGCAGCTGCCGGAACATACCTATATGTATTTGGACGCAGATCTTCAACTTAACAGGGATAGCTTGCGAGGCAGATCTGAAAAAACCCCACAATCATACTATAATCTCATCATGTTTTCCTTCGCCGAAAACTGTGGCTTATTCGTAAGAATTTGAACCTAGAACACCAGAGGAAGAAGCCATCATCTCTTCAAAAATAAAATAAAAGCATTCATATTCAAGATAGTGATATTAAATATATCGTGATGTAGTCTAGTATAGTGATATAATGTTATCTTTTTATTTACATACTAACTGATATCCGCGAAGTCGTCTGTGTTGTTTATTACCTTAATATTATTTTTGATGTACAGAGGAAAAATACATAGAGAAAATTGAAGGCAAAAATGTAATTCGGTTACAAAATTTCTTTGTAAATAATGTTATCCTTCCACTCTCCTACACAGGTGTACCACACGGATCGCCCCAGTCTACATATCGCCGAACGCGTAGTGTTTATCTTTTCAAATGATAGATTTTTTAAAACTCTAAAAACTTTATATTAAATGAATGTATCGTGATAATTCTCTTGTATACATATATTAAGATTGTAAATCTAACGTATTTGTAGCTTTTAGATTTTTGTGAAAAAAATTGTTGCAGGTGTCTTGGAATAAATAATAAAATATATTACAATCATTTTTAGAAATGCCTGTCTGTCTATCTGTTTGTTTTAACACGCATTACTGCTAAAGTATTGCGTTCACGATAAAACAACAACGAAATTATTATGCATATACTGGAGTAGCATTTAAGTCTTGGTTTCGTTAAAATCGGTTCACTCTATCAAAACTTATTGTAATTTTAATGACGACGCGACTTAAGTACGAGAGAAAAGTAGATAAGTACGTGGACTTAATACATTCAGATGATTTTATTAGTCACTGTTTTTTTACATTAGGTTCCACGCGAACGGAGTCGCGGGCACAGCTAGTCTTAAATAATGACCGAGTGTCTAAGAAGTAAAACTAAATAAATCTATACTATAGTTTTTGAGCAATGCATGCACAACGGCAGACCTGCTTCAAATATATTATTTAAATACACAGATATGATAAAAAAGTGTTCTGTTACTACCGTGGCTCGTAATTACCTAGTTTTTCAAACGGTCCCAGTATTAATGACAGGTAGATCTATATCGATATAAAAAAACTTCACATGCGAGTTAATTTAAGATAATCTAATAAACAATGACTAAATCAAGTGTTACGGACAATGTGAATAAGACTCATTGTTTTACGATGACTTGGTTGTTAGTTTAGAAAGGTTTCTTCACGGTTGTTTACTGGGAGAATGAGCATGAAAATGTTTAAAATTTGATACGTAAACATATCATACTGAATTTGATTCAACTTGGATGAGACTGTTTTAAATTTTTGTAAAGCTACAAAAGATGTACAAAACAATATATGAGTTACAAATTCGCACAACATATAATGCACTTCGAGTAATAAACCAAAACATGCGAAGAAATCATCATCATGACATAGTATAAAACATAGTCCCCTACCGCGTCTGTCTGTCTGTGTGTTCGCGATAAACTCAAAAACTACTTAACGGAATTTCATGCGGTGGATACAGTGGATAAAGTGATTCAAGAGGAAGGTTTTGGTACGTAATTTGTCAAGGATTTTTTTATAATCAGGGAGGGACAACGTCTGCCGGGCCCGCTAGTGTCACATAATCGTGAATCATTTTTGAATTTAAAAAAAGAATACAAACACTTTAATTCTATTTACTACTATTTAGTTAAGTTACAAAAAAAAAACAAAAAACTCAAATCGAAATGAAGTCGGATGTATACGTATATGATTTCAGACCATTATCTGAAACGCGAGCTATAGAAATGTTAATAGTTAGTACTCGCTGGACGTTATTGTTAGATTTTTTTGTTTTCTTCTTTTATTTATGGACACTATGCATATAGTCACCGCAGTACTATCATAGCTTAATGATACTCAACTTTTCGTAGGCCTAAAATATTTTTTCTCTAATTTCACATATCATTTTAGCAACCAAACCAGATTTAACTGGAATGCTATGCAACACACCGATATCTACCTTATTTAACTTTATCATAAAATCCTTGTTCTGTTGAATATTAAATTAAGATTTCTAGTATGTTACTTTATATTGTTTTTATTTCTCTTTTTTATTTTTCAAACATTCTATTTTTACTGAGGGTTTATTCAAAGAGAACACACCACCTTCATCTATACTAGAAACAATCACGACTTATAAATATAATATCATCTTACAAAATACTAACAACAAAAAACTAAATTAAAAAATAATAGTACAATCTCTTTGTTGCCTTTATACCGACGATGGTGGACGTAGTGACGTGGAAATTATGGATTAATGTGGCTTCTTCCGATCCTGGGCGTGCCAATATTTCATTACAAACACCTATATTATAAGTGCCCTTAAATACTTGTCTTCATTGAGAATCGTTCCGGACGTTCATGGCAAGCTTCCATCAAGAAGAAGATATGTATTATATTCTAATGGAATGTGCCCGGAATTCCATTAGAATATGATGAAGACGCCAAAGATCTAGTTAGTTTATGATGTTTATAAGAAAAAAATATTTATTATAATTACAGCTCTTTTAAGTACTGGAATCAAATTTACTCGTAGTTATAGCTAACTCTATTAATGTGTATAACTCATATAAAACCACTTTAATAGAGTAAAATTGTTTTTAATGTATTCTAAAATTATTATACTGTAATTTACGTACTGTAAAAGGTAACAAAGAGTTTGCAAATATTACTTACTATACGCGTTCGTTCACATAATAGGACTAATATAGGGATAGCAAAAAGTGTTGCAATTATCCTAAAGCAAATCGACCACGAACACGAGATTTACGGAATTCCCACGGTTCTACTCATGCATGACTGGGCTCTACGCTAAAAAAAATCGCTTGTATTATTTATACGTATTAATATTCATCAATAATACGAATTATGCTAGTTTCATACAATGTGATTAAATATTATGCAGTAAGTACTTAAAGGATCAGAATCATATGTTTCGAATACGATATCGAAATCGGTTAAAATGAATTATTAAAACTCCGAAATCCATATAAACAAAGATTAAATAAGATTGAAATTGGAACTTCTTTGTTGTAATAAAATTCTAAGTAATGTTTACTTTTCACGCAATGCAAAATTAAAATCAATAATAGTTTATAAGTAGGTGTATTAATAATATGGAACGCTTGAATATCAAAAATCGAAACAAAAATTCATTAACATACAATAAATAAGTAACTGTGAAATACTAGTCTATAAATTTTGAGCTGCAAATAAATTTGTATTCATTTTTCTTTCCCTTAACTGATCTATACTGGGAAGGTTACGCAGTAACATAAATATCCACTGTTCTCCTTCTCTCTAACCCGTCATTAAATAGAGCGTGTAAAGCGAACCAGCTAGTACATTACACGGTTACGGAACCGCATCTCATTTTCGTTAATATAACAATTTTAGAAGAAATACGTGCATTTGTACAAACACGAAGCGAATTTAAACGCCACTGATTGAATAGCGGTATTGGGCTTTAATATAAACCGCAGGGAGGAAGGCATGTAAATTAATATTTAAATAAAATATTTATTACCTCGCAGTCAGTACACAGGCGGATAAACTAACGGTATCCGATGATTCCAGATCGTATAAACAGTTCTAATTACATTAAAGAACATCTGCTGTTCTAAACATTATTCACCTGAAAATCTTCTATGTAAAGTTTGTAAGTAGGTATATGAAAAATAAAAGCTTTTAGTACAATTACAGTAATATGCGCGAAAACCGAATAAAACAAACCGTACAGGAGAAATTGCAACGGTTGCATTTGCATCTTTGTGGTACCCGTAGGGCGGAATGAAGTAGGCGATCGTCGACGCGGGTTATCAAACGGCGGCGCTCGCGCAGTTCCGTTTGCATCGTCGTCGCGGGCGCACGCGACCGCCGCGCCATGAATCCATCACTCATCGTAATCTTCGGCCTCGCCACCCTCGCAGCTTTCATCACGGCCGACGAACCACGTGCCATCGATTTCGATCCTTGGTCATGGCTTCCCTCTGCCAACCGTAACCGTTCTCCTTCAATCATGGACTATTTTTTCCCTCCTTCCCGAACCCCTAAACAATCGAACTTGGATCCACCCGCTGACCGCAGACCGCCCCCCACAATGCAAACTACTGAGATACCGGCACCTACGACTCTAGAGGAGCGGACTACATATGCGAAAAGAATTTCAACAAAAACGAAATCTACAGCTCCCGCAACGAACCCTACCGCAACAACGGTACCTAAAATAAAAAAGTCCACCCGTAAGCCTGCTACGACAATCGAAACAAAAACAGCGCACACAAAAACAGATTCGAGTTCGTCCGCTACGAAAGACGCGACTGCAACTACGTACAAACCGACTAAACATTATACTATCCGCCCGCTTGTACGGATCACAGAGACTCCTACGATTCAGGAAACAGACAGTACTCAGGCCAGTACGGAAACGGTTTCTGTCATAGACACTGCAGGTACCACGTTCGATGGCCCCAAAGAGACAATTTCTACGTTAGCGATAGCTGATGAGACTAAATCTACAAACGCAGACACGGCTAGTACTACTACTCTCGAGTTGACTTCTCAAACAGACTTTACGCCCGAGCCAGCGGACAGCAGAGAGGGCTACCTTCCACTCCGCGACAAACCACAGCAAAACCACGTCAAGATCAACGAGCAAACCAAAAAAGAGGTCAGTGATTTAATAGAAAACATTTTTTTTTATTATTCACAGTCTAATAGCTCTACAACTTTCCTAATTTCTAACACCCGTTGTATTTGTTCATTTTGATTGGAAGTTTCTATTTAGATAAATGAATGAATATGTAAATATTTAACGAATTTTCGTTCAGGTAAAGAGAAATTTGCAATAAAAGCCAGAGTACACATGAGTGGGTGCACATAAATCTAATCTAAAGAGCCCTTAGAGAAAGGTAACAATCTATTCACTAGACAGTGTCAGCACGTTCCCACATAGCTGCTGCAAAACGAAATGAATTATTTATATTTCAAACAAAAGTGAATCCCTAAAGATTAAAAAAGTCTTCCTAATTAAAACAGCAAAACTGGTAGGCGTATTTATTTTTAAACTTTGTACGAACAATAATGACGTAAACTATTTTCGACATACATAATTGTGGAAGGAATTATACTTTATCATTCTTCATTATTATAAGTAACATATATCTGATATATTATTTCCTAGTTAAAAGTATAAATAAATAGACAGTCGTCACTTTCCTTTTGTATATACATTTTTGTATGCATAATGTGTTCTAAACGCCTACGAACAGAAGTTGGATATACGAACCATATTAGATCTTACAAATAATACGATACGATACTTACAAATAATAATACGACCTGTCACTGCGGCCGAAAACGGTCTCAAAACTAATAATAAAATTCATAGCATCTGTTTTGTCAAAAACATCATATTATGTATCCTTCAAATATTACAAAAAAAAAACATTGAGTAAAGACTTTGAAATTAACAGAGTAAATGTTCATGAACTGAAATTCAGTAAAGATTCAACAAGTACTCTGCCTACAAATGAATTATTAAATAATGTGTAGTAATAATAAAACGATATAATTACTTGAAAACGAAACACAATAATTAAATAATATAGATGAAAACAAGTTTTCCACGAGTTAGGATAATTTGCAAACTCTCGGATTCCAAGCAAAAACGATTATAACAAGCCTATAAGAAAGATGTAATTACTTAGGACAGGAGACGTGATGATAAATTATCTCAAGAATGTTTAGCAATAACATAATAATATATAGCTCTTTACATAATATATAGTCGTTTAAAAATAATTTTAGTAATTTAATATTTAACATCTCGTTGGCGCGACGTCCTTAACAATTTTTATCTTTACTGAATCAAACTAATTATTGACAGCGTTAGGACAATTAGTTTTATGGTTTTCAGATCATTTACATACACACCTATTAGTTAGGAATAGGATAAACGATAAATATTTTAAACAAACAAACCAACTCCGTAGACTTAGTATTAAGCCGTGAAAACAATTATTAGTACCAGATTGTCTATTATACTCTTACTTTCGTTTATTGATACAATACATATAAATTATAAACTTAATTTAAAACATGATTCAAGTGTAACATATATACATATTACATGTTATAGATTCAATATGATCCACAGGCATGACTGTATAATATTTTTACTTTTTGCTCCATCATTATTATTGGATTAATATTTGTCGTATTGTACAAAATAAACTCATACGTATATTGAAGCCGAATTAAAATCACGAGGATTAAAAAAAACTGTATTTCACACACAATATTTGTATCGGCGACAATAAAAAAAGAAAGTAATAGTCGACACAATGGACACAAAAATTACGAAAACTCACAAAAGTGGCAAAAAACGTTCGAATGATATTGCATGCGGTACTTTCCTGTCATTAGCGATTCTGTGGTCACCAGTAACTGTTGAACATGCCCGCAAATTTTTGGAAAGAAACAAATTTGGTTCGATTTTCGCAGAGACATCTCGCGGTGTGATACTTTCACTCTTATACGTTTAATTTATCATCGGTAATGAATGGCCAGTATTTTCTAATAAATCGTGCATTTTGTTTAATTATAACATATCTCTAAAGCTTAAATTATGTTAAATATAATTCTGGCGATTTTCGCGTCTTCATTGACGCATTTTTATATATATTTAGGATGAAAAGTAACATGTCCCCTTAGAGGAACCAACTTTGTACCATTATATAGTGTTCGAATCTAAGGCTTTAACTCAAAAATGTATAGCAGTAATGCCTTTTTTTATCAAATAATTTGCCTTACCGACCATAAATTGGTATAGCCTATAGAGATGTTGCGGGTGGTCAATAATAGTTTAATTAGAAGGAATAGCACTGGTTGTTATAATAACTAAGTAGATGCTTCTCAAAACGTTACAAACAAGCTATAAACATTTTTATATAAGGTGTAATTTCTCTATAGAAGACATCCTGTTCTACAAAAGTGATACGAGTATATTATAGAACTATTTGGCCACGTGCCTACGACTAAAGTAATAAGGTTATTTTACGAGAGAAATTACCACTGGTTTCACTTCAAAGGTAAGCTGTGAAGTAAAAGCGCAATGCTGCATAGCAAAGGCGATTGTACTGAGCAGTAATACTAACGAGACGATGTACTTTCAGTATTTAGCATACCGATATTTATTGAGTTTAAACTTAATGTAATTTAGACCGTTATTCATACAAACTTAATACGAGTTACAGAACTGTTAAACTTAATGCTTCGTGGTATTATTTATGTTGGGTATTATGAGTACGATGAACGAATTTCGAAAGCCCACGAATAATATTATTAGAAGTGAAAACTGTGAAAATGTTAAAATATATATACTTAAGCATTTATAACTAATCTTTATTAGGAGACAGGGTCGTTACAATGAGATGTAATTCGGAAATGCTTCGTTATTTTTGAAATATTTTCAAACATTTGAACCCCGGAAATTATTAATCGTACTTTCAGTTATAAGTCGAAAATAAATACCCAATATATTTTCTTCACGGTTACGAAATCCTATAAAAGTTTACTTTGGTAATAAATTCATTGTGTTACATGTCTCAGCAAATGAGAATAACGGGTTCGTAGATATTGTGTTGATCCTATGTAGTTGCCGTTCCAGTATTTGTTCTAAACAAGTCTAGTAGAGTAGTCTTTCATAAACAGCTATTGCAAGGCAATATTATACTGTTATCTATGACATAATATGGAAACAATTAGTGTACTGTGAAGACGTTCCTTTCTTTCTCTTACGTCCTTACTCTTACAACTTGGGTTCCTTCAAACGAGGCGTGAAGAGACACTTTTGCAGGTCGGTATGATAGCGACGACTGCCGTTGTTATTTACAAGTCACCGTTATTTATGTACTATACTTTCCATTAGGTAATGTGCATTCATTTTGCCGAGTATATAAAACTGACAAAACAAGATAACGTCATTTAAAATATAATGTTACTAGCCGGCCCGACAGAAGTTGTCCCGCCCTGATTATAAAAAAATCGTGGACAAATTATATACGAAAACCTTCCTCATGAATCCCTCTATCCACTGGTGAAACCCGCATGAAAATCCGTTTAGTAGTTTTTGAGTTTATCGCGAACAGACAGACAGACAGACGCGGTAGGGGACTTTGTTTTATACTATGTAATGAAACTTTATCACAACGGTATTGTTATTTATAATCTACTAAATCACCAACTCATTTAGCTTGTCTCAAATCTTTAAGTGTTACCCGCGACTTTGTCTGCATCGTGTAAAATACATAAAATGTCGTGTATAATACATAAAAAAACATAAGCACCATATGCCTCATTCGTCCACGATAAGAAAAAAGCATCGATTAAAACTTTAATAAATACTTATCATTACATAGTATAAAACAAAGTCCCCTATCGCGTCTGTCTGTCTGTCTGTTCGCGATAAACTCAAAAACTACTGAACGGATCTTTATGCGACTTTCACCAATGGATAAAGTGATGCACGAGGAACGTTTTGGTATATAATTTGTCCAGGTTTCTTTTATAATCAGGGCGGGACAACGTCTGCCGGGCCCGCTAGTAAATAAATAAATACTAAAAAACAATAATAAAAAACTTTAATACTAAATGAAATTATCGTGATAATTATGTAAAAAACTAGTGTTTAAGATAACTAAAAAAATTACCGCAATCTATCCAGTACTTTTTGAGAGAAGCGCGCACAACGGCATGCCTGTATCATTTTATTTACAACTAGCTTCTGCTCGCGTGGAATAATTACTTTGGGCTACCTAATACACAATGGAAGATCTTAAAACGAAAAAAAAAACGATTTTGAAACATTCTTCATTGGCACTCAGCTCCTATGGGTATTAACGTGACGTTATGTAGCCTACAGCCATCCTCGATAAATGATTTATCTAACACTCAAAGAATTTTTCAAATCGGACCAATAGTTCCTGAGATTAGCGCGTTCAACCAAACAAATAAGCTTAATAATATTAGTATAGATTACTACTCTTCTCTCGTACTTACCTCGAGCCGTCATTAAATTACAATAACTTTTGATAGAGAGAACCGATTTTAATAAAACAAAGAGTAAGTTACTCCTGAAGATATGCTTTATGATTTGTGATTGAGGTTTTATTGTGAACCCTGTGCTTCAGCAGTGATGCGTGTTCATACAAACAGACAGATAGACGGACAGACATTTTCAAAAATGATTGAAATGTATTCTATCACTTATGCCTAGACACCTGCAACAACTTTTTTTCACGACAATAAAAAAACGTACAGACACATTAGATTTACATTCTTATTATATGTATAGAAGATGATTGTTAACATTGTACAATTTTTCATACTTTGTAAATCTTAATGGAAAAAAGCCTTTTTTGTAGAGTAATTTTTTATTTTAAAATTAAAAGATATCAGACTCTATTATTACTATTATACAATCATTATTATAAAGTAAATATCACTGACGGCGATAATTCAACCCGTTGGCGTCTGTACTAGTCGTGAGAATGTATCACAGACGCGAACGCACACTCTTCAAGGTTCATAAAGCGGTTAAATTGAGAGGGTTAAATATTACCGGGAACTGTATTAAGGTATGAGTCTGTGTATTATTGATATATTTGTATGTGATTGTGATTGATGTATTTGTACCTTTATTCAAAACACTAGCTTTAGCTCGCAGCGTCGGCCGCGTTAACGTAGATTTGGCGTATACCTCGGGAGAGGTATATCTTTTCTGCACCCTGAGACCGTGTAAGCAAGTACTGTACCGATGATCGCTTAGTTGATAGCATGTTCGAACATAGCGTCGATGGACGTAGGCGGTACGAATCCTTACAACTGAATCGGAGTTTCTCGTGTAGGGAAAACATTCTGATGAAACCATAACAGGGTTTTCTAACTCCGGCTGGCTAGCTACCACCACCCTCAAGTTGAAAATCGGTCGCCAAGCACCTGTTGGTGTGTTCCGGCAGCTGCACTTGACAGCCAGCCTCCTCTAGGTATAGCGTCTTAGACCGTATCGTCATTTAACATCAGATTAGACTGTGGTCAAACGTTAAAATCTATAAATTATAAAAAAAAACATTAATTCTTGCATAGACATTTTCAGGAGTACAGGAAAGGACATACACACAATACACAACGCACAAGGACGTACACAGCTACATACCTTTAATCCAAATAAATACTGTCCCACAAGCATAGGTCAAATCTACATCAAATCAAAAGTACTTTATTTACTTTAGGCCCTAATAAGGCACTTACGAACGTGAAAGCTACCACCGGTTCGGAAAACGACCCAGTCATCGAGAGGAACCGGCAAGAAACTCAATCGGGTACACCTTTTTAACATATATATTTCCAATACATCATACAACCGGTTTTAGTGGATGCACAGAGAGGAGGCAATTCCAGACATCACCATCGTTCACATATTGATCCACTTTATAATAGTCTTTTAACACCAAAACCCGCTTGACGTGGCGCTTAAACTTACAGTCCGGCAAATCGGTAGCACGCTTTGGGACTTTATTGTAAAACCTAACATTACCTAAAAAAAACTGTTAATGGTTTTGCTAAGGCTGAAACGTAGTTTCTTAACAACGACCAGTTTCTTACAGTTTCTAGTATTTAGATTATGCCGGTCTTTTACTAAATAGAAACTAGTATTGAAATAATTTTAAGAGGAAATTTGCAAACTTGCTTAAAATTTACCACGGTTTTTCATAAAAGGACCTATTCAAATTCATTAGTAACGAAAGATTTTACTTTCGCGAATCGAAGTAAACGAACCAAAGGTCGTGGTCCGTTGATATTAATCGTTTCCAATTAATCAGCACGCATTATTGATAGAAAGTCTATAATAGATCTAGTGCAAATTGAAGAGAAAGGAGGTAATGTTCAGGAATGTGACAAAGTGGGTCGTTTTGTTCTCTTCAATCAGGGATCGGGTTTACAAATATATGCTATAAATAGGTACTATTTCGAAGAGATAGGAGGAATATCAATTACTACATTAATGCGAGTAAATGCTAGTCTAAAATAAAATGTTTAAATAAATTTAAGCAAGCTTTAATATGACACGTTTAGTTTTTCTTATTCTTGAGCATAATAAAGAAAATGAACGTTCTTTAAAACCAGTCGTGTTATATGGATGCGAGTGCTGAGCTACGAAAGATACGGATGAGAAAGATTACAGGTAGCAGAGATACGAATATTAAGATGGACGTGTGGTGTAAGTAGAATGGATAAGATTAATAATGAGTATGTCGGAGCAAGTTTGAAAACAGCACCAGTGACAAAGAAGTTAAGGACTAATAGGTTAGCATGGTTCGGGCATATTATGATAAGAAGAAAGTCCTGTAAGTAGAAAAGTTTTAAGTACGAAGGGACGTACTTACTTATATGACTATATATATATATATATATATATATATATAAAGTATGACCGAAAAAGGTATGGATGAATTCTGTGAAAAGATATATGCATATAAAAGGTGTGAATACTGATATAACATCTGACAGGGAAGAGTGGAAGAGGAAAACATGTTGTGCCGACTCTACTTAGATGGGATAAGGGTAAAAAAAGAACATTCTATAAAAATCAACATTTTGAAACTGCGATTTAATTTAGATATGCTCTTACGTCGTTTACGTAAGCGATACAGTTTATCCGAAGCAAAGAGATGCGTAACGAATCTTTTTTTGTCTATTACATTCGTATCGGAATCAATTATGAGACACCGTGCACGGACTTTCGTTCACGCTATTAGCGCTGAGAGTATTAAATAAGCCATTGCACAACGCGGCAACGGTCAACAGCCACTTCATTTGTAAAATTCAATTTGTAATTGAAAAACTATAATAAACCGCTAACTGATGCAATCAGAAGCACAAAACGACACCTATTTGGAGTGAATGCAATGCCAACACGTCCGTTCTGATTTATTTTATTGATTGTATCTAAGCGTATATTGCTCACCATTATATCTACGTAGTATATAAATCTATAGTGTTGTACACTAATAAAAAAGTTTTAATAGTATAGACTATATACTATAATCGTCTATTTTAAATATTCTACATCAATGTACTCGTATATAGTCAATTCTTGAACAACTTTTAAAGACAAAGGGATAAATTTAGCGTTATAGTGATATGTAATTATTATATTAATATAGAAAAAAATATAAATGCTATAAATACAAATATATTAGAGTGTTCCAAAAAATCCCAATATTTTTTTCGAGTCTCTTACGAAAATAGGTTAGTTTATCATGTTTTAAGAGCATCACCCTAAGAGCAACTTAAAATTTTTTTCGAAAATCGTTCAAAAAAATTTATTAATTTTTGTCAATTACATTTTAATAGTGGAATCGTCTATATATTTTTTGTGTCTCTCTAGTCTTATTTCTATTCTTTAGTATATCAATTTCAAAAAAAAAAAAAAAGATCGATAACATTCACGTTCTGAAATCGCTCCAAAAGGTGTAAGGTTTTACTTGGAAACTTTAAAAAATCTTGAGCGACCTTTAAATACTAAAATATCAATTTGATAATTTCAGGATCCTAATCATTTTAATGGTAGAAAATAGTGAAAAAGTGGAAAAAAATAAATAAACCAAAAACGTTTTTGAAATATTTTAAAATGTTTTTTATTAAATTATTTTATGTTTTAAAATGTTGAAAATCTCTGAAAAATATTTTTTTGAGCTGCGCATTCGAGGGGGCTCATCACAAAACATGATAAACTAACATATTTTCGTAACATACTAGAAAAACAAACTTTTTTATTGGGCCACCCTAAAATATATGTATAAAATTACGTAGATAATACGACAATTATATAGAGATAATAAATTATAAATACAAAGACAGAGGTCTGTCGGTGTGCGTCCATCTAGCAAAAATTATTGTATATAATTTTTTATTTTTTTAATTCTTAAACGCATGGCCCTTGTATAGAAAAAATATTTCAGGATAGCTTCATCTAATATAAAATTTTTAGAGTTTTAAGAAATGACAACTTTTATCTATCTACACTACGCACGTTACGCCTCTTTCCGTGGAGAAGTGACTTATGTGGTACTTATGTTTTTTCCTTTGTACATACAATATATTATTATGATAATAAACACTCGGACGAAGTCACACTTATGAGTTAGTCTTATATAATTATTACATACTAGCGGGCCCGGCTGACGTTGTCCCGCCCTGATTACCCCCCCGCAACCCCCCTTGTGGGTGGAATTTCGTAAAATCCGCTCTTAGCTGACCTCTACTCGGCGAAAGGAATATTCCTACGATATTTCAAGTCGCTACGCCTTATGGTTCCAGAGATATCGTGATGAGTCAATATATAGGTGGGAATCTCTTATATATATATATAAGAAGATAGATAGATAGATAGATTGAATGTTTGCTTATGTGATTCGAATTTCAAAATATTAACAAAAGTTTCTTGGACTTACAAAATAAATAAAATAAAAAACCTACGATTTAATTTTGTGATATAATTAAATTAATTTGTTTCCAATTCAATAATTAACTAAATAGCGTTGTCATGGTGATAAATTACATTGAATGTATGACGCCACGTACACGACTTGGCATTCGACATGTATGTTAATAGGACGAAATGAAAATATCTCGTATATCTCGATGCAATTTAATCCGATGTCATTATCGTGGCCACAATATCATGAGAATATCTGGAATGCTCGTCTAGTAACCGACCGCTTAATTATATCTTATTCTTACTTCAAGTCATTAAATTTCAAGCATGAATGAAGTGCACATGTATAGATATTTGAATAATTGAATCACGAACGTTACCATAAAGCGATGGTGGACATTTTGAAACTTGTAATTTCTTAGTGAAAGGTTTAGGTTTACACGTAAGTCGACTCTTACGGTAAAATAAATTATATTCTCGTTCTTATGTGACTAAATAACATTATAGTTACTGCTATGGTAGTTTTAATATTTATTGCAGTCTCCGTCGCGTGAGCGACTATCTTGTCAATGTAACAAAAATATACGATAAATATGTGAAGATGTAACTTAAAAACTAACAGTAACTTAATTTTTTATTATACTAACTGTTACCTGCGATATTATCCACGTGCGATTAAGCAAAATAAAAATTAGTTCAGTGTAAGCGTGTGCTTGCGACGAGCGCGGTTCTGTACATTGTTTATTAATTTATTATATTTGTTCAGTATCCTATTTGTTTTTCTAAAATAATAGTAACGAAAGTTACTCCTTTTATAATAGTTATCTCTCATTGAAAGTCCAATCAAAATCGGGACAACCGTTTCAGAGATTATCCGGTACAACCAGACAGAGAAACAAACATTCTAAGATTGGGTTTTTGATTTATATTTACCGTATATACATTTCATCTTCGTTTACTTAAAACTGTTATATATACAACACAAACAGAGAGTCTGTAATTAATCGTATTCATTTGTACAGATATAGATTTAATTTCAAGTCAAGATTTTCAAGTAAACGCTATCAGTATAATTTATTTACACTCGACTTATTCCGAATAGACTTGTTAGTGTCAAGTATAGATTAATTAAAAACATAAAAGCTACAAGCTATTATTAAAACCGCCGCAAACAAACAAAACGATGACTTAATTTTAATTAGACACATGCCACTGTCCGAGTTTGCACTGAGACATAAATGATATAAAGAATTGTAAATAAGCAGGTTTCCGTGCGATGTTGTAATTTGTGTATCCGGCGCATGCGACGACCGACATTGACTTCAATCATTCGTTCAAGGCCATTTATTATTGCATAAATTATTACATGTAACTGTATATCGAGTAACTAATACTTTAAATCAATAATGCCCCGCTCTCTACACGCTTTACACTCATTGAATTGTTTTCTAAGTTTAAAATAAACGGATATGTAATATGATGTTGAACGAACAAACACGCTAGCTTTCATTTTAAAAACAACAGAAAGTCGTCTCTAATTCAAACTACAGCTTTAACTGGAATTTGAAGCAATGATGGCTTTGGTGATAGCGTGTTCAGATACCGCGTCGCAGGACGTAGGTTCGAATCCTAGAAACTGTGTCAGGGCCCATTCTAAGTCCACCTGGCTAACTATCACCCTCAAGTTGCAAATCTGTCGCCAAGCATCTGTTAGTGTGTTCCGGCAGTTCCACTTGAGAGCCAATCCTCTCTAGGTTTAGCGTGTTTGACATCTTAGACTTAGCAGATAAAATTGTGGTCAAACTCTTTACAGTTATTATAAAGGCTCATTTTCAAGCGAAAACTTTTTCAGCACCGTTGTGATTTAAGGTATAAAAAATATAGATCTTATAAGAGAAAACGCTCTCTGTCTACATTGTGAATAATCGATCAGGTATTTCTATTGTCTATATAAATAAAATAATAGAGGTCTTGCCGTTGTGTGTACATCACTTTTACACTACTGGATAGACTTTGTTCAGTTTCTTTTACTTCTTAAACACTAAAATACAATTATTATGTTAGCTTAGTTTAACATAAAGCTATATCATTCTAAGAAACTACGATTTTTATTACTACACTAGGCATTCAGCGATGTGGGCAATGGAGTAAGCGGTGTGGTGCGTATACGCAAGAGAGAAGTAGTGATTAATATATTTTGTATTTTTAAATTTTGTATTTGATGTAATTTTCTTTCCTACACACAATGTGAAAATCGAACCCGAAGTGTTAATTTGAAAGTAGTTACAAATTAAAGAAAAAAATATGCTCCCTTTTATAAATTATACCATTTCTTGTGAAAATAACACCACTAGAAACGTTGTAGCAAGAGCAACGAGAGTCTAATTTATTATGTTACCGTTAACTGGATAACGGAAAAGCCACCTTTAATTAGAAATCAAGTTCTAACGATTATATAAGCCGATTTAGAAACGGCAATATCTTAACAGCGTAATCTATATGTACAAAGAAGCTGGTTGAATAACTCTTCAACGCACAGCTAAAAGTACAGAATAAGCTAGAAATATAAAAATGTAGACAGTCATTCCTTTTTGTGGCTAAAGACTCATTACGAAGCATTTCTCTTAATTTAACCTCTAAGGGAATAAACGGGGGTGTCAAAGATTGTACGGGAGACAAAAAAATCTTCACCTGTTGACTTAAAACTTAGTACAATAAGTTTATATTTAAAAATAAATTAGGCGAGTATTCATTTACGTGTCATCATTTCAACAAATTATAGTGATCCCGAGGGATAGAAAAATATATTTTACTACATTAAGATGAGCGAATAAACGAACAAAAGCTAGTATCCAGATAAGTTCATAGTGTTGATCATAGTATTTTTTTTATTTTGATATAATCAACTTTATTATTAGTAACAGGTATTGGATCTTGTTTGCTCCTTAACTTGTTGTCAACAGCGTATTATTGTATTATATTTTATTACCACAAATATAATACAATAAAAGTATGTGAAGATGAGATTACACGGATCCACATCAATCTTGTAATTTAGTCCTGTATGATATGGAAAATGGATATGTAGTGGAAAAATTGATTTTTTTTGGTGTGCAGCCCAAAATTCTTCAAATTTGAATTTTTTTTCTGAAAGCTGAGAGTTTTTTACACAAAATATAGCGTTTTGCCGATGTGCATATTTTTTGTTTCGTCACAATTAAATTAAACGCAAATTCATTATAATTAAAATACTTTTATTTTCGAAAAATTTATTTTATTAATTTAAAATTTTACTTTTATTTTCGAAAAATAAAAGTATTTTAATTATAATGAATTTGCGTTTAATTTAATTGTGACGAAACAAAAAATATGCACATCGGCAAAACGCTATATTTTGTGTAAAAAACTCTCAGCTTTCAGAAAAAAAATTCAAATTTGAAGAATTTTGGGCTGCACACCAAAAAAAATCAATTTTTCCACTTTAATTCGATTTTTAAGGGTCTTCTGATGAGTTTATGAAAAAATAAATATTTTCATTCAAAAGCTGAGAATTTTTCCTACAAAATACAACGTTTGTCGATTTTGTTTAAAAATGTTTTTCATATCAGAAAAATTGACGAAAAAGTTGAAAAAATATTTTTTCCAAAATTTCAAAAAATCATAACTTCAAGACCGCTGCGTATTAAGAGCTAAAACTCTCAGGGAATTTTTGTCTTACGATAGAGAACACCTCCATAAATTTTAAATATAATCCGCGAGGGTCGTCCCGTAAAAATGTTCTTATTTGGTGGAATGACCCATATTTAAATATCAAAAATGTTAGAAATAAATGGCGAACAATGAAGGCACATAAGGTTTTTTGTTGTAAAAAAATGACTATTGGTTTCTCAACGTTTAAAATCGTCATTACTCGCATGACGATTTATTCTGCACCTACTTTTAAGAAAACGTCCTTGCACAGAAGCACGATATTTAAAGACTGGTATTAGTTATACATACTTATGTTTATAATATATATTAAGCCAGGTCGGGCTTAACTGTAAAGTGAACGGAGCGCCCACAGCAATGTGAAAAATAGAAAACGTTTTTGATTTTGATATTTTGTTTGCGAGTACATGGCTGGTATGTAAAAACATACTTATCTATTGATAGGCGTATAAGTTGAGACAAAGTTGCATGATTGCATGCACAATTGTTACATATTAGGAAGGCAAGAGTAGCGCTATAATCAGATTGTGATCCATCAGAAAATTTCTTTCGGTTCGGCATCAAACTTATAAATCAGAGCAATAAAACGTAAATACAACGCAAAATCAGATTTCAATCTTTAAAAAATATTACATGTCTTAAAAGAAATACCTAACAACTTCGAAAAACGCCTGTTAAATATTTTCCTCCGAAAAACACCCAACGAACCTCTCGATTATGACACAACCGATTCGTTACAGTCAATTAAAGATGGCGTCACGAGGTTTGCCGTAAAATTAGTTTATCCGCTACACTTAACACGGCATGCCACACGCGAATCGAACTCAGTTACCGTTTCTCAAAAGAACGGGCTACTACAGTTATCAATATCATACAAATAGAAGACTTATGGACGTTGAATGACCGGCCCGTTTGCCGTACCCAATTCTATTATCACACCGCATGGTGGAATCCAAGTTATCGTTTAATTTATTCCTTCATAGAACTTATAATTCATTGTATTAATTTCTACAGTTCTCTTTCGTGCGGATTTTAATTTAAAGTACACTTTTCAAATGTTCAATGTGACTAATAAATACTATCTCCAAAATAGGTAATATGTGGAGTTTATTCGATTAATACTTTGCTAACACAGACAATTTTAATATTCCAAGTTTTAAATATATAAACATCAGTAAAGCTAAGCTAAAAGTAAATATATAAAAATCAGTGAATATTTCAAGTGTAGCGCTTACGCTTATCAAAATATAAAAAAAAATATTTATCTTACATACATACAGGTACAGTCCAAGCCAAACTTTTTGGCCCTTCTGAATACAACCGCGTAGGACACAAATTTAGGTATATATACGTATTCCATTATACGTATTTAGATACCTATAATTAACATTTTAACATTGTTTACATTCAACATTTACCTAAAATAGGCACAAACTCTTAGGGTTATATTCAGAGCGCCAAAAAGATTGAAGAGATCTATCAAATCAATCGGAACTGTCTTATTTAAGAAGTCAAATACGCAGAGTCATCAGAAGCACAAATAAACAGTATCAGGAAAGCGAATCTAACACGTTAATAATCGTAGAAAGTGTAAAAATTGATTTCTTGTATATGTCCAATAAACCGTTTCACAGGAAATACTGAGTGTAAACATAGGTAGGAACTTTTTTACTTATAACAACACTGTTGTAATGTAAAAATAATGAATATTGATAGGTATATTGTAATTGATTCCGTGTTTTTATAAACAATGCCGATTATGGATTTGTTCATGTGTAAATAATTAATTGGGGATATAATTAATTTTACTTATGTTACTCGGAATTTGTATAACAAGGGTATATTTGTAACACTTGTTAATCAAAGTTCGATAGAATATTATATAACTTGATCATTGTTTTACTATTTGGGAGTAGTAGCATAATTTTAGCTCAAAATAATGTAGTAATTCATAAAGTTTCAAAGTTAATAGATGTTCGCTTCGTTATGAACGACGTATCTATAACAATTCGTACCAATTTAAAAGCTACAGATCAATATTTATGAAATAGTACTTTAGATTATTTTTTTCAAAACACTTTACTACGGTTATTGAACAAGTTCAAACATTAGAAAGCCAAACGAATTGTGTTAGTTGGTTGTTCAGCGTGAGTAAAGATGATTCTCACTGTCAGTGTGCCGCGAATAATTACATATGGATTCAGATCATCCTCTTCGCAAGCATTAGACACATGTAAAATGTCAATAACAGCATCTCTATCTTTGCACATTGTCGGCAATAAAATGAATAAACTGAAACATTTAACCGTTTTGTTTGCCTTTATAAAGTGATTTAAGAATTTCACTTCAACTATCGCATACACATAGTTTCAAATATATGTAACTTAAAAGACACAGATACTGAGAATGAAGATCATGGAATTATCTTCATCTCTATATAATGCTAACTAATATTATAAATGGGAATGTGTGTTTGTTTGTTCGTTACCCTTTCTCGTTTTAACTACTTAATCGTTCATCCTGAAATTTGCGTATATATATTGTTAGGGGTAAAAAAGGACGTAGATCAAAGCAAAAAAGTACTGTTTCTGAGAGATAGGTCACACTTCTATTGACACGAACGGCGCCGCGTATAAAAGCTAGTATATTTATAACAAGAAATTTTGTCAGATTCCTGAAATATTATGTCAAGTTTTGAATAGACCATGATAAAGATTAAAAGGTGAATGTAAATAAGTATAACTAAAGCCAGTGGTGCTTTAAGACCAATAATAAATGAAACTATTTTTAACATATGTACGTAATCTCTTTTGTAAAAATAGTCAACTAAAATTGAGGAGCAATTAAAGATATAAAAAAGAACCAAATAACCTCAAAGTGAAAGTAACGAGTCAAATGCATTATAGTGTCAAAATGACGATTTTAATGCCCCGTTTGTGACCCTACTCTCGATCTGATATCGCTATTCATGGGAAATAAATGTCTATTAATCGAATATCGTTTAATACGAAAGAAATAAAAATACATGGGGACCATTTTAAAGAATCGTGATTCGCCTAAATTAAACGTTTCGCGTAGTCATGTACAATTCGAAATGGTAAATGAGAATGGAGGTTTCGTCATTAAGTTATTTATATCTTCATATTTAAAAAAAAACACTGGATCGTGATTTTAAAGGCCAGATTTATTAACAATGATTAGATATCACGAATAACCTTTTGTAAAATGGAGCGAAAGTTAATTTTCTACATTTCATAGAAAAAACTGGGCGGTAGCAACGACGTCTTAGTTCAGGGATTCTCAAACTGGGTTCCGATGAACTTAGCGATTCTGTAGAATAGTAATCAGGTTATCGCCGAAAAAATTTATTACTAGCTATTAAATAATACCACGGTGACAAATTTAAGTTAAGAATAAAGTGTTTCAATTATATTACACATAAAAAAAAATGTTCTTATATAAATTTCAGTGTTGATTTGTAATTATCTGAAATGGGGTTCCATAAAATAAAACGTATTTGATTGGTGTTTCGTTATGTTTAAAGTTTAGGAACCCCTGGCTTAGTTGATAGCGTGTTCGGATACCGCGTCGATGGATGTAGGTTCGAATTCAAGCAACTGAGTTAGAACTTTCGGTAAACGAAAACGTCGTGTGGTCTTGGGATATTTTAAAGACCTCCTGGCTAGCTACCACTCTTAGTTGAAAATTTGTCATCAAGCACCTGTTGGTGTGTTCCGGCAGCTGCAGTTGAGAACCAGTCCGCTTTTGGTTTAGCGTGTTTACCAACTTAGACCACACTATCATTTAATATCAGGAGATTGTGGCCAAACCTATAGAGACTCTTTTTGAAATTAACACTTTTTTAGCACCGTTGTAACTTGAAAAGCTACATTAAAAAGAGAGAAAAGTACGCATATATAGGTTTAACGTAAGAGAGGATAAGATAGAACACATTATACAACGTTTCTGAAATTCACGGTCTCCTCATTGTACATATATTGCACGTAAGTGTGTTTGTGATTGCGTTTGTGTATTCCGCAGCTTTGTGAAAAGGCGTCATAACCAGCCTGGTTCACGTGTATAGTTCATATGAATATCTTAACATTTTTGAAGTTTTCTCTTATACCGCGTCTAAACTGCACCCTTTTTTTTAAATTTGTTGCGTTTCGTAATCAGTCACTAAAAAGTCACTAAAAAGTAGCTAAAAGATTTGCATGTTGGCATGACAGCAACGATCGATGATGGGCTGCGATTTATCTGTGTTCACTGCTGTTTTTGGATTGTCGTGTTATTATTTCAAAAAATATATTTTATTTACTTACAACAAATAATTGGAAGGAAACTCTATTACGTACCTGAAACAGAAGAATTACAATCGTTGATAAAAATAAATTAATCACATAATTATGTCATAATACAATCTAATTCCGAATTATATACGATGCTGATTGCTGTTACATTAGGCGCTTCGGGCGAAAGTTTACCCGTACTGACGACCTCTCTATTCATTAAAAAGATAATCGAAAGTGAAATTAATTCCAATAGATTATTTCGGCTGTGATTTTATAACAAGCGTTTTACTTGTATCTGTATTGACATGTACAGAATTTCGTTAAGTCATCTTTGTGGATGAGCATTATCTGAAGGCAGACCAGAGTATAACAATCAAATACATACGTAACTTTACTGCGAGTAACTTAATTACTTCATAACGAAAATTTTAGATTGATTACGAGAAGCGAACATTAATTGCCTCTCTCTTGATTTCACAAAACATATTATACTGATATTTAGTTGTTATAAACACATGTAGCACCAAATTAAGCATAAAATTTAAAATATTAAATACTAGCATTTTTATAATGTTGTCATTAAAATTCCATCGTATGAAAATTATACTAGTTTGTTGAAAGTGAAATACTAACAATGAGTATTAAAACATTAACAATAGAGAAATTGTTTGAGATGTGAAATACATGGATGGACATTTAGTTAGAAATAATTGAATTTACTAAGTTTTTACGTCTTTTACGCATAACATATTTTAAAACATGCTAATTTGAAATATCACAGATATAGGATTCCTTTTGGTTATAAATATAAATTATTTCAAGCGGAGATAAAATTGTTGGTCAAATGTGAGAAAAAAATATCTTTCGCCGTAAAAAATAGGTACCACTGCGTAAGTAAAATCATGACATTTCTCTTCAGAATCATAACGATCTAGTGCGAAATTCGTGAAATTGTTTTGGTTTATCTTGTAATGTAACTTACATTTTATCTTAAGCACATTTACGACCCACGTTGTTATCTAATATCTTCAGAATTCACTTAAAACTGTGTATCAGCGAAATGTTTTGACGATTGCTAAGATGGGGTAAGCCATTTATGTGTACAGTTATTATAGGAAGAAATAACGTCTAAAATATACCGTTAGTAATAGAGATTAAGGGAGTAACAATCATATTTTAGGATTGATAAATTCATAGTACATAACACTGTATGCACTAGAAAGTCGAGCTATTTTGTAAAGCTTGTATGGGATCATTCATAAAATACGTTCACAATTATGGGAAGGAGGGAGTGTTGGATGCAAACAAGGGGGTTGGGGGTCTAAGGAAACATTACGTTCGCTATTCGTGAAACAATTGGCAAATTTTACTCTCGATTTATTTTTTTCATATCATTTTGTTGTTACGATGGAATGTCATTAATTTAATATATGTAAATCTATTAATACTCTTACGTTAATATTGGTACATGTCCAGGACGGGGGATCTATCATTCATGACGTAATATTGACAGCGTGACGGAGGGAAGAGGATCTCAAAAAGAAAAATTTTACGTGACGAATTTTATGAACGGCCTCTATATGGTCGCAGAGTGTAACTATAAAAAAAAAATAAGCGTTCGTTTTTTTTGATTAGTAGAATCAATTTTCAATTTAGATTTGTACGTTGCTCCGTATGAAAGAAATTATGGAGCCATATTTTTAAAACAGCTATAAATTACTTAAAAACTTACAGATTAAAGATCTTAGTAACGTTTGGTTGTGAGTTTTTAACCCCTACTAGGAAATCAACATAGGCGTTCTAATTTCCTTAGTGCGAATATCAAAATATTTACACGTATCATTTATAGTGAGACCGTTAACAAACTGACCAAAACACGTTAGATCGCACAGACTGCTTTAAGATACGGCCTCCGCAATTTCATGGTAGTCTTGTACCGTAAACGGCTACATCTATCACTTATCGATGCAATCATATCAACAACGTTGTTTAGACCTGCGGATTTTACTCAGCCATTGATCTTTAGATTTTCTTTAATAGCATTTCAATATGAAGGTATGTAGACGAGTGGTTGAATATTATGAAACATCTTTTACCAGGCATTGCTGTTATCAGAAACACGAGATCATTTATAGCGACAAATTTAGTATTAGAAGTATAGTTATATTAAATTTCTGCTGTACATCTTAGGATTATAGTGTGAAGTTATGTAACTTGGAACCTTATTCAATAGTCTTTAAGTTTATAATATCATAATATAATTATAGCTTATATATACTTAATATTATAAAGAGGTAAAGTTTGTGAGCTTGTGAGGTTGTGGGGGGTAATATCTGGAACTACTGGTCCGATTTGAAAAATTCGTTCAGTGTTCATTTATCGAGGAAGGCTGTAGGCTATATCATCACGCTAAGACCAATAGGAGCGGAACATCAATGAAGAATGTTTTAAAATCGGGGTTTTTTTCCTCTTGAAAGCTTCCACTGCGTGTTACCATTAGCCCATAGTAACTATTCCACGTGAACGAAGTCGCAAGCAGAAGCTTATATGATATATTTTCAAACCTTGATACTGTTTTTTTCTTAAAACATATAATTGTAAAATGTACAGTTTTAAGCTGTCTTTTATGTAAATTTTCAAATTACTTTTAATGTTGTACGAAAGTTATTTTTAAACTTGTTATGTGTAAAATATATTCATGTGAAAACAAAATGTTAAAATGATGAAGCGGTAATAAATTTTATTTTTAAGCTAAATTTACTTTAAAAAACTTCGTTTCATAAAGAGCAGTTTTATCAAATTATACAGGTTTGGTACAAACCAAACATATTATATTAGTAAAGTGAAAGTTACCTTTAATTTATTATCGGTCCAAAAAATGTTTGTAAATCGTGGCTTGTGGCTGTTAACTCTTAACTAAATAGAGAATTTTGTTAAATAGTTGAATTTAGTAAAAGAAAATCTTCTATTCCTTTCTTAATATTGTTTAAAGTTTATATAAAATGTATTTTACAATACTTCTTACATTTTTATGAAGGTTACATATACGCAACGAATAAACTTTTTTCATAGATTGTATATGCACTATCATTACATAGTATAAAACAAAGTCCACTACCGCGTCTGTCTGTCTGTCTGTTTGCGATAAACTCAAAAACTACTGAACGGATTTTCATGCTGTTTTCACCAGTCGATAAAGTGTTTCCTAAAGAAGGTTTCAGTATATAATTTGTTAAGGATTTTTTTTTTATAATCAGGGCGGGACACCGTCTGCCGGGCCCGCTAGTATATAAATAATATGATATCTTTATATCAAGAGGTATATATAAACTTTTGTAAATACTTTATATAATTTTCGTTCAATCACTGCTTCGTTATGAAATGATTATTCAGTCGTGAATTTTGTTGACTTTTACCAATGAGCCGTATGTTAGTGTCAATAACTTCACTTAAAGAGACTCTGATACATCACATAAGACTAGAATATATTTCTATACATATATACAGACATTTCTAAAGAATTTTACATGAGCGACATTTTTGCGTTGTAATCAAATGATTTAAGTGAAATTGGTGACTGCGTTAAAACCATTTTGAAGTATCAGCAACTAATTCAAATTCACATTACTATCGCACGACGAGCAATAATATTTACATACTTCTATCGTTAAATATGCCTGATATTGTAAAATGACATTGTAAAATAATATGTTGAAACGAAAGCGCTTAAAAACTTCAACAGTGATTCGACGAATTTGTTAGTGAAAACACATGGTAATGAGACGTGTGAATAAACTGACATACTGAACTCGCGTCAATATCTCACCGCTAACAAGCGTAAGTTGCACAAAGTGGTCACCGAACAATAACAAAGATATGGAAAAGTTAGAATATGTGTAATAAAAAATGTCACAGGTCTGAGGTAAATACAGACGGTGCGCGTGGAATAAATAATAACTGCGATTTTATATTGCTTTTTCAGTGTTTTCAGAACGATATCAAACAAACTATTATATGTATAGTAAGGATACACAAACTATTACATCATAAGAATACCTTCATTTTGTTTTCGTAGATATATGATTTTTATACGTTTCCACACATGTATAAGACTACTGTTAAACAAATAGATCTCTACTAATTTTTGCTCGCGGTTTCGCTCGCGTTAATGTACTTTTGATCTAAAAGCACCCCTAAGTCTTGTAGGCCTTACAAAGTTTATGCAAAATATAATGACCAACGCTACAGTAGTTAAGCCGTGAAAGAGTAACCAAACAAACTAATATTTATAATATTAGTAAGGAACTACGAGTTACGAGGATACCTCTTTCGTATATCTATAAGTAAATTTATAAATACATCATACTCATGTCATCATGTCGTCAAGCAGCTGCCAGTCCGTTTAATGGCAACTGGTTTACTACCGTCTTCCTTAGTCATTACAATAAATGTTGCTATCCTACCATGCCGTGATTCATATTTCTTAGAAATATTGTTTGTACTAATGCTAAATATTATGCATATATAATATAGTTACATAAGAAAGTTATTTTATATACACTCATTCCACATCTATATCTAGATTGGTTTAATGTAAAAGTAACAGGAAAAATATATATCAAGTATTGAGAATGTTCTCACAAATTACTTTAATGTCATCTTATTATAATTAATATTATAAATGTGAATGTGAGTTTTATTTGTTACGTTTTCGAGGTTTAATTACTAAGTCGGTCCTTATGAAATTTTCCAAACACATTATCAGAAAAGGACTAGCTTTCATCCAGAAAAAAATACTATTCCCGAAGGATAGGCCAAACTGTAACGCGAGCGAAGCCGCAGGCAAAAGCTAGTATAAATATATATTCAAGCTGTAGACCTAAACATTGTGGAAATTAAGAAGAACAAACATTTATTGAGACAAAGTTTCGCTGATACGCACTAACGGAACTTGCTACTAAGTTGAAGTTGAAGTCCACCTGGAGACACTCTGAAATAGCTAGATATATCATTGCGTACAATAAAGATTGAGATCTTGGCAATACGTCTTTTTTGCGTATTTTTGTCATTTCTAAGGCAAAATTTTAGCAATGAACGTTTTATATTTTAGCTTGTGTTCTAGAAAAGTGAATTATTTTGAGATTTTTATTGCCCCTGTCTGTATTGTTTTACTTTGATACGTTTCTTAATGTTTCCCGAGTTATTAGTACTATACAAATTGACAATATCTCCTTTTGTTATAATACTATTAGATATGTATTGCATATAAATAAAATTCAAAGAAACAGCTCCATTACCTTAGTAGTGGAAGCAAGTATTCACGCACAAACCTTTTGTGGAAAGGAAGAGCACAACATTGATTGCATGATGCCATTCTTAGGTAACTCGATGGTAACTGTTATAAACGGAATTCTGTTTAATGAAGCACTGTGTCATCTAGCGGTATGGTATTTTTCTTTTGCTTACAAACCACCTTGCCTCGAGCCACGATTCGACGGGCCGTAATGAGGTTTACGAATTCGGTACAGTTCGATCGATTTCGTGTTTATATAGTTACAGAGTTATTTATTCTGCCTTTATAATATTATATTTATATTATTTACTCTTCTGATGAATCCAAATTTCTATGATTAAACTAAATGAAACCGGTATCTTTTAAAACCATTTCAATTTATTATTGTGGTATCAAAAATTACAAAACAAACCGAGCACTGTAATATTTGGATATTGTGATATTACTTTATATTGTGAACTTGAATTCTAGTTGTAGCCTTAACAAAGAATATTAATTAAAAAAAATCTGTTAGAAAAATAAAATATAAAGCATAAACAGAAAAAAATACAGAAACAAAGTATTAAAAAACGAAATATTTAGCAAACATCACCAAAATTATAAAAGTTTTGTTCGACTAAATTTAATCGAAAAACGGTATGACGGTCATTTCAAAAGTTCAATTGCAACAGAAATTTAATTGACCATAGCTTTTCTAATTACTTTAGGTTGCGGATTTCTTACGGTTGAAATTTCCCAAGGGTTCATTCGGTAACGGATTAAACTCCGCGGTCAGAGATTCTGCAAAATCGCCGACGCGATAAAAATCGAAACTTCAACGATATTGGAATTTCTTTCCTTAAAAAATAATGTTCTATAATCCACTCTTCATTAAATATACATAAGATATTTCAACTTAACATTTTAAAGCGGCCGCAGCCTGTTATTTTACAACAACTATATTTTTTTCCTAAGAAGCAATAAGTAAAGTTAACACTTCGCTTAATCAACTTTTTATAGAATGAAAGTACAACCAGACGACAAATCCAAACCAGTAAAAAGCATAGTCTTAGTACTTTTATGGTAACAGCTTTACGCCTGTAACTGTATCTAGTAATCTAATATGGTGATATTGTTGCACGGAATGACTTATAACTGTCATGGTATATGTAAGTAATTTGCACCTTGTTACTCGTTAATTAAAAGGAATTTTATCGAGAGAAAATAATTTATCAAGAAATTATGTAATTTTATTTATCTCTATTACAATTAGGATTAATGAATTGATTGTGATGTCATAAGCAATAATAAAAAGTAATGACCATACTATTGTATAGATATGTAGAAGTTTATTTGAATGTATATAAAAAGTTTAAATTATTTTCTATACTTTGATAAAACGTACCAAAACAAAATAATCGTTACAGCAATTATTAAAGTTCAATTTACATTGAGACAACTGTAAACGTAAACGTTTATGAGGTCACAAGAACGTGGGAATCATTATTGATAATTAAAAAATCGAGATTTCAATACAAAACTGTTCGAACACTTTCGTTACGAATTAATGTAGGTGCATTTCGCGGTGTAACGAATCCGGTATGCAAACACAAGAGTGGAGCTTTTATTTTCACTGCATTCGAAACTAAAACACGAAAGTTATCCACCCACATTGGAAGAATAAAATTTCTTACTCCGGTGTGACGTGGACAGTGGTAGTGTGTCACTGGGCTATATGGCGGAATGAATGCAAACTCTGTTCGCAAAATACCTAATTGGTAGTCATAGCACGTCGCAAGTGAAATTCGCATGTCGGTGGCCCGTGCCGTTGTGGTTATTGGATTACTGTTGTTACATCTGACTAGCTGATATCCGCGACTTCGTCTTCTACCTTTAGTTTCTTTACAATACATCTTATGGACAGTAGAAAATTTATGCATCACATCGCTTGCTCCACTTTTTCACAGCAAGAAAACACATAAAGCTGAACGTGTAGCACTTATAAAAACTGTGGTGTTTTAAAATTTCAATAACTTTATATTATACGAAGCTATCGTGATATTTTTTGTAGATAAGGAACAGGTGTCTAAGAACTATATTAATAAAAAAAATTAGATCGAATCTATACAGTAAATATTGCGTGATGCGCGCACAACGGCTGACTTGTATAATTTTATATATAGATTAAAGTATTCTAGACCAATCTATTCAGTTAATGTTAACGACTTTTATATTATTACTATATTAATTTTGTTATAGTTTTATTTTGCCTTACATTATATAACTTATTAGCTTTTACGTACGGATCTGCTTGCGCCTATGCTGGTTTGGCCTGAACCTCCGACACAGTACTATTATTCTGACTGAAAATGTATGCAAATTTTCATGATGTTCGGTTGAGTAGCTGTAAGTAAATAAGTAGTAAGGCGTGAGAGCGTAAGAAATAAACAATCAAACTTACATACGCATTTATAATATTAGCTAGACTATGTATTGGCTAGCGGTTATCATTATTAACTTATGACGTATGCATACTAAACGATAAATTATATTTGAGCATCACATAACTACGAAACAATTTATTTTATAGCATTTGAAATTATAAGAACACAAAACATTTAAAAAAATACAATTGAAATGTATAAAAAAAAATTCGTAAAGCAGATAATTATTTCTTTGTGAAGTTATAGAAGTGAGATGTTTAAATATGCGTGTAGTAAATTGATGTAATGCAAACAATTTGAAGGTAATTTGCATAACTTAAAGATAGGACGCTTTCCAATTATCTCTCGTTTATAATTATTACACATCGACGGTGAAAAGGCTAACTGAGTTACTATTTATTGACAGCCTTTGCAATTAGCCTTTTACTGGTATGGTAAACATACATTAAAAATATAAAGAAATAAGAGTTATAGCTAATAACAATATCTTAATTTGCAGTATAAGGGTCTTTCCGAATGTTTAAGAAGATATTGTATTTGTTCGTGGGTACTGTGCATAGATTATAATTGATGAAATTCTGCGAAAGGCTTCTCTTAAAGTTTTAATGCAACTACCCTATAGACACGTTACAACACTATTGTATTAACAGGCTAAAGTAGCATTACTTCGAAAACTGTTTCAGTTAGAGTCAGTCAGTGTATCAGTTAGAGCAATCTCCAAACTGTAAATTCCTGTATAACAAAGGCAACTCAATAAAAAGGTTTGATCGCTTTACTGTCGTAAAATTACACGCTCCTCTATGGGTTTGGTTATCGAGGCCTATGTCCGTATAAATCGCTTATTAACCAGAATACATTCAGAAATCTTAGCAATCATTCATTGAAATATAAATTACAGGAAATCTTCCATAAATATGATTACCATGGAATAGAGATATTATTACCAGAAGTAAAGTAGCAATCACACCAACCTAACTAAAAATAACTCTATCTCTCTCTCTAAATACATTCCATATCCTTCATGTCTATATACTTGCATGCATGCAAACAAACTTACCCATGCAAGCTATATAATTATAAGTACATAGCATTTTGTATTATTAGGTGCTCGTCCCAGCTTCGCACGGGTCTACTGGCGATGAAAATGAGACCAAATCTTCCCTTTGCCGTATCTAATCTCCCCATTGTCTTCTCACTTACCCATCCACATGTTTATATGCAGATTTTTCATCACATTTTTTTCAGTTTTAACAGCATTTTCCTATGTGTAATCTTTATTTCAACTTTAAAGTTAAATCTAACGTTACTATTGGGAAAGACGATGACATTTGAAAAACAGTCTAGATCTAGTTACCGTGACAAAGTTCAACCAATACTAATGTTTTATTTATTACATCGAACTCAGTTCATATGTGTCCAAGAAATAGTCAAATCACAATACGTAGGAAAATCATCAAAAAGTGCGTATAAATTAACTTACCCGGTAATACTCGGATAGGTTTAATATTTCTCATAAATGTAGTTACACTGTTGATGTTCACGGATGGCTTGTTGCGAACTTAGTATTTTGTTTAATTTTTATAATGTCAGCGGAGTACTGTATTTTGCGGTAATAACAAGCATGATTGGTAGTCTGTGAAATCAGCCTCGTCTTACAACTAGTTACTGATAAACTAAGTGCTAGTTTTATATATAACGTAATTGCTTATATGCGGAATGTAACAACAGATGTAACTTTCTTCAAGAAATGTTAATACAGTAACTAGCTTCGAGATCCTTATATCTCATATCCGCTATATAATTGTGACTATATACGGATTTGTAGTTACAGAGGCGTACGCATAAATGGATTAGCTTTAGTTTCTGTGTATTTTAAAGAAACATAAACGGTCAAAGGGGCATGAAGAAAGTGCATATAATACATAATTTATTACAAACAACAGTATTACAAGAATATTCTTGTAGTTAGATCAATGTGTTCACAGTGTCGCAGAAAATTATTCTTAAATTATATAAATAATGTTTTTACATCAAGATATTTGTTTGTCCACTTAAAAATAACTAACACTCAGGTATAAATACCTTGTATTGTTGAAACATATTTTTCCAATGAAAATAATTAGCGAGAACTGAAATGAGTCATTTACAGCTCTAACCAAAGAGAGAAGAATTTATTAAATATTTTAGTATTTATTTATAAAAAAAAAATTGTCGAATATATGTAAGCACGTCACCTCAAAACGACTGCACCTATTTAACTTATTCCTACCTTATTATATTTGTAACTGTTAGGTTTGTATAAAATAAAATATTTAAAAATTCATATAGATAAAAGAAAAGTTTAGGTTAAAATTTCAATTCAAAAAATGAGTGGACGAATGAGACTGAAGACAGCAAAAATATTGACGGAAGCAACAGATTAACTATTAAGTTCTTCAATTGCCATAGTATTTCATTACAAGGTTATACTGTAAAGGAAAGATCAGTTCTATTTTTTTCATAAGTACACCCGTGCGAATTCGTTGCAGGCAGCTATATTTCTAACTAGTTGCCCCCGCGAACTTCGTTTCGCCTTAATATGATTTTTTTTTCTTAGCCTACCTTTTTAGTAGATACATACGAACATATGGAACATTTTGCTATGCTACCCCATAGATACTGTTCGTTTTTGCGAATTACAAATCGAGAAAGCTAGATTTTTAAAGCAAACTGCAGTAAAAATTTTAAATGTTAAGATTTTATACGTCAACTCAAAAATGAAAAAAAAAAAACGTCGTATTTACGGATGTTGCTATAGCAATTTGAAGTTCATAATTACAGAGAAAGAAAACTGATATTTAGGTTTCTCCGTGCAATTTTTCCAATTTTTCTCTTCATAAAAACCTTCCTCAAAGTTCAAGGAATAAATCAAATTAAAAATTACTCGAATTGGACCAGCCGTCTTCGAGTTTTGCGGTCAGCAACATATTTTGAGATTCATTTTTATTTACATAGAAGATATATGATAGTCAGACGATGTAACACGTGTTTAATGTAGGAATGAACAGAAAATGCGACGTAATGGGTGAAAGCAAACTGAAGGTCTCATCATTCGGTCTGATAACCTTAGACGCTATTGTAAACCGACGTCGAACAATAAGGGAGAGTGTACTCTGCATTCAAACAGGCTTTTCATTTTCCTAAATGAGCTACAGGTTGTAAAATACCATCACAGAGGGATTATTAGGCATCGGTCTGTACTGATGTATAAGCTACCGGTGTGCCCGAATACAATGGTTGGCTTTCACGTGGCTTTGTAGCGGCTTTAGAGCTGACAAAAAAAGCCGTTCTCCGAAGGTAGTAATGATGACAAGCCGTTAATTATCATTGACGATTACGGAGGCTACGATTATTTTGGAGAGAGTAATAGAGCAATTTTCACCAGAACCAGTCGTTTCTATTGTCATTGTAACATGATTGGGCTACTTTTTGTGATAGTTTGTTAAAGTAGTAAAAAAGAAATTACCTTGATCCACTATTTGGATTAGCAGTACTTCGGTAAAAGTATTATTTTAGTACTTTTTGGCGTACTTTGTAATACATACCTCAGCCGTTTGAATTCTATGCCCCCGCAAATTTCATCTTAGACTCGTTTTGAGTATATATGGATTATAGTATGAGCGTTTATAACTGTTCTTTGTGTGTTTTTGACATCGATGCTTTACAAAATAATGAACGAAATCACTTTTTTTAAATATTACTATGACTTATTAATATTGTTATTGATTTACTCTACCCATGCATTCATTTCATTATATTACCATATTTTATTCATTTGTTCTTTCGTTACTTTTCTATTTGCACAAATAACTTTATTTTTGATTACGACCGATGGTTGGTGGATGGATGGTGGAAGTAAAATGGTATAACGTTAAGCTTACCATTGTACAAACTAAAAAGTGTAATAAAGTATCAATTTATTAATGTATTCCTTCGTGCATTATCAGTAAATAATTATACGTATCTACATTTCTATGTAGATGTGCAATGGTTCCGTATGTAGGCGATTACCTTATGGTCACTTCTACGTAAAATTTAGCACGTTCTGGACATTTCGAGCGTTTATCATAGTTATCTGATATTATATATACTTATTAATTCTCTTAGATTAAAATAACAATGCTCAAGATTTAAAGAAAACATTAATGAGAACACGTTTTAATATGGCTAATAGATCGGGCTTGAGTTATTTTCTGGAAAATTTCTTAATAAACAGTTAAAAATATCGGCTTTCAAAAATGTTACAATAAAAATAATTTAACATTATTTTGTGAAAAGTTTCCAAAATCTTTTTTATACATATTTCGGTAATGTTTTTATATGTCTTCGAAATCATCTCATAAGTTCAAAATGAATTTAAGAACTCTACTTTTGTATCTGCTTAAAATTTGATGTTACTTTCAACAAAATTAAAATTAAAATATTTGCAACGTATATACGTAACCAAATAAAAAAAAACTTTAAACACACGTAACACTCCCATAAACCAAAAGCATGACGAAAAGTTCTCTCACGCACACCAAATCAACTGCGAGAAACTCCCGTTGTTTATCGGTTTCGTGGAGATTCTACAAAATAACAGTTGAGTATACCGCCGATAGGCAATGGAGGGCCGTATAAAATCGACAAGGGCTACGTTGCCGTGAAAGAATTTTAACACGAGCAGCCAACGGACCGGAAACTCATCGCCGCTTTAATTGAAACACCATAAATAGAAAGAACTCAAAACAGGTGGAGTTAACAGCGTCCTCTAAGATACGGTAAACTAAATGCCCGCGGAACGCAAAAAGTCTGCGACGGTAATTTGATAAACGTAGTACCGTTACGCAGTTTCTTTCATATTTTCCGGCGAAACTATCATCAATAAACATTGTTATTAAGTTGACAGTTTGCTTTATTGGTTCTATTGGAAACGGTTTAAGTATATTTATACAATTTCTTGTCGAAATAGTTTTCTTTCATTCAGGTAAGGTAAAATAGAATTTATGATATTATCTCGCTAATGGCCAAGTTGAAGAAGAAAATATCACTTAGATACCTAGTATTCATAAATAAGAAAAACTCTGTAGGTGGTAGAGCCACGCTAAAGCTATAACTGGTTTCAGCATGAAGGGGTCGGCTCGCCCGGGGTAGTACCACCCTCTCACAGAAAACCGACGTGAAGTAACAGTGCTTGCATTGTTGCGTTCCGTTCGATCAGTGAGGCCCACCTCCTCTCTCCCCCCTCCCCCAAACACAGGTTGGCAACGCACTTGCGACTCCCCTAGTTTTGCTAGTGTCTATGGACGGTAGCGATCACTTAACATTAGGTGACCCACCTGTTCGTTTGCCTCCTATGATATTGAAAAAAATACGACACCTGAAAAACGTTTTAGGATCACACATAGGTTCCAATCCTATAATAGCTTTAGGTGAAAAAAACATTATGCTGAGACCATAAATTACGGTAGAGCGTTTTCTAATGTTCGTCTGAACAGTTCCACTCACAAGTTGAATCGGTAGTCAATCTATAGATTTATTCCGGCAGCTGCACTTAAAAATGAACTAAGCTTTGCATATCTATTATCTTGAACGATATCACCACTTTACATCGAATGAGACTGAATTCAATCGCTATAATGTATACAGTATTATTGTCATTCAAATGATACATTTTAGATACATAAGCGTAGAATATACAGACGAAATAGATACAATAATTTATAACGATGTTCTTTGCTTATTAGTAAAGTTATTTGATGTATATAAAAGTATCTAGATACATTTCGCCGCGGGAAAATGTTGTATACAATATAATGAGAAACCTAGCTTCAAACTCAAGACATACCTAGTCTATCATCTAGATAAGTTAATTAGACATTAAGCACTGGGAAACTTTTTATATACCGTTACGAGAATATACTCTTCCAAAATGTTGTTTTTTTTTAAACACAGGTTGATATTAAAGGTAAAGAATTAGAGAGATTTCACAGAGAGCGTTTTGTGTAGTACAACTTCGGATAAATAGTCGATCGATTTTGTAAACATATGCGTTTTATAATATATCACATCGAAATTTATTTAGCATATTAAGGTTACACAAATATGATAACGAAAGCTATGAGTAAAGTTGTACCATCAAAAAAGGTGATTCAATGTGTTCTAAGAGTAAATAAACTCCTTATTTTAATTTTCAAATTGTACGATATAATTTCTGAAAATCATTAAGTCACTCGAATCAATTGGAAAATATATCAATTAAACTTTTTTATAGGTTTTTTATTCTGTTTTTTTTTAAACTTTTTTTTTTATCTATAAATATATGTATAAATTTTTGTATCAGCATATATAGGTTTTCTTTCACTGAAAAGATTTTTATGTAGACCATTTTTGTATATTTCGCTAATAGGTGGGACTACAAAGCGTCAAATTCTTTGCCGTACAACCTGCCTTTATAAAAATTGGTATATGTAGGTATTTATATACGAAGAGTGTCGGTTTTGTTATCTCAATTATTTATTACAAGAAACAAGAATAAGAGCAAATAAATGCATTTGCAAAGTCATGACCAGAACCAATATATAAAAACATTAAACATGACCAAACGAAGAGAATATAACCTTAGTAATTAACCATGACTGTATATATAAAATACATGGAAAGGATGGCTTTAGACAAGACAATGCAAGTGTAGTGGAAGCAGAGACACAATTCACAGTGGCGTTTCAACCTAGAAACGGAATCAGTGGCGTGAGAATAGCCGCGGGTCAACACCATGCTAACATGATAGTCACGAACTATGAGCTATATGGTTAACAGAATACCACACACGTTAGTACATTTTAACAGCTATACAAAATTCATAGAGTTATAAATGATATATAAAAACTTCACTGTACGGAAAGTATGACACGGCCGAAGCACTTGCAGAAATGACCTTATGATTATATACTGATACTGATATACTTTGAAGAAAGTTATAAAAATGTGAAAAAAAAAAACGAAATGAGTTTATACATTATAATAAATGAGGCAACATTAACTTAAATGCATAGATTTGTGATTAATAAGAATTTAAAGGCAATTTTCGCATACAAATAACACATAGTGAATTATGCAGTCAATATTAAAAAGTATGTTTTATTTATGAATAAATAAATACTTTATTGTGTGTACTTTTAGCTCGTACAGTGTTGATCTTAATGCCATAAAGCATTTTGTTCCAGCTAAATGGCAGTAGTGTGGATAACAAAATATATTAGATAATCTTCTTACCATTGTCCCACCTACGTAGGGCCGGCACAACATTATCCGATACGAAATATAAGGGTTGTTGAGGTATGTATGCTTGGTACACATATATGTTTCAACAACTCATATATGTATGAATAGTTAGCTTAACTTAGGTTAGCTCAGATAGGTCGCGAATTGCATATATCAGGCAACAGCCCAAGCCGAGGTGTTCCGTGCACCCTTGAGCTTGTTGTCAAATAAAATCGGCTGAGTGCCTTAAGCACTCGCCTTCGTAGTCCGGTGAAGCTGTTAAGACCTTGCTAGGTCAATAGCGTAGTCAGTTCGAGAAAAAAAAAAAGAAAAAAAGGTCGGCACAACAGGTTTTCCTTGTACATTCTCCTTTGTTAGATGTCATCTAAATACTAAATACACCTTTTATACTCATTTCATTTTTCACATAATCTGTCCATACTTTTTTCGATCTTCCTCTATTCCCATACCCATCCACCATCAAATTTTCAAAACTTTATTAGTTACATGACTTTTATCTTTCTTTATGAATAACATGTACCATACTAACCAGTTACTCCTCAATTTCTCTGCCACCGGTGATATTTACAAACTTCCTTTGGTGGACTCATTCATAATTTTATCTATTCTAATTACACTACACATCCATCTTAACATCCACAATAAAGAAATAGGTAAAAATGAAAAGAAACTAACCACCAAATTATAATTAAAATTAGCAGACGAACGCTTGGAATGAAGAGCTCTAATATAATTCAGAGTAAGCAATTTTAAAGCATGTCGATTAACCATGCTTGATGCCAAGCGTAATCAATTGAAAGCCTTGCACACCAACGGTAATCAATTATTTTTATGAGAACGGTGCACTTATACAGCTGCTATGTGCACGCATCTTCTCGAAGAAGATTTGCTATATAAGCCACATGAAAACACATAAGCATCGGAATTAAACAATCGCTTTGGCCGAAATGGGTTAGGAGCATTATCAGCAATTAAAATAACAATGAATATATAAATAGTGAATCCAATAGATCAAATATATACATAATTACCTATATATATAATTACAATTATAAGTATACATATAACAAAATTTATAAATACAAACTGTCATGAACATACTCTACTCTTTATTGGTGATATCATTCAAGTAAAATACATAATAGTATATGGAGGAATATACGACATTAACCCTCGACGCACGGCCAAAATAGATGAACCTACAGGGAATCGATTTGACGTTGAATTCGCTGAAACTGTGTCATCAGGTTATAGTAATCCGAGAGAGTCCGTTATTCGAAGTGTTCACGCGGCACCGTGAAATTATTCAAAGCAATCATTGAGACTTGTGACTTTTCATCGCGCGACATCAGACGGAAAATGATCTTGGAAGCTATATTTACGCTTGACCTGTACCGTGAAGTCGATTGGCATATTTTCTTAAACTAACGAATTTTAGTATGGTTTACATTTCTAATTCATGACTATGCTCGATTTATATTTATATTTGGATTGATTTTACAGATATTTATGTATACTAGTGGCCGTCCAATGGTAGATAGTCAACCGTAACTTATTAATCTTTTAACTCTCAATGTTATTGCGTTTTTCCCAAGTATTGTAGATTAGTAGACGTAAGAATCGTGAAGTATAACTAAAACTTACTTATATATAAAGGCTTGGATAGTCATGGTTTGAAAAAATAGCTGTTTTTAAATTATTCTTATTAATAACACTAATAAACTCGTCAATAGTTGCTAAACAAAAAATTAATTAAGAAAATCGGTTGACAAATAGAAGAAAAAGGTACTGAACTTTCAATATCACCTATTTCCATATAAATAAGTCATATATACAAACAATAACATTCACAAAATCACATTTTATCTAAAAATAAGTGAGTGATTAGAAAGTCAACATTTAACATAACGAAACAGTGAACAGCTATAATTAAATTGGTTCTGGTAATAAATATATTATTTTATATCGCCTAATTGATATTTATATTAATAATGAGATTAATTAATCATCAATACTTAAAAATGCGCAGTTTAAAAATAAAGATTTTATCTTTAAATTTATGTATTTCTGTGTTTATTTATTTGATTATAAAATGTAAAGAATATGGAAATAAATTATTTTATGCCTTGTAATAAAATAAACAGAAAATATTCGATCAATCGATACTTTAATATATTGTTGATCGATACAGACAAGAGCCAGAGTGTAGCAATATGGGCGGTAAATCTACGTCAAATTGCGTGCGGTCATTATTCTAACAGGATAAAACAGGAAACATTCCTGATACAAGACACGAGTTACTCGTTTCTGCCTACTCATGGATGTTATATGATGTGTTATATTTGTGCTACGTAATGGACTGTAAAATAGGAGTAATTTTAATTGAAATTGCCAATTTAATAAAATGTTCGTCCTAGTATAGTATTTTGTTTACTCGTACAATATTTTTTACAAGTCATAAATTTTTAACGGCCTCTTGTGATCATAGAAACATAACCCTAATCACATTTATATAATGACTTGCAGTTACCCGCGACTTTGTCTGCGTTTGTGCCTTTACAAATCATTATATGTTTATTTAATTTGAAAAAACTGCGAAACGCAATTTTTTTACTTCTAAGTGAATTGCTAAAAACCAATTGTCATACATCTTTTTCAAAAATTACAGATTTTAATATAAATTTTCATCACCTTTTTTACTAAGTTAGGGGTGACATTTCCAAAAACCCAGCCATAATATACCCACCCCCCACCTGTGGTGTCAGAGGACTTTGCATATCAATTTTCACGGACCGAGCGCGAATAGTTTGGGGTGTGCGTTGACGTGTCAGTTAGTTATTCTTTTATATGTTTATAGATTTCAATAAAACGCATACGAACTAAGATTTGGAGCATTTCATAAACATTCTTTCCTGAATTTTTGTTGAGCGATTTAAGTGCAACTAATTTGATTTTCTTAAAAAGATAAATAAATTGAAATAATTGTTAAATAATTATTTTAGAGCATACCGTAAAATTCAAAAGATCAGTGATTGTATTCTCCATAATAATGAATTACATTTAATATTATTAACAGCGTTGAAGTTTTACTACAAGTAAACATAACTTATTATACGCAAAACGTAAATGTAGGTAAAATGCAATCACCACTTAGTGGCTGAATGTAAAATTCATTCGTGACGTTATAACGGCTTACGAGAGGTGAGGACATCAAACGTCTGACGGGAAACCTCTTGTAAGATATTACAAAACGTCAGTATAAAGAGCCTTTATACACCACGACTACTTGTGGTTACATATAAAAGGGTACAAGTGTACTCATTTCCACTTCAGATTTAAAGCAAACCACAGCCTCTTCGCACATCGGTCGGAATAGACCTGAATGTATTCATCAAACTGGATTATAATATTAAAACTCTTTAGATGTTTAAAAGGTAAATTTGAATTAATGTAATTTATAATCTATACTTAATAATATAATGATAGTATTATAAAGAGGTAAAGTTTGTGAGTTTGTGACTTTGTAGGGGGTAATCTCCGGAATTACTGGTCCGATTTGAAAAAGTCTTTCAGTGTCATATAGCTCATTTATCGAGGAAGGATATATCATCACGCTAAGACCAGTAGGAGCGGAGCACCAACGAAAAATGTTTCAAAAGGTTTTTTTTTCCTCTTAAGAGCTTCCGCTGCGTGTTAGCGTTAGCTCAAAGTAACAATTCCACGCGGACGAAATCGCGGGCATTTTTTTTTTTTTTTTTTATTTTTTATTTTATTTTTAATATTATTATATTTTTTTATTTAAAATATTTTTTTATATTTCTTCTCCAATTTTAAAATTATAAGAAAATAAAAAATACAAAAAAATAAAAAATTTTTTTTTATATAAATTAAAAAATTTTTTTTTTTTTAAGTATAAATTAAAAAAAAATTTACAAAATTAAACCCACATTTAAAAAAAAATAAAAAATATATTATTTATAAAATATTGTTATGATGTAAAAAAATTATGAAACTTGCACACTTCTGAAAATGTAACTGATGGCGTTAATTTTCTGTTTTTAATAGACAAATATAACAATATTTTTTAAGTATTCAAGTGTTTTATACATGTATGCCATCATGTAATATTACTTTCAGGGTAAGTAGAGATAGACAGAATAATAACTTAACTCATCGTCATTCTCAGGGCATAATTAATTCCTGTCTTCCTCATAGCAATAATTTATTTAATCACTGACAGTAACGCCAGTCCGTTGTAGGTTTAATAACCCACTGATGCAGGGGAGGATCAAAAACTTGCATCAACTGCATGGAACTAAACCCATGGTCTACCATAATATTACCTTAAAAATAAGATAAAGCGAAACGTAAACTATATTTCTTAAAATATAACAGTAAAATACAGGAACCTGAGTAATATAAACTTTTGTTTATAAATCTGCATAGATGAGGAAAACTCGCAAAAGCTACCTGAGTATCGCACGACGAATCTGTCTTAGTAGAGCAGAGTTCAGTTCCTTCGAACAATACAACACTGTGAGATGCGTGACAAAAAAGCGTTTTCAACACAATAACACAGCGCTTCCCGACCTTGCATTCCCCCTCGTAACTGGGTTTTGGTCGTGCCCGAACATCTTACTAAGGTGATATGATTCTATTGCATCTCCAACCGTAATACCGTTTCGAGTACCGCTTAATCCATCGACGTAACTATTGTTACTCAAAAGAAAATGAAGCACGACAACACTTTAACAGCGTATAATTCAAAATAAGGACAGGCTTGACACCCTTTAAGTGAAGCGTGAAAAATCATCGATTGAACGCTTCTTGTTATGGCTTTTGTGTCCGATGTTTTAAAAAGCACGATTTTTTGTGTAAAAAAAATATCGAAAATAATTAAACAGGGTAATGACGATGCAATTTTAAATAACGACATTGACGTTTTTAGTATATTTTGTTTGGGATATAAATGATAAAGGTCTGCAGTTGTGAGTGCATCACTACAAAACTACTCGACAGGTTTTGATTGTATATTCTTGTTACTTTACTTAGGTCTTTGATTATTATATAAAAAAATAATTATCACGATCGTTCATCAATTTCATCTATTCTTTACATCTAATAATAATGTAAATCTAACGTGTCTGTACTTTTTAGATTTTTGTGAAAAAATTGTTGCAGGTAGGAATAAGTGATAAAATATATTTCAATCATTTTTAGAAATATCTGTCTATCTGCCTGTCTCTCTGTTTCTTAGGACATGCATCACTACTAAAGTACCGTGTTCACGATTAATCCTCACCAAGAAAATCATAAAGCATATCCTCGAGTGTAACTTAGTCTTTGTTTCATTAAAATCGGTCCACTCTATCAAAAGTTATTGTCATTGGAATGATGGCTCGAGTTAAGTACGAGAGAAGGGTAGGTAAGTAAATACAATTCATTCTCATTTACGTGGCTTCATTCAAAACGTGGATATAATGTATACATAATAGCTAAGACACAGTAAAAGTGGCCGAAGTCACGGGCATAGATAGTTGAGTATGAAGTTATTGAAATTTTAAGAAACTACCATTTTTATAACAACTACGTGTTCAGTTACTTGATTTCTTGCCATGGGCGAGTGGGGCAAGCGGTGTGGTGCTTATGTTGTTATTTATGTTGTGATCTTATGTTGTATGGTTGCAAGATATACAGTCTCGAATAAAAGTAGCGCTCAAAACCGTCAGAAAAACTCCGCAATAAACATACGTGGTTATAGTTATGCGATAAACTTATGATTTTGCAAATTCAACCTTACGACGACGACGACAACGACGCAAGACTAATTGAAATCAGTGCAAAATCTAAAATTATGCACTCATTTTCGCCGGCTGTGAGAAGTTAAGTGTGCATCTTGGGTTTTTGTATATCAATGACATACAATATATTATTAAGACAATAAGCGACGCAGAAGCAGTCGCAGGTGTCAGCTAGTACTTATATAAAGATAACCGATGTTATTACAAAGAAGTTAAATATGTATTGAATACTTGTTTTAAAAAGGTTTCGTATTACATGCACCGCGCTCGCCCGAGGCAAGTTTGCTTTATCCTTTTTCGCAAGTCTAACCTAACGTCATCTGTAGTCAGGTGAAACTGTGAAGACCTTTCCAGGTCAACAGCGTAGTCAGGTCGAAAAAAAAAAACTTACGTAACCAAAGCGAGACAAAAGAGCAAGATGGCGAACATTCAGCAACCGCGGTGCATTTAATGAGACCTTTTTAAAGCAAGTATTCAATACGTATTTAACATTTGTAATAACACCGAATAGGTTTTCGAAACTTTTACAACGAGCATTGTAAATTATATTCAGATTATAAAATTATTATAAACATTATTAGCATACCGTGCGTAACATGCAAATGCTTCACACAATTCCAGTAATTGGAGAATATAAAGCAAACCGATTACTGTGAATCCTTGTTTGTATCACAAAGGCAATAAAATATTTCAAATAATTGTTGCATAAGAAACGATGTTATTATTTCAATCACTGGCTGAATATTCAATATGGCGTGTGAAAATAAATTGAAATCGGAATTAAAAAGAAACAGGTTCACTTCTGAAAACAATGGATTGTGCATAATATATTCTCCTTATAATGATTACGTGTAAGAATTTGCATAATTACAGAAGCGGTCGTAGCTATGCAAATGTAATTTACAAGCGAATCTACGTAACAACTGTGGAAGATAAGATTTCAAGTCAATGAATAAATATTAGGAATGTATTTATTTTCTATCTTCTATACAAATAAAAATTAATTGCCGAATGTTTATCTATACTGATATTATAAAGAGGTAAAGTTTGTGAGTTTATGACATTGTAGGTGGTAATCTCAGGAACTACTTGTCCGATTTGAAAAATTCTTTCAGTGTTATATAGCTCATTTATCAAGGAAGGCTATAGGCTATATATCATCACGCTAAGACCAATGAAAAATGTTTCAAAATCCGTAGTCCGGTGAAGCTGTAAAGACCTTGCCAGGTCAATAGCATAGTCAGTTCGAAAAAAAAAGAGAAAAAAAAAAGTTTCAAAATCCATTTTTTCCTCTTAAGAGCTTCCGCTGCGTGTTAGCGTTAGCCCAAAGTATCTGCTTCTCGCGGACGAACTCGCGGGCAGAGGCTAGTAAGCGCATAACTTCAGAACAGTTGTACATATTTGACTAACTCTCTTTTGGGTTATGTTTGTAATTTTCAGGACAGGGTTTGTGTGATAGAAGATGTTTGAAAAATCAGTGAGTAAGTGGTACAGAAGACAATAGTGAAGGTCTTCAAAAATACTAACATACATACAGTTTCATTACATGGTCGTAGTGTGAAGGATTTGGTGTTATTTTCTTTGTTACTACACCCATGCGAAGCCGGGGCGGGTAGTTAGTTGCTTATAAACGAGAATAATGGTATCTTTAAAGTTAAGAAAGGAAACTAGAACCCGAAACCAAGGGTTACTTGACGGATGCTCTGGCCATGTAGACCGTATCGGCAAGAGTAGCCGACAAAACGACGAGTCACGCCCAACTGAACCACGCAACATTGAAAATATGAGAAGTTGCAAAATTATGTGTGAAGTTTGTAACAATTACAATGATTGACCGTGCGTATTGCAACAAACATTAACAGAAATTAATAAAAAAAGCTGAATACAATTTAGTAAACACTTTCTTTTAGGTTTATTATACATTATAATGACGCAAATGAAGGTAAAGATAACAACAGATTTGAAATAAAGACATGAGAAATTTACTGTAGTTCTCAGATATCACTATTATAACTTATAAGCAACATTACTTTTATTTCTCAAGCAATTAAATTTAAACATTTAATGTCGCTACCCATAACTTCAATGACGCGGTGTAGCATTTGTTTGAATAGTGAAAACTGCAGACAAAAAGTGCCCTAGATGTGTTAACAGGTGGTTCCAATGTAGCGTCTATGTTTATTGAACCGTAAATTTTTTTACCAATAATGAATCGTATTTGAGTAAAAAGCAACATTGCTATTCAAACACAGTATGATTTGACGGTACTTCCTAACACAGTAAATTTCATAGGCTTACATTATTTACAAAAACTTGTAGAATAAACACTGTTAGTAAACAGGCGTTCGTATTCCTTTTACGTGTCACGGAATCGTATTTCCATTTTTTGTTTAATATATATTGTCATAAATAAGTACCGCATTTGACTCAGGCTTACTAAGCAAGAAATACATAACACATAATTGCACTTAACTAAAAAGATTGTGGTAATTTCTTCGTCGCTTATGTTCTTAATTCACAACTGAAGCAGAAGTTAATACAATTTAACTTAAGCGTTACATGAATAAAGAAATATCATTCGATACGTTACAGCTCATATCTATATACCTACGACAAACTGCAGAAAGCGCTGTGCATATGAGACAATGTTCCAATGACCCACAATGCAACGTAACCCACATAACATCTCAACAGCGTGCAATTGCAACCCATGATTAACCTGTGAGTATAATTCACTACTGTAACACATTATTGGCGAGTAGTCATCGGACTTACAAATAATTTAATTTAGTATTTAAATCTTGTACAGTATTACTGTTCTTTATTGTTAAGCCTTTGTGTAAAGATCAGAAGATTCTATTCTAATACATGTTAATGTTTTTATCTTAAAACGATTATTGATGCTCTATGATATATATTAGTCTATAGAGACGTATACCTTTATGCATAGCATGCCAAGATTATCTTCATTTAATATTACTTTCAGATTTATTATACGCGCTTGGTAGCTCACCGGATAATCACTAAAAATAAACGCCAAATGCGACAATAACTCGAAGCAAGCGAAGAAAGTCAATAAAAAGGTGTTTACTTAACCGCAGACCAGCGCAGACCTACATTGTTTGTAGAGTACATAATAATTGGTAGAGGAAATCTTCTATCGTTTACATTTATCTACATTAAAAAATCTACAGAACAAACACACACTTTAAGTAAGAATTTAGTTGGCAGTCTATCGGGGTATATTTTCATTTATTCAATAATAAAGAGAAATATATATTAATTTATTTAAGTACCACTTAACATTATTTAGGTATGAAGTCTCAAATGGTGTAAATGCTTTGAAAATAATTACTTGATTAATGAATTTAAAAGGCACAAGTGATTCGATTGCAAATAACACTGATTGTGATTCGACTTGTAAAATGGTTTATCTAATTCGTATTATAATCAATCTATTAACTGTTGTTAATACAGCGGTAAATTGGTAAGAGTTCTATTTGTATAAACACTAGTTCCAGGTGTAGTAGGTATTATAATAATAGCGTTTCTATTAATCAAACATTCTAAGTGGTTTTAAGTGATTTAGGAAAATAATTTTAATTTAATGCATATCTTATCGTATCACGTCAACCTGTAAGAGACCCATTGGAGGTTCATAGGCCTCTTGCCGAAAGAAGGTATGGGCATAATCACCCCGTCAGTCCACAACGTATTGGCGATCTCAATCTCTGAGAAATCCACAGTTCTATATTTTCTACATACGATGGTATTACAAGAATGTTTCTTAGATTCAGTTTTCCTCCACCGTCTGACGGTAGTGTTACCAATTTCAATTACTAAATATATGCGAATTCCGAAAAATTAGTGCTACATACCGGGGGTCAACCCTGAGGACATCGAATTGACAATTTCATTTTCCCTTTGACCACCACGACGTTCGTATGTACAATTTATAGCAAACGTCATTTATGTTTTGAGATAAAAACATTTAAAAATACTAAACAATTATTTCGCACCAAAAAAAAAGATTCCTCGTGCTGCAAACAACAAACAAAAAAAGAGCTTTGATGAAACTTAATGATATCTGAAACAAGATTGCAATATATCATTACAGGATTATTTTTAAATTGTTCATGTTTCGACGAGCAAAATGAAGTCCATTGTTTGTGCACAGTATAACAGTAAAAGGTTAAAGAGCACTCCGTAACAAGCACCCGTCAAAACTTTGTCCATATCTATGATCTTAAGTATTTCTCGATATCAATCTTTATTAGTTGTTACAATATTAGAAAGATTTGAAAGATTTATTAGCAGCGTTCTGGTGAATATATAGCTAGTTTCAACCAATACCATGATAACAATATATCAAGAGCCTTTCACTTTGATTTTAATCTCAGATGTGAGTAACACAAAACCCCTTGTCTCCCGAAAGATTGTAATAATTTTGATAAAGTATTAAATGGTTCAAAATTCATAAAAAATATTCAAAACAAATATTAATGAATAATTTAATTATCTATATAACATGATAGGTAATTTAAAATAATCAACAACATATATTGAACAATTTCAATTTATACGTCCAGTTTACGAGAAGATTACTCAGAAAACTTTTCAACACGTGGCGAATAATTATAAGATATAAAACAAATGATACAATTGGATATAATCCAGTTATGATATCTCTATTAATATCAAAGGATAAGGCCGGTCCGTCATATTAAAATTAATGAGTACTTATAAAAAGCTGTCGTACAAGGATTATAGCAGAAAGACGGGTGCAAGGGTTCAGTGCTCGCTGTGAAGTAACTAACAACGATGTATTCCCACAAATGTTCCGCCATAAAAAGCATTTTTAATTTACTACATCACTACAGTATACTTAAAGTTAATTAAAAATTGCTCTTTTTATGTATACTTAATGGTAGTCCATTGGTCGAAAGTCAACCATAATCAATTAATTAAGTGTTAATATCAATGATATTTTTCAATTGTGAATCCAAACTACCCAGGCACTCACTCAAACATATATCCAGTTGCTATGTGAGATTTTTTTTTTAAATAAGCCTAGTGGTCGCTGCATAACCTACCGGTTCCAATTAAGATAAAAAGTAACGTACATATTATGCTGGCGATAAATATTTTTTTACCGATTTCAATTACATTCCATGTGATTAACTATGGAAAATATATATTTGCCAAAATAAACATTGTCTATAACACTGAGCGATAATACACCTTTCTAACATTGACAAAAATTTCAAAATCGGATCAATAGCACCAGGGATTCCCCGAACACAAAACGATACACAGAAAATTTACCAAAATCCGTCAAAAATTTCATTAATTACAAATTTTTGATTTTCGTCCGTTATCCAGGTGAATTCCCTACGCTTTATGGGACAAAAAGTATCTTAGTAACTTTATAATATTAGATATCGCTTTCAGAGTGATACGTGTTCACAGGGACAGACAGACAGAGAAAAATTGCATTTGCAATTGCAGCATTTACTTACTATTTTTACTGTACTCTTTTGTATTCGCCTATTTATACGTCAATAGATATCACAACATAGTTTTCTACCACGTCTGTCTATCTATCTGTTCGCGATAAACTTAAAAATTAAAAATGAACGGATTTTCATGCAGTTTTCAGCAGTAGATAAAGTGATTAATGAGGAAGGCATACGATTTGTCAAGTTTTTTTTTTTATTATAAAAGCGTAACAACGTCCGTCGGGCCTGCTAGTATAATTTAAAATTGAACGGTATTCTCCAAAAATGAACCTTAATCCTTTATCATAGCTTAAATAGTAGTAGGTATAGATAACTACGTAAGAAATCTGACAATCAATAAAGTCCCCGAACAGCAATACAATTTAAAAGCGGCACTTTCTAAAATTGCCAGTGTAATCTTTTAATTTGATTTAAAAGCGTCTAAATTATACAACAAATTCAATTACAGTTTAATACCGTTGGATACTTAGACACCGTGTAATTTTATCTTATCTAACTCGCCCCTAATTGATATAGGCTATCAAATTTGACATAATAAGTGTTATTACTATCGCTTACATAGACAATAATAGTTTTGAACGTTTACACATTTAGTCTAAGCCCGGAGGTTGTATATTTGCATGTACGTATTAAGTTCAAACTTTCAAATGAAAATCTTGAATGTAAATTATTCACATCCCTATACAACATACGAATGAAAGTCTTTAGTGTTACTGATTACCTATGGAATTTACTAAATGACTACCGCACGATACAGTGACACAAAATCTTACTGCACGCACACATGCTTACACATGAAAGTGGAAGGTTTTTATTGTTTTTCCCTTATCGAACTGAAATAGTTTAGAAAAAAATATCCGACACAAAATGCATATAAGAGTTGTTGAGGTATGTATGCTTGATACACATATATGTTTCAATAACTCATATAAGTATGAATATGTAGCTTAGCTTAGGTTAACTCAGATAGGTCGCGAATTGCATGAGTCAGGCAACAGCCCTAGCCGAGGTGTGCCGTGCACCCTTGAGCTAGTTGTCAAATAAAATCGGCTGAGTGCCTTAAGCGCTCGCCTTAGTAATCCGGTGAATCTGTTAAGACCTTGCTAGGTCAATAGCGTAATAAATTCGAGAAAAAACACTAAATGACTCTTCGTGTGTAAAACTAATGATTGCGTTTAGATTTTTTTGCTTCTAACTGAAATTTTTTTTAATGAACTGTAACATTATTTGAAGATGTATTGGACAACTAGCCGCGCCTTCGCTTTCTGTTTTTTATGGCTTTTTATCCAAATAAGTTTAGGATCCTGTCTTTTATATTTGTAAATGTAATTTCCTAATTAATACTTAACCCCTATTACTCTTTCAACGAGTTTTAAGTAATACATCTGATACGTTTAATGTTTACTGCTTAGCATTTACGTAACTTTGTTTGTAGTTTGAAAAAATATTAGATCTATTCATAGACATCTCGTCAATTGTTTTTAACAAGGTTATTATTTTTATATGAATATCATTGACATATAAAAACCCAAGACACACAGTCTCGAATAAAAGTAGCGCTCAAAACCGTCCCGCAGAAAATCCCCAATATACATACGTAGATATAGTTATGCGATAAACTTATAATTTTTGTAAATTCAACATTACCTGAATGATTTAAAGTTGTTTTTACAAGGACGCAATCGTCGCGAGACTATTTGAAATGAGTGCATAATTCAAAATTATGCATTCAATTTTGTGTGACGGTTGTGAGACGTTAAGTGTCCATCTTGGGTTTTCGTATATCAATAATGAATATCATCATCAGCCTATAAGTGACCCACTAAAGGCCATAGAGGCCACAGAGGCCAAAGGCTTCTTCCCGAAGGAAGATATGGGCGTAATCACCACTCCAGTCCACAACGTATTGGCAATTTCAAACTCTGAGAAACCCTCAGTTCTATATTTTTCCCACATACAATAGTATTACAAGAACATTTCTCAGGTTCAGGTTTCCTCACGATGTTATCCTTCACCGTCAGCCGATGATGTTACCAATTTAAATTAGTAAATGCACGCAAATTCCGAAAAATTCGTTGGTACATGCCGGGGTCGAACCTGTATATATCGAAATAATATGCGACCGGTCAAACCACTAGGCCCTCACGACTTAATAATGAATATACTAAAACTAAATCAACTCACTTTAATCGTATGGATATTTGAAAGCTATATATAAATGGGCTCCTCATTCCGCTAAAGAAAGATTAAAGCTGTGAAAATCATTATAAAAGAAAAATTAGTTATCATTAAAAAGCAATTTGTTAGGTGGTCGGGACGTGGCGCGGAGGAAAGTTTAAGCTAATGCCGTGACGCGACGCGTGCTCAGTCTTGTTCACAAGTAAGCAGATCTAACTGCGGACAATCACCGGTTTTGATTAATGAATGTTGTGTGAAATTAAAATAGCTTTCGCGTTATACTGTCTCAAACGCGATTATGATTCCGCGACCGCAATCTACACAATAAGAATATTATATAAATATCACTCGAATCGCACCGAATAACAGCTCAGTAGAAGATTTAAGGAGATTGTCACAGCGGACACTACCTTGTACTTGCGCCTGAAATTGATTGACCACTACTACGTCTCAACGTGTTTCGCTCCGTTACGGAGCATCATCAGATCGATGTTGACTCTTCCGATGCGTACGGGCGGGCAAGGTAGCATCCGCTGGAATATTTAATGACGTATTTCCACAAAGTAACGCCTTATTTAATCAAACAGTAGAAGATTATGATTATGTATGATAAATGTTTATCTTTATGTCATTTTTTTACAATATATATAGGTTTTTATTAAATTCACAAAACAGTAAAACGTTGATATGGAAATACACATATAATATTCTCACTTTATACCGCTTACAGAGTAAGACTAGCCGGAGCCCGCGACACTTAGTGGAAATGGTTTTGCTATTTCAGGGAAACTACGTATTTTATTTGGAAAAAGATGTTTTTGTCTTTTTAAATTGAATTGTTACCATTATTACGTAGTCCATATGTAGAAGAGCACTGGTATGTAACTTAGATTATATTCCAAAGAGTCGTCTATCGGCCACTTCAGTTTTCTTCATACATAATAGATATGTATAGATTTGTAACTGTTTCTAACATTCAACGATAGGAAAAGGTTTATTAGTTTTAAAGAACACAATGCGAAATTTAAAATAAAATAAACTATTTAAATAACAATTAATTTATGTATAAATGCTTTTGGTTATGTATTGAATAATTAAGGAAAGTGTTACGTGAACTCCTGACTATTGATCCGAAGTGAATAATTTAAATATTAAATTGTAGATGAAATAATATGAGTGGCTGGAATTCGAATACGACATAATATAAAGTGTTACAGTAATGTTAAAGTGATTTAACCTTTTTGTATGATCCTTTGTGTGTAGGTAGGACTTTCTAGTGTTTTTAATATTCGGTTTGATCTACGTCTTCACTGTTTATTTACTAGGATGATGGGGCAGTATGACGCCATCGAAAAGGATTTATTTTTCTTAACTATTTCTGTTATTTTTAACCAATTTCGAAAAAGGAGGAGGTTACTACGTTCGGTTGTATGTATTTTTTATGTATGTTAATCGATATCTTCGTCAATAAAAATAAGGTACTAAAAAGCGAAAAATAACTGAATTATTAAATATCAATATTTTTTATTTAATTTGGTTAATTTAATAATTCAGTTATTTTTCGCTTTTTAGTGCTTTATTAGATGCGGTTTTTTTTTTTTTTCTAAAAATGTTTTTGTAACCAACTTTTATAATCCTCTAAAGTTTATATATGTATATGTAATACAAAATAAAGATTATTTTCATTATTTACTTTTTTAAATTACATAATCAGAACGATTATTGGATTTTCGATGATCGTTCCATACTTTATTCAAAAATAAGTTTTGATTACATTATTACAGCAGATATAAGTAAATACAGCCGTGAACATATTTGATACAGTTATCTACAACAGCATCCTGATAACGATTAATAATGAATGACAGATGATAAGTTTATGATGTAGCTTACTATGAAATATAAAATGATACAATTGCTAATTTGCAATTTATATTGTGCAAGAGATAATTATTGCTAGTTATAATAAGATAAAACACAAAACCTAATAAATGACTACCAAATGTTTAATACATTAAAATTTAAATAAAGAAAACGTTTATGAAAAAAGTCTAGGATTGCCGACAAAATCGAAAACTCAAAACAATTGAATAACTGTATTCTTGTATATTTTTTTGAATCTTTAGGTCAATTGTAGCCAAATTATATAGATTTCATATTTTGTAAATTAAAATTATTAACATTACTCTGGTTTTCACATCTATTGCCATTCCGAGCCATAATTTTATACATTTTTAAACAGTTTATTGGCAAATGAAACATATGATGGCCTACACAGACTCAACACACTCACACCCCACACACCTATACTTGTACCTAAATTTTCGTTAAAGTAATAGTTTTTATAGTAATTTGTTCACTCTCTAATAATAAAAATTGTTATAATTTGTGTACTTCGTAATTGGCGTATTGAATATATTGTATTTTTTTTTCCTTTATTATAACACATTGTCAGCTGTGAAGGACCTATATGGAATAAATAAATAAATAAATAAACACCAAATATTAATATTACATGTGTACACAAGCCACTATACTACACGTCGCTAGTCTGGCGCAAGAACAATACGTCACGAGCATGTTGAGGTAATCGGTGACGCGAACCCATAAGTTTTTCACCTACCAAAAAGCGTTCCACACAGCTAAAGAAATTTTCACTTTAAAAATTATACTTAATATTTTTTTATTAATTATCAATATTATATGATACTATTGACTAGTGAATGTCTCATAATTTGTCAAAAAATAATATCCGCAGATGTAACTGCAGTGTATTATTGATCTCGAATGTATCTCACGCAAAGCCACCTTACTTTCAATTTCGGAAATAGAATTCAATTTAACAATTCTTTTGTCACGTTCGCATCGGAGTGCAGTGACAAATAAAGTACGCGATTAAAGACATAGTTACTGTCTGGAATAGACGTTAACTATGCATTTGAAAACGGAAATTTGTTCAGTATTGTTAAAAACTTCTTTCCGATATGAATTCATAAAAATGACTTACCTGATAAATGTACAATAGTGTCAACCGCCGATAAAAAGCGACCTATTCTGTCAACATGGTAAAAACTTTTGTATAGTTATGTAATTTTTATATTTAATAGATCTCGACTGATACCGAAATGCGACACGTCGAAGCCATTCAATCACTAACAAAGGTTTTTCACAATAAACTTCGTATGTAGTATTACAAAGAAAGAAGAAAAGAAATACTATATTGTTGGAACAATTTCTGTTTCAATTTAATGTGTTACTTATCATAGTAATCTGTTCGTACTTTTCTATATTTTATTTACAACAAAGAGTTACTAATAATATTTCCTGTGGTATTTAAGTTCCGAATTAGCCGATAGATGGCACTACAGATAATGAAGCTTTGATTTAATTTGTTACTTACTTACATTGAAACCAGATGGCGGCACGGTCGCGCGCTATTGTATGATTTTTATTATTATTCAATTTAATATTTTTTATAATTTTTTTTCCAAAAAATTTTGATTTATTGTTTATAAACTATTTATTGACAAAATCAGAAATATTTAAAAACCAGATGGCACAGAAATGTGACACCATATTGCCTTAACGGACTTCCGTTGCATTCTCGTCCAGTTACCTCCTAGTCACGTCTAAGGAAGTTTTACTTAAAAAAATGATACATTTAGAAAATGAAAAAAAAGAGAAATATCCAACAATTGAATTCGGCAAAATGTGCAGTACAGCAGTACTACAGCGCTGATTTTCTTGATCTATACATATAAATAAAAATCAGTTGCCAAATGACTGTAAGCGCATCGCTTCAGAACGGCTGCAGTTATTTAGCTAATTCTTTGCTCATGGTATTTGTAATTGTCAGAACGAGATTTGTATGAGTGTTTCAAAGGTCGTAATGAAAAGTGGAAAATTCGGGTTAAAATACCTCCATATAAAAAAATGAGTTAGCCAAATACAATAGGGAGATCTTTAAAAATATTCAGAGAATTGATCGATTGACGTATTATTTAATAACATGATCGTACTGTAAAGGAAGGGCTTGGTGTAATTTTCTTCTGTAGTACAACCGTGTGAAGCCACTGAACTGTCCATCCCCCAGTTAACTAAATATTATAAAACAAAGTCCTCTGCTACGTCTGTCTGTCTTTTTGTTCGTGATAAACTCAAAAACTACTGAACAGATTTTACAGTAGATAAAGTGATTCGTGAGGAAGGTTTATGTATATAGTTTATTAAGATTTTTTTTATTATAAGGGCGGGACAACGTGCGCCTGGTCCGCTAGTTTACTATAATATCAACGGTGGGAAGGTCAAAGCACTAAAATGAAAAACGATCAGTGGATCAGTCAATCATTCCATCGTCAATATTTTTAACTAATATTATAAACTAGTTTTTGCGAACGGCTTCGCATGTGCTAATGTAGATAGGAATACCCACCCTTCCGGGTAAAAAAGTGAGTTATGTCCGAATCGCACGGACTAAAGCCCCACGGTGTACCGACCGACCGTTTATTGGGGCGGCAAGGGATCGTACTTCGCTAATCACCTTGAAGAGCCGCCCCACGGTCTGCCCGGCGGAAGGTGACCGCCGGGCTCCGTCCTAATAGGGAGACAAACTATACTTCAGACTACATTAATATATATATATATGTACATACGCAAACCGATTCATTATTTTGATTACAGTGTATTATTCTGTGTAGCATTTTCGATAAGCACAAAAAGAGTAAAATTAACTAATCTAGTTAAATGTAGTATTTCAAGTTCATAAGGTTTTTATAGTTACAGATTCTTGTTAATAAAATACAGACCATCCAGAATCTCTTATCGAATGAACAAATGACAACCGTTTGGTCAAAATGTAGTACAAATTCCAACGCGTCATAGAAACCTTTAGGCAAGTGGGTTAAGTAGACTCAATAGGTCGTTTTGAAAGATAAAACTAGTAGCAACGCATTTTCACTGCTACCTATATTATAAGTACTTCGAGTAAAAGGGCAGAAGGGAAAGCAAAATTTCCCTTTTCATAGTAAGAGCAACTTTCATATTTACAATGCAACTGGATATCATTAGAATTCTGTGTCGAATCAAGCTTGTAAGCCTCCGGTAATATCTTATTCCTACTTGTAGAAGAAGCAAAACTAGCAGAAATAGTAATATAGAAAATATAATTCTAATTAATCTTACGCCTTAGCTACTCAACCGATCATCATAAAATTATGAAGAGAGTTTGTCAGGGCACAGAAAGGTCATAGGACAATTTAAACCTAGAAAATAAATTGTTCCCCAGGGATTGTTCAAATTTACACTAAAGCGAGCAGAAACTAGTTAACAAATAAAGTGCAACTTAATTTGTCACTTCTGATTCTTTACTTTTTCAGTTCCACAAATTGGTTGTTACCTAAACCAAACTTTCATATTTAATAAATACTTTTCAATTGAAAGTTAGAAAAATTATAAGTTAAATACAAAATTATTAAATATTGTAGTGGATTGACACGATTCACGAGCATAGAACTATAATCTGCACTTCATACATTGCGATCTCACAATGTGGAGCGCTTAGACACGCAATCAGAGCCAACAAAAAACAACAATAATCTAGACAATATTATAGTGTTCTCAGCGATTTAGAATAAGTAATAAGAAACACCGTGATGCTTGACTGCTTCTTATAAATACATGCCGATAGAATTCTTAAAGAAAATTCAATGAACAAGTGATCGATTCTTAACACACATAGAAGGATTAAATAATTAAAATTCATCAAAACAGCACGACAATAATACTTATAACAAAGCGATTTTACCAAAAAAATAACACAGACTTCAAAAAAATCTAGCCTATTAAAATGCACCACAAACTTTAAATATAGCTAGTCTTAGGTTGTCATAAACCTGGCAGTATCTTAATCACTATTCAGTGTCCACAGTCTATTCGCTTTTGAGGGTTTCGCTGTTGTATCTTCGAAATCGAAGTTTCGATTGTAATGGAATTAAAATTGGATCTCCCTGATCCCTTTTCCAGTAAGAAAAGAAAAATAATTCTCCAAATCGGTTTATACGCGTAAATTACGAAAAGATATAGCACCAAATTGAGACCTCCATTTTGAAATCAGCTAAAAAGATTAATAACTTAGGCTCCGTTAATGATTCTTATGGAACATCAGGTAACTATCAATTTTGCTAAAATAAATATTTCCCTTAGCTAGGCGGAAGCCACTACTACGTTATTTCGAGACACGGCACCGCATTAGCTACAATCATTCCCGGCAAAGAGCAATTTGCTAGAATCGGTTAAGCGAAAGCACGAGTCGCCAAGAAATTGTATGGAAGGTTCACAGTCGTGGACTTTGGTAGCGCAAAGCATTAAATCACAATAATATTTAGCTTATTTATTGCACCGATTACCTTTATAATTTACAATTCTAAACGTGAAAGATATAGTGGTTTTATGTACAAGTTAGAAAATACAATTTATACTTTCGTGTTTAAAGGAATTTACTTATTAAGTAATAAATTTAATACGAGTGGTTTAGCAGTTACGTTATCCAAGACCGCTAATTTCAAATCAACAGTTGTTTAACCACCACGGAAATAACTGCTTTCATGGTTTAATTTCGCTAAAGTCAAATAATAAGTCATAATTCTAACCGTAAAAGTATTTACTTATTACCACGAGCTAACCATAGGAAGCGGAGGTAACTGCAGTTATACGAGTACAAATATTTACAATAGCAAGAAAATAATCATTATGTAGTCAAGTTTTGGTTGAAGCGGAGGAATTTAGAATTTTTATTTTAATTATTAGAGCGTTTATTTGTATACAAATTTGACTTAAAACTTACTTATTTCTATAAGGAAACCATCAGAAACACCGCGCCTAGGATGAGCTTATCTTAACGAACATACCATCTGGTTTCATAGAACATGGGAGTGCTGACTCACTCTCACTAGAGGGTGGATTTATAACTATCTATTAGTTAGTACTCATGTTTTAGTTTTCGTAAATTGCGTGTTTTATCTGCACTAATAGGCTTTTTATTAGTCATTTTTTGTAATTAATACTAGCCCTACCCCTAGCATTATTTTACTGATGTACATTACCTTTGTTACATTTTCAACTTATTGCTTTCCTCGTGTGGAATAGTGTAATTATATGTATTTTGCACTAGCTTCCCACTCCGGCTTCAAATAGTGGTGACGCCGCGGCGATGTCGACGTCACCGTATATACATAAAGCGGCGCAACCAAATAGGAATGAAAAAAATAAGACCAAAAACTATGTAATGAAATGAAACGGTCGCTGAACATCAGTTCTGTCAATATTTTTGAAGATCTTCCTATCATCTTCTGTCTAACTCTCTATTTTATATGGACGTTTTTAGACAAAGCTTTTCCTTATAATTTTTCAAACATTTTCTTTATAAATCCTTGTGCTGACAAAGAAGGATTAACCAAATATGTACAATAATTCTGAAGTTATACGCGTACGTACTTTTGGTAATTGTTTTTTTATGTATATAGATAGATAGGTGGATTGTTTGTAAAAAATCTTTATAGGTATAGACTAGCGGGCCCGGCAGACGTTGTCCCGCCATGATTATGAAAAAATCCTTGACAAACTATATACTAAAACGTTTCTCATCAATCGCTCTATCCACCGGTAAAAATCGCCTGAAAATCCTTTCGGTAGTTTTTGAGTTTATCGCGAACAGACAGACAGACAGACGCGGTACGGGACTTTGTTTTATACTATGTAAAGATATTTGAATGTTAGCAATTAAAATGGACGTGATTTTCAAATCCGGAATCCTTTTGTACACTTTCCTAATAATTTATTTAAATACGTTGTTATTAATAGTAGTGAAACTTCAATAGACACAAAATAAATTAAACCATGTTTCTAGTTGTGTCAAAGGGATCATCACAGGCGGAGGCAGTGTCGTGATCGGCGAAAGATTAATCGGTTTTATACGTTTCCTACCAAAAACAATTATGATAGCATTATTGATCATAAAGAACATTTTGTGGTTATCTATGGGTTGATTAAACTTCTGCGGTTTCTATTTGACCGTGTCGATCTCTTAAATACATAACTGTCTTATGAATTGCTTACGTTTTTACTATAACTTTCATAATGATGATTGTATTAAAATAATAAACCCGTCTGTTCATTTCATTTTTTTTAATTAAAATTCGTGAAGAAACGTTTGTATACATATAAACAATGTTCATCTGTTTGTATGTCCGGGTTGAACTGAAAAATTGCTTGAGCGATGTTATGCAAATTTTATACGTGAAACTCTTATATAATTCCTTATCAAGGACTATCAATAATACTTTTATTATGTAAAAAATTAAAATTTGATTTAATTCTCAAACAATTATAAGTAAATCTTATGCAAATGTCACACATCCCATGCAAAGTTTCGGAATTGACTGACTATCACGATACTAAATATGTGAAAGTTCTTTTTCTTCTTTTTAAAATATTTACAAAGCATTCTTCATTTGTATAAAATTTATAATTAATTATTTGTTACCCGGAATCACTCTTATGGTTGCGAAAAAAAACTTGACATTTCAAAAACTGTTTTATACGTATTTGTTTAAAATAACATAATGTTCTATACAGTATAGTTTTACTTTCGACATTACGTTGTGGACAATGGAAAAATAGTCATTACGCAAAAATTATGCACCATAACCCACGAGAATGTTTCTTTGAAGATGAATTGATAGAAATATTAAATAGAAGGTAACTGTTCTCTTTTTTTGCGAATTAAATAACATATACACATAATTACTGTGTAAAAATCACGTGAGGAACCACGACAGTCTGAAGTATTATTTTTTTTCTAATGTAGTGTAGTTTTGCATAAGCATTGGTAAATTTTAAATATACTATATTCGCTTCTCCACACAGCAGATAACATGCAATGTATCGTCATTCATTTCTTCAACCGATACGGTTAGAGCCAAACATGAAAGAAGATGGGCCAATATGTTGCAAACTTATAACTATGCAATTTCAGATAAGCGCAGTCAGTTGTTACGCACGTATAATTCGAACAGGTTTTATACGTGACCTATCGTGAACAAGGCACTGCGACTAGCTAACGATCAATTTCTGCAACGAGATACGACGAGAACAACCAACTATGATAATACGTCCTTTTGTAGTCCAGACATAGTAAGATCTGACAACTTATCAAGTTAAAACATTTTAAATAGAACTTCTTAGTTTGACTAACTTCAAAGTAACTTGACGACGTTAGCAAAATTTAAAAAATGTATTTCTATAATTTCTGAGAGTGAAACGATTAATAATTTATTATCCTAACTAATATTATAAATTGCGAATGTGAGTTGTTTGTTTGTCACGATTTTACACGTTAACTACTCAATCGATAGTCATCATATTTTGCACACACATAGTCACGATTCATCCAAAAAAAGTACTGTTCCGGAAGGATAAGTCAAATTTACATTAACAGGAGCGAATTCTCGAGTAAAAAAAGTATTAAAGAAATGTTTCGAAATACGAAACTAACGTGAATATATTCTTATAATGAAATCTTTCAATATTTAATTGTATGCATTAATTTTACCTACATCTAGATAAAAATTATCTAAAAATAATAATGCCGGGTGATAAGAGATGGCAACTACGTCCAACTAGATCGCAAACATCACACACCAGGTATAACACTGTGCCTAGTAACAGGCTAATGCATCATTGATAGTACTAATATAATTTTTATTTAGAGTTATTATGTTCCATTAAGTTGTGGAACCACAACTAAATATAAGGTAATCAATTTTTATAAGAAATATTGGCTATTTGATTGTAGAAGACTTTGCGGAAATCTATAATTAAATATTAGACTTCATTAAAAAATATATTGGACATAAACCACTTTTTGAAGTTATACTTCTTTTGGCGTGTTAGGGAAAAATGATGAGAGTAATTTTTTATGATGCGCGCGCACACCGTCACGAAAAACCGACACGCTGAAGTTATTACGATGCGCGCGCACACCGTCACGAAAAACCGACACGCTGAAGTTATAACGATGCGCGCACACCGTCACGAAAAACCGGCACCCTGAAGTTATTACGATGCGCGCGCCCACCGTCACGAAAATCCGACACCCTCAAGTTATTACGATGCGCGCGCACACCGTCACGAAAAACCGACACCCTGAAGTTAGCTATAGTCAACATTTTGTTTCTTTGTATTAAAACTTTCAATGTAGTAAATACCTTTTTTCTATTATTAGTGTCGTTTTTTCTACAAATGTAGAATAAGGCGAAAGATAAAATTTTGGAAAAGATTTTTATCTTGTTACGCCAACGAAGTATAACTTCTAACGCGTGTACATAAGTACACACACACTTTTTTTACTTCAGACGTTGAAAATCCTTTTTTGTTTCGATCTGTCACATAATCTACTAACACATGTCAAGGCGAATTTACACGTATTACTCATATGCAATGGGTAGTTTTGTTTCAATTGCCCCAATATTTATTTTGACTCAATAATACACGGTGAAAATTCAAAACACAATTTACACACACGTATGAAAGTGAAAGTCGCCGGATTCACGTAACAATGTTTTATTACAACCGTTTCTTATAATAGCACAATAATATTGTAAACCGTAAAGGTAAATCGGCACATAAATAAACCGAACACTGACGTCGGATTTGCTTAAAAATACTTTCTAACAATACGCAAGATATACGGAGCTATTATCGAGAATTCAGTGCGGGGGACTTTCGTTTGCGCGAATAAAGAATATAGTACCATGAATAGAGTAGAGTAGATATAACGTAGATGCGGTGGTCAGAGAATAAAAAAAATATAGGAGCACGAGCCACAGCGCAGACAAAACACGAAAATAACAGTTCTACTCTTCCATTTTCAAACCGATCGTTCGAATGTAGTGGTGTTAATAGACAATAATTATGATATAGACCGATAATGTCAGTTTAAAAGAAACTGAAAAAAGAAGATTACGTTGAAGGATTTATAAAAACGATTCAAAACTTAACAGAATATATATTACAAGGTAGTATCGTCAATGCGATAGGTAATGTAAAGAATTCATGATAAATAAGAAAATAATCATACGAAAAACAGATTAATCTTAATAGCAACGGTGATTGACGTCGACATCTGCAAACTGTATTAAAACGGTACCAGGCTTTGTATAGACTACAGATACATGGACAACTAGATACTGGTAAAAAACCCGATGGGCCGTATCTTCTTTGTGGATAATAGACTTTTTCTTTAAAAGGTATTTACAGTACAGTTAGTTGTGTTTACAAACCTGCGATGAACCAACAAAGATTATAACTGCATAACTTATAACTGATGTTTTGCGTTCAAACAACAAACGTAAAACATAAGAAACGTGACAATCGTTTTACAGGCGAAGGATGTCAGTATACAACAGGTACAAATGGCAATGTTAGGTAAATTGCGGGTTTCCCTATTACCACGCTATTTATGTAGTCGTAGAGTAGTCATTACCCAGGCAATGTTGAGTAAAATGTGTGGTCGTAAGGCGCTACAATGCAGAGATAAGAATAACGTACGATCCTAGGCCTTACTAAGATATCACTGTTATACACCGCGTGTGCCAAAGTAAATTACTTGTATAGTGGACACAGCTTAGAACAACCGTGTTAGCTGATGCACTATAGGGTTGTGCTGCAAGATGAATATATAAACAAGTTTTACAAATTTAATATATTTTTGTTCTAATACTGTAAAGTTGCTAAACCAGTAAAGATACAAGTTAATTGCAGTCTTAGCTGTATAATAATCCAACTCAGCGCACACATAGCACTCTAGGTCTCGATTGAAAATCAGCGCTGTAGAACTAACCTCTTGCAGCACATATGCTGACTCGAGGCCCATTTGTGACACACATACACTAAACCGTCAATTTTTATTTCTATCTTTCAGTATTATATATATGTATATTTTTAATTTGTACGTATTTAACATTTATGTGAAATCAAATAAATGTCTTTCTTTCTTAACGGGTATCGTACAAAATGTATGTCTTTCATTACAGTATTAAAGTATAGTGTTCATCTATACCACGGAATTAATATATTAAAATTGTTGAACGTCACCGCCTGGAATCGTGAATAATAAGCATTTAAGCACTCGAATGGATTTGATATTTTGCATAACTTTTACACTGTACCGTTAATGAAGAAGGAAAGAAAGCGAATGATAATTATCAGTACTATGTAAATATCTTTAATGAGTTAATCAGTTCACCTTATTGATTTTGACTGCTTGCGACAAGGTTCGTATGCGGAACGACTACAAGCACAAAGAAATATCCAAATTACTATGATTAAGTTTGAAGTATGCAGTTTTAGCACACTAAGCATTTAGTTTAAGACTTTAGAAGTAACATTAAGTGACATCAGTTGGGAATGGTGCCTTATTCCAAATCGGTTGTGGATATTTATAGAATGCAGTGATGAACTTATTAACTGAGCTGCCTGTAACAAATGGCAACATTTCATAAAATTTTGAATTAACGCTTCAAACTTTGCAGCTGAGTAATTGGAAGTAACGTTACGCGTCATCAATTAGGACTAATGTGTTATTTTAAATTGATTATGGAAATTTATAGAATGCTTTAGCAACAATATATGCTACTACATGAACTGCATGAAGTAAGTGGCAATATTTACTTTCACAAAAAGATAGCATTGATTTCATATTCCCTATACACGCTGCAAACTTTGCAATTAAGAAAAGTTGGTTTAAACGGAGTATTTGGGAGCAATATGGGCATTACATTTATTAAGACTGCAGTCTTATTTGAATTTGGTTATGGCTATTTATATAGTGCAGTGACGATAATATATCAAGTGAGCTCCATATAACAAGTGGCAATATTTATTTACACAAAAAAATGGTATTTCTTTGGAATGCACCAATATACTCGAAACTCTGCAATTGAGATAAATTATATCACAATAATATCTACGGTAGGAATATCATAAGTCATTTTATATCATAAATATCGATTACCTACAGATGGATTTAAGTGTCTGGTCGATGTAATATGCGATTAAAACAATCTATCTTATTGGAATATTTATCTCGGCCGTGGCTGGCGTGTCTGCTAAGTGCGTGGGCAAGTCACTACGCCAACTTAGATCTACTTAGGCTCGATTAGATACGTATTTCATGATCTATCTTCCTATGCTTTGCCAGCTTTTAGTAAACTATAACTAAAATAGAGATTCTTTAGCAACTACCTGATCTTTTTGTTTTTATATGCTATGGTAGTCGTTTTTGCAACAAGTTACAAGTGCGTTAAAGAAATTTAAAGATAACATATTAAATGTTACACGAAATGTTCTAAATTCGTACTAAAACAACAAAAAAATACGAATGTCAGATGTAATCTAAGAAAAATGTTTTTGAATAACTTTATCAGAAAAATTTAAAGAATTTTATAAATGTGAAGGAAGCGGTCTGCGTCGTATCTGTGGGCTACGTAAGTTATAAAGATTTTCTGTACAACGATGCCTACTATTTGGTTAGATAAGTTAAAATTAAAGTAAACGAAATAAAAAAAATAACAAACCTATTTCAATTCAAATGTTGTTTATGAATAGATTTTTTTTGTCAAGAACCAAGTTTAGTCGGTGCCTAGTCGGCCGGCGCGGCGGTATTCTTTAGAATGTAAGTAATGGTTGCTATGGTAACCTACGTGCAGTTAATTATGCATTACTGTAGGTTGCCGTGTATAAATTTTATCTGGTTATATCTGATGAACATTACACGTTACTATTGTTACTAGGTGTCAATTATTTCGCTTGGAATACTGAACGAAATGATAACATTGTTTTCAGCGCTACATTACCAATATATTCCAACTGGATGGTCTATTAGAAAAGTTATGTGATTAAGAACCAGTACATTTTAGGCACAATTTCTATTACGCCTGATACTAAATTATTATAACTCGTCTAATAACTAATTAGTCATAACTATTCGAATCGTCTAAGGATATGAGCACTGGCTTATGTATTGATATACCAATTACTTTGTGTACCATCTTATTAGGTGTATAGAAAATTAAAAACCTAATACCATTTTTAGCTTATTATATTAAACATTACTTTTACAAAGAAAAGGCAACGGCAATAAAAATCTCGTGTCATGATGTTAGTGTTCTAAATCCTCCGAAACGGCTCGAGCGATTTTTATGAAATTTCTTATGTATTGAATAGAGAATAGGCCGTAAAGTATATTTCATACCGGTATGTGATTAAGGTGTTGTCCAGAATTTATTTTTCTATTTTTTTGACAAATATTTTTTTAATATTCATCTAAAAATACCTATAAATCCAAATTTTCACCCTCTTACCCCAACATACCATTTTTTAATCGCGATTTTTGTATTTTTGTGTGAATAATATAATATACACATGATACAATGGTCGTTTATAATTCAAACAAAACGATTTTTTTTTATATATCATAGCAGGTAAACGTGCAGGCTGGTCACTAGATGTTAAGTGATCACCGCCGTCCATAGACACTAGCAACACAAGAGGAGTTGCAAGTGTGTTGCCAGCCAGTGTTTGAGGGGGAGAGGGGGAAGAGAAGGTGGGCCTCCGGCGCTTTCACTGACCGAACGAAACGCAACAATGCACGGTTTTCTGTGAGAGGGTGGTAGTACCCCGGGTGGCTGACCCATTCATGCTGAAACCAGTAATAGCTTCAGCGTGGCTCTACGACCTACAATTGTTAATTGAAATGAAATTATTGATGTTGCTGAATGACAGATAGCGCTACATCCGCCTCATCAAAATTTGTACCACACATGCATAAGTCATTCTCTAGACCAATTAGGCATGCGTTTATGTAACTCCCTGAATTGTTTGGTTGACAAGTGGAAACGGTAGGAGTCGCTGTAACCGGGTTCTGGGTATTTTAAGATTTTTCTAGTTTGGAAATATAATTGGAACCGGTAGGTAACCGATTTCACGCAGACGAAGTTGCGCGGGTTAGCTAGTAAGTGGTATAACTATATAAATAATATATAACTATTATATAATAAATAATAACTATATAATATAATATAAATAAATAGTAGTGTAGTATTAGTGATTTTAATATGGTATTATATAAATAATATCTGTTTATTTTTGTAGAAGACGAGGCCCTCTCGTTGTACTTTAATATCTCTTCCACGCACTTATTCTTAAAGTGGTTGTTATTGCACTACATTCCCGTGCAAATGTGGAAAAACGTACGAAACGCGTGAGCATTAATCATTATACTCCAGGCTCCATTACACCTTCGCCTTTGGTTGCAAGTCAACCTCGGGCGTAATGATTTACTTAAAGCGTCTGTATCGTAATATTCGACTCTATATACCATTGTGCGAGCTATTGTGCTTACAAGTATGCAATAACATAATCAGGTATAATGAGAAGTAATCTGCAATGTTTTACACGTACATAAGCATCCATGAATTTATTAATGCATTTCTTTGCTTCATTACGATTCTATAGTTTTTTTAAATCATTATGACGCTTTCTCACCCGTAGTTCAAGTTTTTCATGGTTCATTACGACGTCGCATTGTCTAGTATGCATCGATAACCATTATGCAAATAAATAATGATAAGTCGGAAGCAATTATTCGTGGTGTAGGTAAGTTTAAACCTGTATTGAGGTTGGTCGCGGCCAACGAACGAACGAAGATCGCGTGCGACCGTCACATCTTGAGCGTTTGTTTAAATTGGTGCAAATTATAAGTTGATAAGTAATGGAAGTAAAAGCATAAAAGCGAACGCCATTCTCGTGATAAAATGTCTTCTGGATACTATATATTTATAATAATAATGTGCTGTTAGATATACACTTACATTCGTTAAATGTTTTAAAATAAAATTGTTATTTCAAACGTTGTAAAGAAATAATATCCAGTATGCACACATGCTTATAAAAAGCACTTGTTAAAAAACTTAATAATAAAACATCACAAGCATTACCTTTACCAGAGATAAAAAGAATGGCCTATGTTTCGCATTAGATCTGTTACATCTCGATAGAATTACAAAGCTTTTCTAACGCGCCTAGTTAGAGGACCTTATCGATTATGTATAAAAAATGACTAAGACAATATGTACGAATTAGGGGATTGTACTATTCGTATCGGTGTAAATAAAAATTTATCAAAAGAAAAAATATCTCTTAAGAAAAGCTTTCTTTAAGGTACATAAAAAATATAGAAAATCATTATTTATGCTATCGCAAGTATCGAAGAAATTTTAATGACGTAGTTTTCTGTGTCGTTATTGCGATTTTGTTCCATCGTTCCCAGATTATCAAGTTAATACAACGAGATATTTAAAAAAAGATCACACCGTAGACACATTTGCAAATTCACTGTTTAATTTAACAAGAAAGCTTATACTTTAATTGATGCATGGTTTATTTTTTAAGTTAAATTATACAACAAGGGTTTCACTTTGGTCTTGTTGGCCTTTTTGAAATTCTTTTTCAGTCATTTAATGCACAGTATTCATCGTAGTTCTTATTTCTTTTGACCACAATTTATAAGTAATTAAATAATATTAGCTATTATATTTTAATGTTTCTTTTATGTTTTTATGATTCATTAATGTAACTTAGTCTATAAGAATGTTCTAATTGACTACAACTAGGAATATAATTAATTTCAACACCTGTAGTAAATGTTATATATATTTAAGAATATCGTTATTGTTGTTGATCCATTTTGAATAAGATATCTTTAAAATTTTAAATAAGATCATATCATATATCTTTTTCATTTCAGAAATATAACAAATTTACTGAGATTTTATATGATTTTACAAGTGCCAAAACTATCAGGTTTCACTATACCGTCAACTAAGTACGAGTACTACACGTTTGAAGGAATTTGTAGACCATTTTATTTTATGATGTAGTATGTATTCATTTGAGAAATTAGTCTGTTCTCTTTTGTATTATTGTAAGTGTGTTCATGGGTTATCTAGAACATAAACCGTTGAAATAATTATCGTATAATGAAGGTACCAGGTGCGAAATATTTTATACAGTTTCTATAGTCCTTTATGGTATAAATAATATAGAGATATGTCGTATTCACAATTCACATATGAAACATTAATGTAATATAATAGTTATAGATTATAGATAGATAATTCATGTAGGTACGAATAGCGTAAAAAAACTATGAATATTTTAACAAATAACTAAACATTATGAGCGGATCTATAGTCAAAAATAATGTTAAATCTTTTGGTTTTAGAAAACACAACATAAAAACGAATCTATTGCCATTCATTATAATCGCGTGTAGGCAAGTTCACAGACGTCTACCACAAACTCAGTATTACTTAGACTCGAGCAACTATTGTGAATATTTGAAAGTCAAAATGTTTCTTCAAAACGAAAATAAGAAGTGGCAAGAAACGCAGTGAAATTTCTCTTTCGTCTTTTTAAAATATTTACAAAGCATTCTTCATTTGTATAAAATTTACAATAAATTATTTGTTACCCGGAATCACTACTACGGATCCGCAAAAAAAAAAAAAACGATATTTTAAAATCTATTTTATACATATCTGTTAAAAATAAGTTAATGTTCTATACAGTATAGGTTTACTTTCGACATTACATTGTGGACAATGGAAAAAAAGTCATTACGCAAAAATTATTCACCATAAACCACAAGAATGTCTCTTCGAAGATGAATTGATAGAAATATTAAATAGAAGGTAACTGTTCTCCTTTTTTTGCGAATTCATAGAAAAGCAACGACATGTTAATGATCCAAGACAAGAGGTCTTCTCGAAACAGCTAAACAATTTCGATCGTTCAACTTGAACGTGACATCCGGCGCTTTTGTGTAAAAAAAGTGGTCGGAGGATCTAGCCTGGCACGGTTGCCCTCTCCTGAGTCATCTAAGCCGCCATACCCCCTTATCGACGACGGAATCAGTACGGTACCGACATTCAAAAAGAGCAGTAATTTTTACCACAAACAATAAATTTCAGAATGACATATAAATTGAACCGTGCCTCGATTGTACTGTGTTTGTTGACGGTGAGCCCTATTCTCTTGATGACATAACTCAATTAATTAGTGAAACACGTGAAGTGAAAGCTACATAATAGAGGAAAGTAAATTTGAACAATCAAATAATTGAAACAATCGGTCGTAAAAAGTAAGAATTAACCAGTACACTCGATAGATTTGCAGAAAGCAGTGAAAGTTGGTAGCTATTACGTATAAAAATAGAAATATGAAATAGTAGAATTAGGGTATCATAAACGCGATCGTGAAGGTCAGAAGATCACGGAAATGTTTTTATCTGAACACCGACGTGCTTATATAAACAACTAAACAAGTATCTTACATTTTAATAATAAAGTAGATACAAATTGAGTTCCTCGGAGAGAAATCTAAAGTACACTTGGGATAATAATATGCCCATAATAGACTTTAATCAAGCCTCAGAAAATGATACAACACACAAGTAATGATTGTAGCTGATCAGATAATTTCATTGCAATTGCAATTTTCTTCTTACTTTCAACTTGTAGAGTTGATAGTATAAATTCTGTATATAGTATTTATATAGCATTGCCGTATTAAAAAAGAAACAAAACTGAAACATAAATAAACGAAAAGCATTGATGCCGCTCACTCAGAAACAAAACCAAAATCTGACTTGTATCTGTGAAAAGTGAAATACGAAAAAACAGTAACAGATAGTATCGAACATGTACAAAATGGTCTTTGTTGTTTGTTACATTTGATGTCACTATGTAGGACACGGAAAAAGATGAATGAGCTGATCAAGCGGAACCGATACTTATCAAAATTGGATTCACAGCAGGCAGATATAGTAATTATTGGCAATGTTTTTACTAACGATTTCAACTTACTGACTACACTATATACTTTCTAGGAAATAGCTTGAACATTTAGAAGACATTTTGAAAATCTATAATATCTATTTCATTAATGTAGGAGACAATACATTTGAAGATACCTTGTAAAATGAATTCTTACGAAGTTGTAAATAGTCTGATAATATTACAGAATTCAGCATTTAAAAGTAAAGGTAGTACGATTACCTGTAATTGTTTTAATGGCAGTCGTCTTGATTGAGATCTTAACAATATTACATGAGATAATGACGTCAAGGGAACAGACGGCCTACTTAAAGTAAATGATTATAGTGTCATTCATGATGATCGGTGTGTGTTGTAGGTTGTAATTATGCGTGTAACTAATGTGAATTACAAAATTTTACATTTGATGTAAATCTAAACGTTTAGAATAATCGTCATTTAATAAGTTTATTAACCCGATGCAGCCACAAACGTGACGATTTAATCCGCAAATCGTAAGGTGCATGACCGTGAAGCATTGTTGAGAGTTGAAACATCGTGCACGAACTATTCCTTTCATATACCAATATAAGATATAGTCAATCGAGGTCCTAGATTTACGACTTGTAAAAGACTTGTAGAAGTCGTAGGATTTATTAATCACAAAGGAATTATAGATATTTGAGGTACAGTTTAAATTGAGACTCGAGAACATAAACCCAAGAACTTATGTATAACAAAGCAAACTGTGAAGAATGAGATTGCCGTTTGCAATCCGAGTCCTACTTCAACAAATTTCTCATCATTGTTACAATAGCTAATGGCATCTTGAATATACTGAGCCTTTCAACGTCTCAGAACATTATGAATATTCCTAGGTTACTGGATAAATTAAGTTTGACTAATAGGTTTTCTCTGTCATCGGAAACAATAACTCTATTGAATTCTCTTTGATTTCAGACTGTGCCATTACCGGCGGGGTCGACTTCAGTCTTGGCTAAACCGACTAAGTACCATTATTATCCGCACAACCAACACATTTATCTACTACCTGAATGCGCTATTCAACAGGTATTTATGCTTTTAGTTCAAGTGTAATTTAAGTATCTTATTTTTTTATATATCACATCATGATTGAGACGACAAATAGATGTTTTTTCAATTTTGATATAACAATACATAAGTTTCTTCAGTACTTAAGGAAAATATTTTTATTCTAATTCAAGCATTTCGTCGGTGGTAGAGCCACGCTGAAAATATTAGTGGTTTCAGCATGAATGGGTCTAACACTAATCACAGAAAACCGACGTGAAGAGTAACAGTGCTTACATTGTTGCGTTTCGTTCGGCGAGTGAGAGCGTTAGAGGCCCACCTAGCCTCCCCCTCGCCCCCAACACTGGCTGGCAATGCACTTACGACTCCCCTGATGTTGCAAGTGTCTATGGACGGTGGTGATCACTTAACATCAGGTGACCCACCTGTTTGTTTGCCTCCTACGATATAGAAAAAAGCATCGATTCCCTGGTGTCATGCTGGGTTATATACCTATCGACAGTCGGAAATACACTGGTTAATCCTGAAACGCAAGAAACCAAAGGAGTGTACTCTTTTTTTTTTAACTATATTATTATTTTCAGCGTTTGAACACAGTTTCACCGTATGTTAAATGACTATGTGGCCTAATATGGTAAACACGCTAAACCTAAATGAACCGGCTGTATCGTGCAGCTGTTGGAATACACCTGTAGGTGATTGAGAATAGATCCTCAACTTAAGGGTGGTAGTTAGACAGGCGTGCTTAGAAAAAAATCTAATATCATGTAAATAACTTTCATGTATTCATTAATATGCCCATGGGGTAGCAATCAAATCGGATATAGATACCATATTGCCCCTCTTGATGGACTAATGTTACTCGCGTCCGCAGGAAGTCTACCTCTCATTCCCTTGCACGTGCTCCCGACCCCGTGTAGTACTAAAGAGTAACAAACTTTTTGTTGTACACAATTGATGCACAATCATCATTATTTTATTATTATTTTATTACATAGTATAAAACAAAGTCACCTACCGCGTCTGTCTATCTGTCTGTTCGCGATAAACTCAAAAACTACCGAACGGATTTTCATGCGGTTTTCACCGGTGGATAGAGTGATTGATGAGGAACGTTTTAGTATATAATTTGTCAATGATTTTTTCATAATTAGGGTGGTACAACGTCTGCCGGGCCCGCTAGTTTCATATAAATTGAACATCGCAGCGATATATAGTGTAATCAATCAAGCGACGATAATAATATATATATATATATATACTCTATTACGGCATACGATTAACTAAATGAAACCCCTTTTGGATACTGGATACACTTCTAACCGTAGCACTATTATGGATATTACACTCGTTGTATGGTGATCACGATTCAGTCGGACACGATTTTCTGTCCTATTACCCGATAAAAATCTTCCTTCATTAACGAGACCAAATAATTGTCATAGTATAATTTAAGTATGTATAATTTATATTGTGTTTAATAGGAACGTCAGGTATTCTCCATGACTTGCATTTACAACGTAATTCCACGGGGAAACTCACAGATCAAAGGTCGAGCCGCCACTGATTTGTATTCTTCTATCTCGTTTAATTCTCGTACACTGGTGATAATGATCGTTTGTGATCTCGAAAGCGTGTGATACTTGTCGACACGTATCACGTACGTGCGTGACATTTATTTGACATAACGTTGTAGTTTGTAGAATGTCTAACAACCTAACAGACATTTTGAGAATAAGTCACATACGTAAAGTATTATAGCTTTTGTTGGTAATTACGTTTACTGTATGTCTTCTAAAATTATTCTGCTAAATTATTTTAAATTATGAGTAACAAGATCATTCCATCAAATCAAAAGAATTATGGTAATAATGTAATCACTAGTTATATAGAAAATCGCATACCGTCGTTTAGCAAACAACACTGCGCCAATCAATTTGATTCATTTTAGAGAGGAGTGAAATATCTGTGAGCATTCTTATTGGTTGAAAAATTGAAAGTGTGGTATGTAGTTTGCCGTGTAATGAGAATATTTATCCAATGAAATTTAAAAGTAAAATCCGGCAATTTTCGACTTTAACGGTGTTGTTTGCTAAACGACGATATACCTACATGTTTCTTTCTTCAATATATCAAAGAAAGAAATAGAAACGCGTACTGGGAAATTAGAAATAATAAATTTTGATTTACGGTGACCACAAATTGGTATTACAGGTATGCAACGCGGTGTACGTGCGGTTGAATTACACGCAGCCGCTTTGCGCATGCCCGGCGAGGTACCGCGACCCGTGCTCCGCGAGCCTAAACGCGGACGACCTTCATACCACTAGGCTTACCACAGACTCTAAAAAAAAGGTATATTTCCATCTACACAACATTATTACTCACTGTGAAGCGATGATGATTTAGTGGCAGGGTATTCGGAGACTGCGTTTATTAACGTAGATTCGAATCGTGCATTGAGCTGAAGCTTTTGATGAAGGATAACATCGGGATGAAACCATGGATGGTGATACAGCTTTTGCATATAGGCTACCATTGTTTATATATGCAACATGGGTATTTAATATCAGATGAGATCATGGTCAAATGCTAAGAAGAGTAAAAAAAACGTTTAAACTATTCGTATGATATTAATTATTGTTAGCTTTGTATAAGTAGGACTGAACTCCTATTTACGCATATTACAATGGCAAAGTTTGAGCACAAATGGTTAAACATCGTCTTAGCAAAACAACGACAGTGCTGTTTCTGCATAAGTAATACCTCCCTACGTGTAATTCTATAGAAAAAAGTATAGATCTTGTTTGATATTATTGATGATAAATTATTTAAAATTGCTATTTATAACATAATCTTTAATTATTTCTGCTATAGTTTTAAATAGGTGTGAAATATAAAATCATGGTACCAGGTTTTCGTCCCCCGGTGCCGTAGCCGAATGAGAGTCGTTTTGAATAATTAATTAACCCAATAAAAACTACCTACCTAGAACTACCCGAAATATACAATCATTGACTTTATGTATGTAGTTAATTACAACACGTTTTATAAATGCGGATATTTTATTTAGAGAGTATAATATCAGATTTAAGATTGCAATAACACTACCACGATAATAAATTAACGGTCTCCTGTAAATTAAAAAATATGTACTTCTTTAAAAAAGGTTCCCAAGTGCAGGATATAAAAGACGTGACGTTTTTAGTCAAATATTTTTTCTTTTTGATAGTAATATTGTCGTATGAAAACGATCTATTCGAGAATCTGTGGATCTTACAATTCGAACAAATTTTACATGTCAGGAGAATTATATAGATCTTGATATAATAAGTACATTTCTCTAAGTCGAATTGCGGTCAGAATACTAAATAATTTAATGGCACTATCACATATTTATCCAAAAGTGCTAGGATAACAAAAATCGGCTCAAATATGACCAAATGCGAGAAAATAGACCGAAATTGATGTTGCTTGACATAATTTATATAGGCTAAATACGTATTGTTTTCCTTACAGTATGCCAGCAAAGCGGTGACTCTAGTAAAGACCTGTGAAGCTGTGTCTGAGATGCGCGAATGTAGAGCACCAAAAGACTGGTCGTTACTAGCTCTGCAGAACATAAGGACTGGGAAGTCACATTACTTAGTCATTTGCAAATGTCCGGAGAATTTTATTCTAGGTATGAATCCTCTATGTACTCAATACAGACATGTCAAATTAGGCGAAAAAAACCGCATCACATTTTGCTGGAATGTGTCCGAAATTATCCTGTGGGGTGTTTTAATCTCTAATATCTAGAATCAGGGTCTATTCGTGTTATATTGTCAAAACCTGACATATCTGATGTCATTTTACGACTTTTATATAAATATCTGTGAAAACAACTAAACCTTGCCTTAATGTTGAAAGGCAAAAATACTAAGGAAAAAAGTTAAAAAAATAACTCTTCTATTATTAGTTTTTAGGTTTATTGACAGGATACCCTAAGCAATCTGTGCATAATTCAATTATTTTATACACTGTATCGGTAAATTGACAAAATAAATCTTATGGTAAATAAATTAAAGTCCAAGGTCTATTAACAAGAAACAAGATCGAGTCCCAAAATGTTGCACCACTAACTTGGAACCATTGCTTAGTTTTTAAAGACTAACTCGCAACAGATACTTATTGACGTTGGTAAAGTGTTACTATGTCTATTAGTTAAAAAATCAAAACTAAATGCATCGAAACGACACATGATTGAAGTAAAACTTTTGGGAAGCATTTTAATTAAAACAATACAACAAAAGCCATGCGTTGTTCCCAGTCGGTCACCCATCCAAGTACTGACCACGCCCGACGTTGCTTAACTTCGGTGATCGGACGAGAACACTCAACCCGACACAGTGTTTACCTCCACCACTATTTGCTATACAAAAAGGTTGCCGATCAGAATCTCTAAGCCTTCCCATAAGAAGTTTCTCTTCGAAATCTTTATATTTGTGTTTATCATTTATATACCTTTACATTATGAAGTCCGGTATTGTTTATACTATACACTTGTTACAGAAGGTCCGATGTCCCATGATCAACCGACGTACGCCTCTGTACCCGGTATTCGAGTATATGGGATGATGTGTGTGCGACAGACTACTACAGCCTACCACTCTGGTTTGAAATTATTTTTTACTATAGCACCATAGTCACCATATCACCTAGTTTCTATTTTAGATTTTATTTAGAAACAGCTACTCCTTAGTCTCTTAATAATATTAGAAATGCTAATGTGAGTTTGTTACACTTAGAAACTTTGTTTCGGAACGAAACGTCAACCAATCTGAAGATGAATCCGCACAAACGTCATTCGAAAGAATTACAATTCGATTCGCGCGCACTCCTATAATTGCTAAACGCATTTAAATTGAAATCAAACGCAACATCTTTTTATTAACGTCCACGACAATAAGTAGCGTGCTAACGCAAACGCCGTTACACGCTTTAATCACTAAAATGAACAACATGAAATTTTGTACGCCTTTCATCTAGAAAAAAATGTACTACTGCAGGGAATTAAATCCCACCTACATTAATGCGTGCAAAACCGCGAGCATACACATGTATTTATGTATATTTTTTTCGATACCGTTACATCTGAGATCGATAGAATTCAAGATCCTTTAACCGAACATCACCGATGTAACACCGTGAAAATTAGTTTAGCTAGGTCAGACGTGGTTTCTCAGGTATCAGCCCAAGCCGAGGTGAGCCGTGCGCCCTTGAGCGTGTTACCAAAAAATATAATCGGCTGAGTGCCTTAAGCGCTCGCCTTAGTAGTCAATAGTATTATAGTATTATAGTCAAAGGTCAATAACTTAGTCAGTTCGAGAAAAAAAAACCGTGAAAGTTGGCACACTTAAGTATTTTTTCATGGAAAAGTTTTCAGATATCTATTTTACTATAATTTGCCACTAGATGGCGCTGGGCTATTTTTTATTGTAACCCAATAGACAACACTGAATACAGAATCACGATACATCGCTATTCAGTTAACAGTACTTTGCCAAAATACATTTTGTCTAAAGGTTGATGCATATCTAGTAATATCGTAATAGTGCACAATCATTGGAAAAGTACCGTCAATTGGTAATTTTGCTGAGGATTACAAGCAACTTGAAGTAAAAGTTTCAGATTTTTCAAAAGAAATAGTAAAATAAAGCACATGTCTTTTATTACATCTATACTATTTTAATCTACGTCAAGATGTCAGAAACACAACTATGACGTGACAATTAATAATATCCATGTATCCTTAACGGGGTCCCTTTCTAAATATTCTAGAAACAGGACGCCTAGATTCCGGCTTAAAGCCGCATTCCTCAGCTACCTCTAATCAAAGATCATTATCCAATAAACAAGCAAAACAAATAAAAAAAAAATAATGACTGTGTATTTTAACAGGTTACAACGCAAATCGATATACCGGGATACAGACTAGCACCAACGCCTACAAAGTTGACTATTCCCAACCACATCAGTACCCCAGCAAACCGGTTTACAACAGATACCAGGCCCAAAGCTACTCGGAGCCGAGTTACTACAACAGGCGATCAAGAAGCATGAGGTTTAGGAGATCTACGTCAGAATATCCACCGTTTCCGTGGTACAAAGTAAAAGAATTAGCGCAATCGTTACACTGGATTTAGATTTATTTTTAAATTTAGAATAAGCAAAAGAGTTTGTTGAATCCATGGAGGCTAGATATAAGTTTCGCCATCTTGGATCCAACGCATACTTAAATGAGATATTATATCCTAGGGACGTCTTTCGCTTTTTTATCCGAATATATTGTTATCTATTATACGCCCTGGATTCGCATTGTAGAACATATCTGTAGTTTGATGACAGTTTTCTAATAGTGGCCTATGAATACTGAATGTACAAGTGCATTTAGTGCAAGCAGTCCGGTGAAGCTGTTAAGACCTTGCTAGGTAAATAGCGTAGTCAGTTCGAAAAAAATAAAATAAAAAAATACAAGTGCATTTGTTGTAATAATTTTAGGACTGCTTTTGAATTTATAAAAATGTATTATAATAGTTAATTCGATATAAATTAATACAATACTTATAATCATTTTGATAAGTTATTCCTATGTTATCCAAGAATATTGTCATATCACAACAAAATTTGTATATTCATTTTCCAAGCAACTAATTATTTCATTTGGTATTAAGTTTAAGATAACAATTTGCCAGGAATATAGCATTAATCGTGTCTATTATAGTATTAAGGTTAAAAAAATAAATAAATAAAAATATAAAAACGTTTTAACCAATTTCCCCACCAACAGACGGTGATTAAATTAAACGTGAATTAATTTATTAAATGTACACAAAAAGATGTGATAAACGATTCTAATATTTTTTGTGTAACTTTTTGATGCATTTATAATATAAGTTATTTTATTTTTCTATATTACGATATTTAGTTTTAAGTCAACCATATTTATACCTTGAGGGAAAATTTGTAAATAGTAGAATCAAATAATAAAATATTAACTATATTTGTGAACAATAAAATAAAAACTTATTTCTAGTTATTTTTTTATTTGTTAACACCGCTACGATAATATTAGTACGCAACTTTTAAATCTGTAATAAAAACATTTCCACAATAGATGTGATAAAAAGAAGCAGCCCTTAGAAATACGATAAAGAATAAAAAAAATATGTAAGAAATTTGATATACCTATTTTCTTCGAGTTGAATAATTAAAAATAATCGAAATAATAAATTCATTGATATTTATACTTAGTAAATCAACAAAAACATAATATCGTTCTCCAAAAATGATAGACACAAATACACTGAAATTTGTTTGTTACCTGTGGTTTTGATACGCATCAAACCAGATTCAATCTTTTATATAATTCTACTAGCGGGCCCGGCAGACGTTGTCCCGCCCTGATTATAAATCCGGGACAAATTATATACCAAAACGTTCCTCGTGAATCACTTTATCCACTGGTGAAAACCGCATAAAAATCCGTTTACAGACATAGTACCAGACAGACAGACAGACGCAGTAGGGGACTTTGTTTTATACTATGTAATGATATAGCATTTGTAGCAGTAGAAAGACAATAACCCTTCGATACAAAACTTGAAATTCGAAGAAAACCTGTAATAAAAAAAAGTGCGTGCAGTGCGTGCGCGCGTACATGTGACAGAAACGAAGAGAAACATTTCTAAACAACAGTTTATTAATCTTGTTTTTTATGCTTTTATTAATGCCAATAATATGTTGTACTATAATAATTTATCGCCCTTGCCATTAAAACTCAAGGGAAAAGAATACATGTGGCAGAGATGCGAATGTTAAGAAGGATGCGTGGTGTGACCAGAATCGATAAGATTAGGAACGAGTATATCAGAGTAAGTTTGAAAATAGCACCAGTGACAGAAGTTTACGAGTAAGGTTACATGAACGGGCATATTATGAAAAGAGATAAAAATCATGTAACAAGAAAAGTTTTGAGTATGAAAATGGACGGATACAGGAGTAAAGAAAGACCGAAAAAGGATGTACGGTTTGTACGAAAAATAGTATGTGTATAAACCCTGTGAATATTGAAGACGACATAATAAGAGAGAGTGGAAGAGGAAAGCATGTTGTGACGACTCTACTTAGGTGGGATAAGGGTAAGAAGATGATGATAAATATTTTACCGCGCTCATATATTTTTATCAGTTTATTGCATAGTTCTTTCTTTTTCTTTCTGCCGTCAAGTACTTATTTCCGTCCTTTTTATGTCACAAACGTTATGCTAAAAGATTTTACTAAAATGTAACCTTAGATCTTCACTCCAATTGCGCCCACAGAAGTTTTACTTCAAGTATACATATTCAATGTCGAAGCAATTATGCACTTACCTAATACTTTCTGGTCGACTGCAATATCGCATGAGTACATAGCTGCCATTAATCTTTGAGGTTGAACTTGAAATGCTTTCTTACAACCATCCCGCACTGCTGAGACTATTTGACCTATGAAAATACATGAAAAGGAATAAAAAAACCCATAAAAGTTTCGAAACAAAATGTTGGACTATCATCGTAGACAATTCTGATAGTACATTATAACAAATAGAATAAACATTCGATTGGGTCCAACACTAATGTAGGAGTATTACTTACTAGTTCCTAGGATACTATTTATAGAAATAGTCCACAAAAAAAAACAGTGAGTGCGTGAAACCGTCACACGCGATTGAAGTAAAACTTCTTTGGCGTACACATAACCGAAACTTCTATTTTCATTTAATTCGTTACTTATCATAGTAATCTATTCGTACTTTTCTACATTTTATTTACTTTATAACAAAGAGTTGCTAATAATATTTCCTGTGTTATTTAAGTTCCGAAAATTAGCTGATAGCACTACAGATAATGAAACTTTCATTTAATTTGTTACTTACTTACATTGAAACCAGATGGCAGCACGGTCGCGCGATCATATACATAATTCATTCTATTGTATGATTTTTATTATTATACAATTTAATTTTTTTTATTAATTTTTTTATTCAAAAACTTTTGATTGATTTGTTTGTAAACTATTTATTGACATAATCAAAAATATTTAAAAACCGGATGGTACAGAAACGTGACGCCATATTGCCGTAACGGACTTCCGTTGCATTATCGTCCAGTTACCTCCTAGTCGCGCCTAAAGAAGTTTTACTTAAAAAAAAAAAATGTTCATTCAATATTTATCTGCATATTGAGATAGACATAATAAATCCATAACAAAAGGACAGCGACTGATAAAATAATCATAACCCTACCTACTAACATTATAGATGCAAGAATGAATTCGTTTGTTTGTTTGTTAGGCTTTCACGCCAGTTGTGTTCTACTGATCATCAGAACATTTTTATACACATTCTCAGAGATGCAGAGAAAAGAACATAGAAAAGTACTATTCCTGACGGATAGAACTAATTAATCTACAAAAAAAAAAAAATCTATACAGATAATAAAGAATATAAAGTTAACGTGTCTGTACTTTACAGATTGATGTGAATAGAATTATTGAAAGTGTCAAAGAACAAGTAATGAAACCCTTTTTAGAAATGTCTGTCTGTCTCATTGTTTGTGCAAGCACCACTGCTTAAGTACAATAGATATAATAAAACGTTACCAAGAAAGTGATCAATGATATCCTCGAGTAAAATTTTGTTTATGTTTCATTAAAATCAGTTCACTCTATAAAATGTGCGAGCATCACTGAAAAGCTATTGATTAGATATCGATCACATTTTTTTAGACACTTGGTTATCACCTAAAAAGATATCTCAATTTTATGTAAATTTATTAATGTTTTACACAACACATTTTTAAAAGCACAAGGCGTGAGATATACATATATAGGGGGGGGGGGGGGGGGTAAACGATATGTGATAACATTGTTTACAAAGAAACTTTACTTTCCATTTTTCCTATGTACATACAATAAACTCTTAAGACAATAAGTAAGTCGGACCAAGTCACGACTATCAGCCAGCTGTATAACAGGTGAATGTTTAGGCAGTAGCAATATTTATGGAGGACACTCTGCACTCGATTCTAGTTCTAAATCAATAAAAAAATAGGTGATTAATATTTCACCTCATTATCTAGAAACATACAAAAATTATGCTCAATCCTCTAAGCGTCTATGTTAAAGCACAGTGTCAATGGCCGTCGGGTGAAGTGAAAGTGAAGCCAACCAACTAACAAAGGATATTTTTTCGAAGTTTGAATAAATAAAAGGGTTTATTGTCCGATTTATTATCGATAGTTATTAACTCCGGGTCGCCGCTCGCAGGTTTTATCAATGGTCATTCAACCTAGGTTTATTTAAGTTATTATCCAGACTTGAAATTCTTAGAACAAACTTTTTCTCGGTTCTCTTTGTTGTCTATTAGTATTTGTTTTGATATTATTATTTTATGTGTTAAATGTGACCATGAAGTGTCATATCCTAGAATACTGCGAGTGTCTAACCTTTCACCTGGTATAAAGGGATACAATTTGAAATATGTATAACTAGTACCTGATAAATGTCCAAATGATGATGACACGTCATCAGAAGGCGGTTTCTCCAATGTCCACTCTTCAACACAGAACGCTACTCCCATCATAGGTTCATCGCACAACGGTCCAGCCAACGTAGCCAATTGAAAACCATTTATAAAACTACTTTCAAAATCAAACCGCGGATCTTCATTATGAACTTTATCATGTTGTAAATACATCGTGTTATAATCTTTCGTTTGATTCAAGAGCAAATTCGGACCACAATTCCTTGGTCCGACTGACCATATTTGACTAACGATGTCCGCCCATTCTGATCCCAGTTTCGCACATATACTTTGCAGTTCGACCTTAAAACTTTCAATAAGTTTTAATACACGATCGGACAATTTGTATTTTGTACCGTTAAATTTGAAATTTTCCAATTTATTATCCAATTTCTCGTTCTTCGATAAGCTTTGTAGAGTTTTAATATGTTGTGATATCACTTTTAATAAATCAGTTGATCTATCCAAAAGCATAGTTATTTCGTTTGGTAATGGTTTAGCGCGTATTTTGATTTTGCTCTGTTTATTGTTAGTATAGACCGTTATAACAGGGTCTTGTTTGTTTGTGCCCTTGTCTATATTTTGTGAATCTATTTCTTCGTTTGCCATATCTATTTTAGGTGGTTCTACGATTGTTTCTTTGAATGGTACTATTGGTTCTGATACCCTGATAGGTATTTTTGCATAATAATTCCTGAAAAAATCACATTTTTTGTACTTTCACATTTTACATTTTTCACATAAGTTTAAAATGGCTTCCAAACTATAACAGTGTGTATCTTGGTAGCCAGGATACGGTTATACAGCATGTTTTATAATAAGAAGCACTTTAGCGGGCCTCACACATATGCAATTTATTATAAGCTAAATTGTTAGATTCGTTATCTGACAAATACTTAATCACCAGTATACATGTCCATACATGTAAACGCTTACATATATTAGAATGTTAAACATATTTTTATATTATGCAACTATGATTTCATTTTAAATATCAGTTCAGTTTCGACATAGGTAATAGTCTTCAACCACTTAGAAACTAAACGGTAAGCATTATGGGCTGAAATTTTTTGGATTGAACAAGTAAAATCGTATAATAACAGTTTCAATTCAATTCAATTCAATATTCATTTTGGAATATAATTTACATATCTTCAGTATAAGTTTCAAATACTATAGTGATAACACTTCATATATGCTAAGTATAAGCTCCTTTATGGCAGTTGTTCTTGTCATTGTGGTTTAAATTAACTATAGTTATATAGACGGCAAGAACACATAGGTTTATATCATAATGTGAAACACTGTAATAACCTGTTTTTAAATTGTATGTTATATAGTCCAGGATCCCTGGGCTATTTTTGCCGTTGATTACTATCTAGCTGAATCTTCGTAAATAGCTTCGTTTTGATAAGACGCTCAACAATGTCCTGTGCGAAAATTCTCGATTCTGGTAGCTAACAAGGAGCAAGGACAAATATGTTTATTTAATAGTTTCAAAAATTTTATTACTAACAGGGATTCTTTTTTTAATCTCAAGATAATTATTTAAATTACTTAAAAAATATTTGTCCTACAAAATGTAAGGTTTGATTAATAGTCCCCTCCTGTCAACATGTATTATTACGAAGTCATTAAAAATCATTACTAACCAGCTATTTTTTTTTTACTTCGTTAACATGTATATAATGTAATGATCACGTTGTCCTACAAATTTGTGGTACGTTATCCCGGTCCTACGCTTAAAGTAGTAGTACAGATCCTTATATGAAAATAATTACTATCAAGCTAATCTTCGTAAATACTTCGTTTTATGAACGCCCAACAATGTCCTGTGCAAAATACTCGATTCTGGTAGCTAACAAGGTACAAGGACAAACATGTTTATTTAATAGTTTCAAAAATTTTATTACTAACTAATTCTTTTTTTAATCTCAAATAATTATCTAAATTACTTAAAAAATATTTTCCTACAAAATGTAAGGTTTGATTAATAGTCCCCTCCTTCAACATATATTGATTACGAAGTCATTAAAAATCATTACTAACCAGCTATTTTTTTTTTACTTCGTTAACATGATTATAATGTAATGATCACGTTGTCCTACAAATTTTTGGTACGTTATCCCGGTCCTACGCTTAAAATTGTTAATTCCACAAACAATTTTTTTCATTACTAACTGTAGGACAAAAATATTACATGATAGGTTAGTGGGTTCTCTGCATAAATAAAACAATTCCTACAAAAAAGCAGGGAAGCAGCTAGTCCGACAGTGATTGCAATTTTTTCGTTTTCCTATTTATAACATGACATACAGTAAAAAAATTTACATTTAATTTTAAATTCATCGACTTACCTTTCATAAATAAATATTTAATTTCACTCGAAACTCTTTGTAACAAGAGGAATGATAGCCTATTACGTCGTCACACCAATTTTCAGGAATACAACATCGCCATATTTATGTTATGATGTTTACGAGCATAGAAAAGTTTTACAAAAAGCCAAATGTTTTAGTGAATTTCTTCACTTCTTCTCTTTTTCCAAAATTAGGATTTTCACAAAGCAAATTGCACAAAAAACACTCCATAATTATTGTATAGTACAACAAGTATTACTCAAGAGAAATAAAATAAAATAAAACACGTGGTGGAATAGAAAAATGTTTGTACCGTTATAACCGACATCAGCATGTGAAGGGCTTCCTAACAAACAGTAAGCAATGCCCTACGCATGCGCCCAGCTGTGACAGCTATAGCAGCAAAATAGACAAAATAACTTGATTTTGCATTTCATGGATTTCAAGTATGTATTCAATTGAAGGTCTGCGATAACGTACCACACAATTTGTAGGACAATGTGACCATTACATTATAATCATGTTAACGAAGTAAAAAAAAAAACCAGCTCGTTAGTAATGATTTTTAATGACTTCGTGATCAATACATGTTGACAGGAGGGGACTCATTAATCAAACCTTACATTTTGTAGGACAAATATTTTTTCAAGTAATTGAGATAATTATCTTGAGATTAAAAAAAGAATCCCTCAGTTAGTAATAAAATTTTTGAAACTCATTAAATAAACATATTATGTCCTTGCTACCTCTTTAGCTACCAAATCGAGTATTTTCGCACAGGACATTGTTGGGCGTCTCATCAAAACAAGCTATTTACGAAGATCAGCTTATAGTAATTATTTTCATATCAAGGATCTGTACTACTACTTCTAAGCGTAGGACCGGGATAACGTACCACAAAATTTGTAGGACAACGTGATCATTACATTATATACATGTTAACGAAGTAAAAAAAAAAACAGCTGGTTAGTAATGATTTTTAATAACTTCGTAATCAATACATGTTGACAGGAGGGGACTCATTAATCAAACCTTACATTTTGTAGGACAAATATTTTTTCAAGTAATTTAGATAATTATCTTGAGATTAAAAAAATAATCCCTCAGTTAGTAATAAAATTTTTGAAACTCGTTAAATAAACATATTATGTCCTTGCTACCTCTGTTAGCTACCAGAATCGAGAATTTTCGCACAGGACATTGTTGGGCGTCTTATCAAAACGAAGCTATTTACGAAGATTCAGCTTGATAGTAATCAACGGCAAAAATAGCCCAGGGATCCTGGACTAATATGAATATCCTATCGCATCGCTAAAAGGTTTTCTTCATTTCCTATTTTGTTCCTCTAAAAGCGCCATAGGCAGTTGAGGTTGATATGTGTCAAAGACTTTTTGGTCACACGCTCAAACTTTTTCATATTATAATTACTCCGTTTTTAATACCGTAAAGTTAAATTACATTATATAAGACGACTAGCGGGCCCGGCAGATCTTGTCCCGTCCAGATAATAAAAAAAATAGTGCGTGTAACCGTCCCACGCGATTGAAGTAAAACTTGTTATTTACGTTCCGGATTAGCTGATAAATGGCACTACAGATAATGAAGCTTTGATTTAATTTGTTACTTACTTACATTGAGACCAGATGGCAGCACGGTCGCGCGCCCGTGTATACATAATTAACTCTATTGTATGATTTTTATTATTATTCAATTTAATATTTTTGGTAAAAAAAATTCTAAATTAAATATAATATAATTAAGTATGTAAAAACCGGATGGTACAAAAACGTGACGCCATATTGCCGTAACGGACTTCCGTTGCATTGTCGTCAAGTTACCTCTTAGCCGCGCCTAAAGAAGTTTTACTTCAAAAAACCTTGACAAATTATATACCTAAAACTTCCTCATGAATCACTTTATCTACTGATGAAAACCGCATGAAAATCCGTTCAGTAGTTTATGGAGAACAGACAGACAGAAGTAGCAGAGGACTTTGTTTTATACGTAGTGATAGTTAATTGCATTTTAAAAATGGTAATGACCAGTAATTCTTTCGGAAAAAAAAAACTCCGATCCCGAAGAGAAATGAAGCAATTTTGATACTATAAATACCTTAAATCTTCCAGACACCTCTCCAGGTGTACTTCACCAGCAGTTACCAATACATGTTCGCCTGTTTCTTGTAATAATACTTGTACACAGGAATCCGATTGATTTAGCAGTTTTAAGCCTGAAATTATTTTAATAAAAAAAAATGGTTAGACGCTTTTACGTATAAGAAAACTGTTCAACATGAAAGGATTTGAGCCTCCGCTGTTTCTGTATATTGACAAATCTCATTAAAAAAAGTAAACACTACAATTAATTAATACAGACTCTATTTTAATCGAACATGTGCACCAATAAACAGAAGCCGATAAAGGCTAATTCAGTACTTCAGTACAAATAATTGCAAACGCCAAATTTAAGTACTTTTTATTCTATTTCAATACAAATTTTATTAACTGGAACTGAAAGTAGGGTAAAATTAAAGAGCTCACCTTTGACTAGTTGTGGCAACTGTGAAGGGTATGTAGGCTCCAAAGCTACACGTAAGATTGGAACAACAGAATATTGCATCTCGCTGAATGCAGGACAGGCAATGGTACTGCTTAGCGTTGCTGTCTTAAGAACATGCTCTTCTAAACCACCAATTCCTGATAAACATTTGTTTTTTTTTATATCATAAGAGGGAAACGAACAGGTGGTTCACTTGATGTTAAGTGATTACCACCGCCCATAGACACTTGCAACACCAAGGTAGTCGCAAGTGCGTTGCCAGCCTGTGTTTGGGGGAGAGGGAGGGGGAGTGGGAGAGGGGGGGGGTGAGCCTCCGGCGCTCTCACTGACCGAACGAAACGTAACAATGCAAGCAATGTTACTTGACGTCGGTGTTTCTGTGGGTCGGGTGGTAGTACCGCGGGCGAACCGAGCCATTCATGCTGAAACCAATAGTTCCAGCGTGGTTCTACCACCTGCAAAACTTTGTTTTTTTTTTGCTGAAAACTAGCTTCTACCTGAGACTTTGTCCGCGTGAAAATTTGGGCTAACTGCGGAAACTCTCAAAAGGAAAAAAAGCCTTATTTTGAAACATTTTTCATTAGTGCTCCGCCCCTATTGGTCTTAGCGTGATGATTTGCCTATAGCCTTCCTCGAAAAATGAGCTATCTAAAAATGAAATATTTTTAACAGTAGTTCCTGAGATTAGCGCATTCAAGCAAACAAACAAACCCCTTAACTTTATAATATTAGTATAGATATATGTGATAATCGCTAACCTATACGCACTAAATCAGTACGCATCTTTAAAGGCTATCAAATATAATATTTGGCTTATTGAGATATGTAAACAATTATTATTAACAAAGACTATTATCAAAGGTTATAAAGGATTTACCAATAATGTTGCCAGCAATTGCTTCATTAATTTCTTCTAATTCCCTTCCCATTAAAATATAGAGAGACTTTATACTGAAATAAAAAATAAAGTAAATAAGTAATCAAGTATGAGTTATCTGTTAAGATTAATTTTAAAGGGAATTTGCAAATTGAATATTGTTTAAGAGTTTATTAATTGCGATCTATTGCATTAAAAAAAGGTAAACATTGCATTTCTTCCTTCCGTATTTAATATGAAAATTTCATTCATTTAGTCTTATAAGACATATTTAAACTAAGACAAATACATTGGTTGAAGTTAGTTGTAATAAGAAATATTTATAAACAGGTGTTTGTAATATCCTTATATCTAAAATTTAAATAAAACCTAACATAACTACTTACACAGTACAAGTGACATGTTCATCACTTTCCAAATCTTTAAGCTTCTTATTAGAATCTACTTTAAATTCATTATTGTTGAGTACTTTAGATGGGTCATGTTTTGGACCTAATACATACACTTTATCGCCTTTCTTAACTCTACCACTGTATATCCTAGCAAATGCAATAAATGCTGGTTGCTCCTCCGCTGCTTCTTTCTCTTCTGATTTCTCTTCTTTATCATCATCTTTTTTTTCATCTACAGGAAGTGCTTCTCCCTTGATTTCATTATTATTATTTTTCATTTCTTCACGTAATTGTTTTGCTCTCTCTCTTCTCAATGCCATTTCTTCAGGCGTCAGTGCCTTAGGTTTATTTTCAGGTAACATATTTTTATCAATACTAAACATTTTCGATATGAAGATAATTACAGGCCTATCATTACTACTATCACATGCTAAAAAGTCTTCTTTTAATCTCTGTGTCTCAGGCAAATAAGATTCAAAATCTCTAATTTTTGAACACATTAATTTCTCCACTTTTTCAGGTAATATTTCTTTAGGTGAAGGTAACTTTTCACAAACCATATTAAGTACTGTATTTGATAAGGGTAGCCACTGAACCATCAAAGACTGAAGTTGAATACGAGTGTCAGTATGCCTCAAGTCTCTTGTTGTTAACTTGATGCCAAGTTTTTCACATATTACCGGAACCTTGTCTTTTTCATTCCTCAAAACGATAGTTTCATACACATTCCATAAGTTATCTAGTATGACTTGTACAAACAATGGTTTTTTAGCTTTTTCTTGGGCACCTTTCATAAAGCGTTTTGTTTTTGTGTTTAAATAGAAGTCGCCCCAAAGTACTTTTCTTAGCAATTCTTCCTTTACTCCTGGAAAATCAGGAAACAAAAACTTTAATGAAAAAGAGGTATAAATTAATATTGCCTGGATTTATGATATACATATGAATTTGAATGATATGTAACAATTATCATCACATACTATAAAACAAAATCGTCTGCCACGTCTGTCTGTCTGCGATAAACTCAAAAAGTACTGATCGGATTTTCATGTGGTTTTTACCAGTAGATAAAGTAATTCATGAGGAAGATTTATACATATAATTTGTCAAGGGTTTTTTTTTTATTATCAGGGCGGGACAACGTCCGCCGTGCCCACTAATGAAATATATTAACTTACCAAGTTTATCAGAAAATAATTTTGCAAATGTATGAATTGTAAAGCCCCATCCATCCACAGCACTAGCAAATACAACATTTCCTTGTTCGGGTGAGAAATATAGTTGAGAATCATCAGCATCTTCCAGAGCCGAAGTCCAATCATAGAAATTATTATCTTCCTTGGGCAATTGTTCTTGTACTTGCTATTAAACAATAACTTTTAAATAAATAGTCATACAATTGAAAACATTTAAAATTTACATGATACACTACATGTTTTAATTAAATCGCCAAATTAATATTTTGGATATACTCATAAATATATGTACTTTGTGTGATAATTATTATAAAAAGAAATTATGAGAAAATAGTCATGCTTTTCTCAGATATTACTACCAGCAGGTATAACAGAATATATAGTTTTATATAATCTTTAATCTTTTCCTGTAAGCTTAAACATAAATGAAATTCATGGATTATGGTGTATTATATTAGTGATGAAATAAATTTTAAGATTAAACCAGTACTTCAGGAGATTACTTTCTACGAAAATAAGGTAGTCCGGTGAAGCTGTTAAGACCTTGCTTGGTCAATAGCGTAGTCATTCGAACAAAAAAAAAAATTCTACGAAAATATAAAATATTTTACTTTCTAATACCTATTTGAAGAAGCCCTTGCTATACTCATTTTTCTATTCTAGTTTATAAAAATTAAATTAAATTTTGCAATTCATGAGTAACTATATACTAGAATAGTATATTTTTAAAATATATTTATTTATTTATTTATTTTATTTATTTAATAAGAACTTCACAGCACAATCATGATATTTTAAAAACATATGAATATAATTACAGAGTGCCAATTATGAAGTAATACGTTTTACATTTAGTATATGAGAGATTACGTGTATGAGTTTATTTACAATATTGTATAATAATTAATTTTGCGCGTGCACGCGGCCGCTTCGTATGTGTATGATGTGCGTGTGTGATGTGTGTGAGTGTATGTGTGTGCGTGTGTATCTGTGTGCGTGTGTGTGGTTATTGTTTGTAAGTTTTTGTTTTAGTTTTCCTGTATGACACCTGATTGTAATAATTTGTGCGAACCGACTTAAGAAACTGATTCCGACTTAAGTGAAAAATATCAATGTCATTGAAATATTTATTGTACTCTGTAGTGCATCTATAAATGATGGAGTTTTGAGCATAAGTATGCTTTACGACAGGAATTGTGAACAAAGTGGAGTTTCTGATAATTTTGCTGGGCACTCTAAAATTTAATTTGCTTAAAAGTTCTGAGCTATCTATACATGAATTAACGAGATCGTACAGAAATTTCATATCGTTCATAGTTCGGCGGTATTTTAGTGATAACATGTTATATAACTTTAAGTTGTTCTTATACTCACAGGGTTCCTTCTTACTTTTAAAACTGAGGTATTTTAAAAACTTATATTGTATATTTTCCAACCTGTTGCTATGTGTAGTAAAAGCAGGACACCATATTGACGATGCATATTCTAGGCTACTTCTAACGTAAGAAAAGTAAAGAATTTTGAGTGGTTGAGTTTTAAAAAATGGTTTTGTGACTCTGAATATGAATCCTAACATTTTGATGGCTTTTTGATGAACGAAATCATAATGATAATTATAAAGAAGCTTGGAGTCCATCATTATACCTAGGTCTTTCACACAATTTATATAATATTTTATTTAATTTATATTAATATTAATTTATATTAATATCCTTCATAGTTAAAGAATATTCTTGTATCTACAACATTATTTTATTTTTATTTTACTCAAACTATATACATTAAAAGTGTATAGTAGATGTATAGAAGAGGAACCCTCCAAATCCAATGTGTAAACCTAATAGTAACATAGGAGTTTTGTTTTCATGCTCTATCCATATTTACTTACATGATTTCATACAAACACACTGTTTCCATAAGTTTAATAAGAAAGCAACCCATTATTTTTCTATTTAAGAAAATTAGATATTAATGATGAAAAACTAATAATAAAGTATGCAAAAAAAAATTCAAAAAATTGTTCACCTTCTTATCCATAGTATTTTCTTCATTTTCGAATACTTCTGTAGCAAATAACTCTCCCATAACAGCATTGACTTGTTCTAACACTTGTGTTAAATGTAAATAAGCATCTAAAGGGTTCAACTGCATCTCTAAAATGAGCCTGTCTATTTTATTAAGAACTAGAACTGCGCGCATGTTTTCAGAATAAGCTTGTTTCAGGACCAACCTTGTCTGAGGACACACACCTTCGACAACATCCACCTAAAAGAATTTTCATTAATATTATACAAAAATCTTGTAATCTATAAATACAAAACTAGCTTTTGCTCATGGCTTCTCTCGTTTTAATGTAGACTTAACTGAGAACAGTACTTTCTTCTGGATGAAATATACATAATATCCTTTATTGTACCCTTAATAATGAGTATGTTAAATTTAATAATAATCAATTGAATAGTTAAAGTGTGAAAGTATAACAAACAAATGCTTTCACATTTATAATATTAGTTAGGATTAGATGTTGGTATATATGAGGTAGATAAATTACTACACTGTTTAATCAATCACCATGACAATTAACACATCTATTTTATCATTAATAACTTACGGGTGTAAGCCATTGCTATTATATTATACATTTTTCTATTATCTGTGTTTTTAAAGAAAATTTAAACAGAGCTGAGATTTTAAAGTAAATAAATATTTTAGGTGCTTTGGGGTCAGATCGTATGAAGTAAATTTCTGGAAAACATGGTCATATTTTCATAAACTGGCAACATAGTAGACAAGTTCATTTCATTCTACGACTAACATTAGACCCTGCCAGTCGCACCTACAAGATGAATATTTTTATCCCTCATCTTTTTCATCTTTCCCCCCTCTAACTATTATTTGTGTGTTTTGAAAAACTTTGTAGACAAAGATCCATGTTTTACCCTCATAGGTAATGATTGTATGAAATTATTTAATCTTTAAAATTAAATAAATTGTCGAAGGTTTCATTTCGTCTTGACGTGAATTTTCTTTTGCTTTTGAATTAGATTTTTTTGAACTGTACTTTGTTTTTGTCAGGAAAATAGAATGCCACTAAAGTAAATATAATAGTAATAATAAAAGATTTACAAAGAGATTTTCCCTGACATGTTTATGATCATCACTATGATGATGATTATTACATTATACTATAAAAATGAATGACCTCACATAAGTTGTTGTGCAAACATTGTTATAATATATTCATTGTTTACTTCAGAACAAATAAAAATTACACAAAAAAATAATTATAAAATGCTTTTATCGAAGTGCAAAGTACTAGTTAGATAAAAAAAATTGCATACACATTTCTCTATTTTAAATGATTATATTAGGTAAGTTCCACTTAGCTATTCTTGTCTAATATCCACCAATGTGGATGAGTCAACATTAATTTGATCTAACTCTTGGTCATATTTTAAACATGTATTAGAATAGAAAATATAGCATGTTACCCTGTTTTGGGTCTTGTTCTCAAAGCTCTAAAATTGTAGTCAAATTAAGTCCAATCTTATTTCTAGATGGTAAATTTTTATCATACTCATAAAAAAGTATGCCTTGTCTTTGATATTTGATTGCTGTTACTTTGCCTTGACTTGACACACATTTACCATAATAACAATTGAGTTTCCAAAAACAAACGAAATTTAGAGCTAAACCACTGTTCTGTGGTAACAATTAGCATCAAACTATGTTCATGTAACATATATGTATGCTGAGCAAAAAACTGTTTTGTCAGACCCTTCCAACTAGTCAAAAATTTGTCCAGTATTATTATTTTTTTTTTCTGCAGACTCTCGGTCTGCACCAGTCCGGTATTATTTGAATGCACCTTACTTTTGAATTAGTACTTACAACAACTATAGCTCCATCACACAACCTCACTGCAGTAGATACTTCGCTTGAAAAATCAACATGCCCTGGAGAATCGATAAGATTCACCAAATATTCTTCACCAGCTGCATGGTACAGTGAAATACTACTGCTTTTCATAGTAATTCCTCTTTGCTGTTCATCAGGCCTGCTATCCATATAACGAAGTTTTCCCGACATCCTTTGAGATATGATACCATTGCTAGATATAAGAGAATCGGCCAATGTAGTTTTTCCATGATCCACGTGCGCCACTATACAGATATTTCGAATATTCTCGGGTTTGTTCTGTAGTTCTAAAAGTTTCGACGAGTCTACAAGCCTCATTTTGTTTTAACAGGGTGTGAATTATCAAGGGATAAGATCTCAACGTTGTATTGAATGGTTTCGCTGATTACAGATATGATAACGTTTTGGCTTTTACGCGAATATAAAGAATAAATTGCACAACATGAGAAATTCTTGTTTCAAAAGCATGACATGTTGACAAATACTTAGACTTATTTGACACTGACATTGTCAATTTGACATTGACATGGCCTTGATCGTCTAAAAATAGCGTTACCATTTCTCAAAAATATTTAATCCTGAAGTTAAAGATAAAACCCCCTAAAATAGGCATGATTACATACAATTCCCTCTAAAACAATAAGGAATGATTAAGACACTAAGGTTGACAGACGTCTAGAAGGGTGTGGTTATTGAAGTGAAAACGTCTTTAGGCGTGTTGAGCGGTATTTTTGGCAAGAGATAAATTCATAATTTCGCGTCATGACATTCTACGTAAGCATGACCAGCCGTATTACACTTGCGCGGCTTACGTCAGACTAGAGACGCGTAGTAAGAGGCCTGTCTACATGTAATATTGATATTTTGCAGCTCATCATGAGTTTGATTGATTAATAGACTTTAAAAGAAAAATATATATAAGTATTGCTCGGAGTGCCAATAGATACTTTAGTTTTATGTGGCATCGTGACTGCCATGTTGCTAATATCAGAAGGTTTCGAGTGAAATAAGAGATCTGACTACGATCTTATTGACTAGTAAATAATTTGGTAGCAAGTTTACGAATCCTTCTTTTATTGGCGAAGCAGGCATATTTATAAAAAAACAAAAATACAGCATTTGCAAATTAATAAGATAGAAAAGAGCCGACAATACAAATGAAAATAATGTTGGTGTTCTAAAATAAAAATAAATCTAGGAATTAACAACAAGTAATAAACAAAGCCGTACAAGAACAAAAATAAAATTGATCCGTCACGGGACGCCTGGCAGATGTGAAAGATCGAAATTGTTTTGTATAAGTTATATGCATAAAAGAACAGATTACGACAGGAATCAGCTGTGGCACAATGAAAAGATAAAGCATTACACATTTGTTCGATAAAATAATTACTGTTTATTTATTTTATTACATAAATATTCATTTTTATTAAATACAAAACACAAAAATTTAACTAGGCACAGGCGCAGTGTGTTTGGCGGCATTTATCAAAGAGTAGGGACGAATAGTATAAATAGATACGCATAAATCGTCGCGTTCACTCCGAGTAGTCCGGCGAAGCTATTAAGACCTTGCTAGGTCAATAGCGTAGTCAGTTCGAGAAAAAAAAAAGTCGCGTTCACTCGCCCGCTCGCATCGGAAGAGTCAACATCGATATGAAGATGCTCCGTGATGGAGCGAAACACGTGTAATCGATTGTCCTGATTACATGTCAATCTGCAACATATTTTTAATTAATTTATTGATAACTCCTATATTTATATTAATTTTATATTGTATAATTAGTGATATATTGTATAATTAATAATATATTGTGTAATTAATATATACATGTATATTGATCAATTGATTTGCTTTTTGTTGCAGTTAGACGTAGTAGTGTTCAATCAATTCCAAGAGGAAGTGTAAAGTAGCGTCCACTATAATATTTAATATAAGTGGAAAACCTGTGACTTGGGAAATTTACCAAATATATGCTGTATCTAATAGTAACTGTAGTGTTAACTTAATTCAAATAAAATGAGGAATTACCATAACATTAGAAAATATAAGATAAATAATAATAATTATAACGTATTGGCGATCGAATTATACACCACAGTTAAATATCAATCTGATGTTTCCAGGCATAAGTCTGGACATATAATATTTAGGTAATACCTTCTACGAGGTATGAGTGATTCATAGTTACTAATTTAAATCATATGACAAGTAGTGACATTGTCAACTTGCAGTGCCAAAAAAATAAAAATCTAAACGTTTAAAATGTTGTTCGAAATTATTGTTATTAATTTCTCGGCGTTTGAAATTTGTAGGAGCTGAACTAATATTATAAAGTCTGTAATATATATATTAACTATTTTTAACTCTTAATATTATTATATTTTTAATATATCATTGTGTTAATGATAGGACGTTTCAAAATTATATTAATTATGAGTATAATGACACCGAATCAATAATTTTTTTAATAAAGAAATATGTACCTACTTCTTTTATTGTGTTTTCATTACATATTTTTTAGATTTATGTGATACCTACGACACTTTTTACTTTTACGATTTTATTACGATACAGGCCCAACAATCTAATCAAATAATGATCTGAACCAAAAATGAAAGAAATACAAGTGGAAATACACTTCATTTGAATTACAGATGTACTTGAATATGACTTAGTGAATGTTATGAAAACTGTAATTTGACAAATGTAGTATGAGCCAATAGTGAGAATATTTATTCCCTGAAAGAGTTAGCTATATACCTACTAAATATATTTAGAACAACATAAAATACTTTTGGCATAAAGATGTACACAATTACTCCGGATGCAAAGACTGAACCCATAGATACAGACTGAATCCGACATAAATGTGCTCTAAAAAAGATTGATGATTTGCTATTATGCCAACTAGCAAGTCTTGAAATTGCTGTGTTAACTTCCTTATCGAGCGCCTTTTAAAATAATTATTTTCATCCACTTACTTATTATAAAATTTACTAGTTTTTTGCTTAATCGATATATTATATATTGTGAATGATAACAGACGCAACAGTGTATATAGAGCCGGTTCAGTTGCGCAGGGACATAGTCCACTGATTGTGTTCTACTATCTGTATCACGGCGAGTGTTCCGAAGAGTTATTTAATTTAATCTCTTTCTCCCCTTTCCACAACCGAAACACACGCACTGGGCTTCGTAACCACAGTTTTACGGTAAATTGTACCTAGACACGAACTAAAAAGTTCGCAACGTCATATCTTTGCCGTATCGTGAAGCTGTGGAACAATCTCCCGGCCAGTGTGTTCCTTCCTTCCTATGACATGGGGTCATTCAAGCGTAACGTGAAGAGACACTTACGCAAGCCGGCATGACATCGGCGACTGGCGATGGATAGTTTGTCTCTCGGTGGTTGCCATTGTTTTTGGATTATACTATGCTTACCATCAGGCATAGTGCAGTCACTTTGTCGTGCTACAATAAAAAGAAATATATAAACGAATAATATTTAAGCATTTAATATTTAAATATTTATGCAACAAAATCCATTTACAGTAGATAGTTCAAATCAATATTTTTACTATGATAATTAATCGGTATTTATCTAGGTAGTTATTTTGTCTTATAACGTGTCAAAATAATGCCAATATGGCTCAATTATAATCCTCTAAGAGGCTTACCCAAAGGATTTGGGTTCAATAGGTTCAAGTTTCCACTGGAAAAAAATTGTACGATGAAAAGATACTTTGTAGCGGTTTCATGATTGGGTATATTATTTTTATCTAAGACGAAGAAAATAGATTCCCGCGTAGGATATTTTCTTTGATTACAGTTTTCTTTTCATAAAAATAAATTATGGTGAATAGACAATTTCAGCACTATTTGATGTTAGATTATATTTATATTATACTGGACACTGCTCGTGACTTCGTCCACGTTAAATTAAAATATGTTATCGAATTAAACAAGATGTAGGCTAGTGCGACCTGGAGGTAAGTTATAATAAAACGAAGCATAAATAAACTATTTTATGAAAAAAGACTTCGATTTGAAATTAAAAAAAAAAAACATTTTTCGATTTACAATTAGAAGACAAACTTTCAAACTTTTGGTCAAATGACGTTGATGATTGTCATTTTTGTACAATTATATATTAATGACATAAAATAATTTTTGTTTTTCTCGAACGTTTGTATTTTGGAAGATGACAAGACATTGTATTAATGGTAACAAAATCACTGCAAAGATCGATAACGGAAGAATGATCACTACATTAATTTCTGGCAAAAGGTAGTAATCACCTACTGTTCTGAATGGAAGACTGTGATAGGTACCATCAGGGCTTTTCTATGGGGGCACGCGGGGCACGCAGTGCCCTTAAAGGGAGTTTCGATGATATCGAAAAATTGCCATAAAAACTGAAAAATGTTAAAGAGTTTGTAAAAAAATACAATCTTGGTAACCTTTACACAACTTTTGGATATTTTGAAATAGTTTTTTTTTAAGTTATCCAAATACAAAATGTTATCTATCCTTCCTGAATAGTTACCATGTCGCACAGTGATTTGTTTCTGTAGTAGAGATCGGACGTAGGGAACTAACAATATTAAAGTAGTAATTTAAATCAAATCAAATCAATACACTTTATTCAATTTAGGCCCTAAGAAGGCACTTATGAACGTCAAAACTACCACCGGTTCGGAAAACAACCCAGCCATCGAGAAGAAGCGGCAAGAAAGTCGATCTGGTTTATCTTTTTAACAAATATATATAATATATTAGGTAAATGTCACAAACGTTTTTAATGGATGCACAGAGACGAGTTAATTCCAGACATCACTATCGTTCACATATTGATCCACTCTATAATAGCCTTTTGACACAAAAACCCGCTTGACATGGCGCTTAAATTCGCAATCCGGCAAATCAGTAATATCCTTTGGGACTTTGTTATAAAATCTAACACTATTTCCCAAAAAACTGTTACTAGTTTTACTAAGTCTAAAACGTGGGACAACCAGTTTGTTACAGTATCTACTATTTAGATTGTGCCGGTTTTTTACGAAATCTATCTTTTCAAGGTTCTTACGGACATACATTAAATTGTCAAGAATGTATTGGGAGGACAGAGTTAAAATACCGTACTCCTGGAACTTGGTCTTTAAAAACTCGCGAGGTCTCATATTGTAAATTGGTCGAACTGCCCGTTTTTGTAATAAAAATATGGTGTCTACTTCAGCTGCTGTCCCCCACAACAGAATGCCATAAGACATTAAGCTATGGAAGTAGGCGAAGTAGACTAACCTAGCAGTGGCAATATCAGTTAGCTGGCGAATCTTACGTACGGCAAATGCAGCAGAACTTAATTTGCTTGCCAATTGTTTAATTTGAGGACCCCATTGTAATTTTGAATCTAGTGTGATACCCAAGAATACAGTATTATCAACTAACCCTACAAAATTCCCTTCGATCTTGATACTACTATCAACTTGTGGCACATTGGGCAAAATAAATCTCATACATTTTGTTTTACCTGTATTTAGCACCAAGTTATTTAATGCAAACCAATGAGAAATATTCTTTAAAGTATTATTTACATGCCCAACCTCTGAATCTGTCCTTTTTACTTTAAATATAATTGAAGTATCATCTGCAAAAAGCACCATGTCAGCACAGTTATTGACCATTAGCGGCAGATCATTTATGTATATTAAGAACAAGAACGGTCCTAGAATAGAGCCCTGTGGGACGCCAATTCGCACAAAGGATCCTGCAGAGGTTACCCCTTGTATGCAAACTTTCTGACAACGATCTTTTAAATAAGAGACTAGAAGGTCGAGAGAAGATCCACAAATACCATAATGTTTTAATTTTAGAATAAGCGTACTATGGTCAACGCAATCAAAGGCCTTAGACAGATAGCAGAACACACCAAAAATACTATTCGACTTTTCTAATGAAAAGCTTTAAAAATATATAAATACGCTCTTTAGATTTGACTTACAGTTTAAGAGTTAATTGTATAAAACGGTTTTCAATGTAGGAAGTAACCTAAAATGATGAATACCTAGTGATTATCATTGATTTTCGTTCTGAAAATTTAACAATAGTATCTTACCATTATATGCCACAAGTACCCAAAATAACAATGTGTCCATTTCTGCATGTTTTGAGATACGAAAAAAAATGTATTTACAACTTTCAAAAATTGGCGTGCACAGAAAGCATTCCAACTACTAAACTTCAACTTGTAAGGAATGCATAAGGTAAGCGTAATCCTAAATTTAGGAAACTTATAGGTATGTAACTGATCATGGATAGAACTACATTCATGTTCAAAATTGTTGATAGATGTCTAAAGTCTAAATCACGAAAGAAAATGATTTTCCATAGTTTACAGAGTCCAATGAATATAGCGTAGATTTAAATATTTGTAATTTTATATGTACATAAAAAAAATTAAATATCAATGTAGTAGACGTTTGTTGTACAGCCGACACTTACGAATCAGGATAGATTTTTGCGGAACTAATTACATTTCACAACCTGTTACGTTTATAAGTTAACTAAATATACTAGTTAACACATTTTACCTAAGGTTCACAAATATACCTATACATCAAAAGGTATGGATTCATAAAAGTTTTAAAATATTTCACAAACTTGGTCTTGAAAATTCAAACAACAAAGACGTTCTTACAGTTGGAATGTGTAGAAATATTTATTATCTCGTCATAAAAGCAAAGAATGAACATAAAGCCATTTTTACCTCACACTATATAAAACGAACTCGCAGGAGGAAGCGCGTCGACGGTTTACTGGCGAAACTTTAAACAAGGATTTGCGAGCTTCCAGTCAAAATTGCATATAACATAAATTTAAATTTTCTAACCGAATTTCCGGCACTAAATGACTTCACGGGTAAGTTAAGTAAAATAATTTTAGGGAACGTTTTGTAAAAATTATATTTTTACTTTATTATGTAACTTTATTTTCATCTGCTAACATTGGAAAAGATAGACCCATCTATCTACAGGAGTATCAAGAATTATCTGCATAATTCAAAAGCACGTCGGAGACTATTTTTAATTACACGTAAAACAGAAAATTTACATCCGTAATCAGCAATGTATAATAACATTTCTAACAAAGATTCTTATATTCCCTTTGAGAAACTCTTCTAAGAGTAGTAGTAGTAGAGTAGAGTAGTAGTAGTTCTTTATGAGGTGGTAGAGCCACGCTGAAGCTATTACTGGTTTCAGCATGAATGGGTCCGTTCGTCCGGGGTAGTAACACCCTCTCACAGAAAACCGACGTGAAGTAACAGTGTTTGCATTGTTGCGTTTTGTTCGGTCAGTGAGAGCGCTGGTTATCCACCTACCCTCCCCCCTCCACTCCTCTCTCCATCCACTGCCCCTACTCCACTCCCCCTCCCCCAAACAGGCTGGCAATGCACTTGCGACTCCCTTGGTGTTGCAAGTGTCTATCGACGATGGTGATCACTTAACATCAGATGACCCGCCTGTTCGTTTGTCTCCAATGATATAAAAAAAAGAACTAGACATTATCTATATAAAGCACACAGTATTTATAGTGATAGAAACGATTCCACCTATATATTTTTTAAAGCAATACGCAGAATTATAATTATGAATATATTGGAAATAATATTTATAACAGCGCCTTACGTTCACGAAAAGCAACATTAAATGCACTGTACGTTATTATACCTACATCGTATACTAAATAGTTCGTCACTTGAAGAGCTTGTCCGGCTTATCAAATATGTTGTGTCGCGACATCTCGCGTATCATTTTGCTGACTCATGTCTATTTGTAATACCGATGAATATATGTAGGGGTTTTCAATGATGCAACTATTTTTACACAAAACAAACTGTATTCTTAAAGTTTTTACAAAAACACCTTAACATGTAGATAATACGTCTTAGCTCTGCGTCGTCAACTCAGAAAGGGAAGTCTATCACTCCTGTCCCGTCACGTCACTCCTGCCTTCCGTGAGAAATTGTGGAACTAATGATTTGTTTAGAAATGCAATCCTACACACATGACCAAATTATCAAATCAAAGTCCCAAAACACATTACCGATTTACCAGATAGTAAGTTCAAGTGTTATGTCAAGCGGGTCTTAATACATAAAGGCTATTACAGGGTGGATCAATATGTCAACGATGGCGACGTCTGGAAGTGACGCCTCTCTCTGTGCGCCCACCAAAAACGAATGTAACTTTATATGTCGTTATGTTTTGATAATCAAAAATATGTTATATATTATGAAACGATAAACCAGATCGAGTTTCTTGCCGATTCTTCTCGATGACTGGGTTGTTTTCCGAACCGGTGGTAGTTTTGACGTCCATAAGTGCCTTCTCAGGGCCTAAATTGAATAAAGAGTATTTTGATTTTGATCAACATGCTGTTACAAGTTACGAATTGAAACACTTTAACGCCAAAAACTAACGTGTATTTTTATGATTGGATTTTATCTCATTTCGTCCATAAGGTATATATTGTTTTAAGAATTTAGTCCAAAATTTGTTTTTAATCCTCTCCGATATTTCTCTTTGTGTTAGAGTTGGCTTACGATTTATTTATTGTTTCAATTATTTTCTTGAAATTTTATTTATTTAACAGTTATTTTGTGACGTTGAGCCATTAATGCTTCAGATAAATAGATATTTTTATTTAAGAGTATGCTTTATCTATTTCTGTAACACGTAAAAGTTTAACAACCACACTCGCATGTTGACCAGAATACCTAAGAATTTTTGAAACTCTACGGAATGGATATCTATCTCTTTACTTTCATAATTAATACACAATGTATTATAATCTGAAATATCAAAGTATGGTGATGGTTACGAGGACTTCAATATCGAAAATTTTCACTTTTCGCCACTAAATAATATATATAAATATTGTATTTAAAGTTAATGCTTTTTCTGTACTAGTGATTTCTCTTTACCTCTATTGTTTAAATATTCTAATAACGTAAATGAAAAGAGAACGAATAAATAAAAGATATAATTTTATTCAATAGAGCTTCACTAAATCAAAGTAAGTACAAAGTTACAAAAAACAAACGATTTTTATCTAGCAACCATGAATATTCATTAGAAAAACATTAACGTTTGGTACTTCAAACTTTACGTAACCCCTAAAACTAACTTATAGGGTACTTAGTGATCAAAAATATCATGTTTTTGTCTAGGTACTTTCTTAACTTATTGGTACTTATTTCTAAGGTATGCAATCTTTCACTTTATATAATTTTTGTTATTAGCTTTTGGTGTGGCAAAATGTGTAACTAACGATCGGTGTTTATTTAAACTTTACTTGTAACTCCCTTTACTTAGGTTTTATTTTCACTTTTGTTCTGTATCAGAGCACTTTGTCAGAACCGAGATCAAATTTATTATAATTGAGTATTTTGCAAATTATTCTTAGTTTTTGTTCTATATCTTTTGCCAAAAGAATTCTTATTCAATTAATGAACGTAATTAAACTGTATTAAATCAACTGCAAATCAAGTTTAAACTATTCTATGATGATTGAAAAAAAAAACTGATATATTTTAATTATATCCATGGATATTTATGGTATATATTTTGCTATCGTCTTTGGGTAAAATTAACCTAAGCACGATCGATAATAATAACAAAAAATATATATACTCCCACATATTCTAATCTAATCTATGTTTCTACCACTCTTCCTAAATTACCTAACTCCTTGTTGTGCTGCCATTGATTTACGAGCAAATATGTTGTATACAAAAGAATAAAGTTTAAAAGACTAGTTAGTTAGTAGCTAGTTATTTAATCGGTCGACTGAAAAGTTTATGACACTTGACGGTTACGCACAAAGGCGGTAACCACAATGGACGATTCCGCGAACCATTAATTCAAAGTTTGTTCCTGACACAGCTCGTGCTTTAAGAAAACACTCAATGTTGAATTAACCACGCGATGTGCATTAAACTGCTTTTGTAAGATTATCCGTGGCAAGAGAACGAACCCGGTCGGGAATAATTGCGATAAAGGCGTGAGAAGAATAATGTATTCCCTTTAGATAATTGGTTTCACTGCTGTCTTAAGCTATTCCTCATGTGGTACTTTTTACAGTGAAAATTTAGTTAGTACATCTCCTGATTAGAATGCTGCTACAAAGTGCGCGTGACTTAATGTAATATTCATACTCTATTTCTTGAACGAAATACAACCATATTTAATTGAGTTTTAACAAAGATTTAATTATAACGTCATACTGTTATTTTTATGTGAGCTTATTCAAAGCCTATTTTATCGGTGTTTCTCATTAAATTAAAAAAAAATAATGGACTATGTATTGTAAAGTTTCCGATTTTTTTCATTTATCGCATTTAGAAGTATCTATATTCTAAACTAGCTGTGCACGTGACGTCGTTTGCGTAGAACTTTATGAAAAAAAGGGATTAATAAAATCATCTGAACGTGTTAAGTCCTTTTACTTATTCACTTTTCTCTTGTACTTAAGTCGCGTCGTCATTAAAGTTACAATAACTTTGGATAGAGTGAACATATTTTAATAAAACAAAGACTAAATGTTACTTGAGGGTATGCTTTATGATTTCCTTGCTTAAGTTTTATTGTGAACACAGTACTTTAGCAGTGATACGTGTTCAAACAACACAGACAGACATTTATAAAAATGATTGAAATGTATTTTATTATTTATTCCTAGACACCTGTAACAATTTTTTTCACAAAAATCTAAAAAGTATAGACACGTTACATTTACATTCTTATTATATGTATAGAAGATTTAACAAAAGTTATCTTTTTAAATAGTTGATAATCTGACAATTGTTATAATTTCAGATTGCAATCAATACCAAAGTGAAATCAACCACCTAAATGATGAAATACGGTACTATGAAACGAGCAGCGCAATTAACTTTTCACCATATTCATAATTGTTGCGATTCGCTCAGGCATTAAATGGCCGTTAGGTAGGTAAATAGTAGTTATTACGAGCAAATGTAGTTTAAAGTTATGCTGCAGGCTACTTACGTGATATTGAATTTAATTGAAGTAAAATTTGAAGCAAAAGTACTGTTGTCAGAT